>CAKASE010000066.1:8405000-8760000 GCA_916720795.1 Danaus chrysippus | reverse complement strand
ATGAAAACACTTTTTCAAGTTTAACATTTTCTAATCTAACCTTTCTTTATGTATAGTTCATAGTTGATATTTAATGTTTTGTAATCATCTTTGTGTGAAATTAATTTTTACAGTTAACATCTGTCTACATACATATGTATAAAAGATTAACTAAATAGGATGTATTGTGATCTACTCTCATATAAAATTACAAAATATAAAAGAATGTAAATTTTAAATCCTTTGTAAAGTAACAAAGCTAATTCAATGAGCACTATCAACATGACCCTTGACAGAGTTCAGATAATAAACTCAAGTAAAGCACAATTCTTATCACATACAAATAGTTCATAAAACAAATATAATGACAAACATTACTATTTGTTTTGACAAGTATTAAAATCATTTCTAAATTAATAAAAACCTAAAATAAAATACAAAACTAAACAAACTCCGGTAACTAATGTGAATACATATTCATTTATTTAAATATTATAAAGGTGAATGACTCTAATAAATCTCTATAAATATTTATTTTAAAGATGATTCATACAAATTAAAACTGTGAAATTAAACTGAATAATTATTGACAAGGTCTGTTATAAAGAGGTCAAAGATTCATGTAAATAAAACATTGATAAAACAACCAGTAAATATAGATTCATATGTTTTGATCTGTTTGTTATAACTATTATGAATATTTTATTATTTATATTAAAAAGAAATTTGCAAAGATTAAAAATCAACAATGAGTAATCATTAGACTCGATGTCTGCCTCCAATTACGTTTTAAATTACAACAATGTTAAGACTTTCGTAGAATCCTACATATCTAATAATATACGAGTGGAGGAAAATAATCTTTGTATTCAATTAAGTTAACGTCCATATAGCCATAAAATTCGTCATACACAAAGTTAATTTTTTGTAAGAATATATAATAACAATAATACAAATAATTATAGGTACTAACCATGCATAAAAAGGTTCGTGAAGTTCTGCGTAGGGAATGTTTAATAAACCCTTGACCGTGTAAACCTCGCTCCATTGAGGTGGATTATCTAAAGGATATATGTAATAACAATTAATTCTGTATAAGGCACAATAATTAAAAAATATTTTTGCGACTTCTACAACATTATAAAAAAATCTATTATATGAACAGGTACAGAAAAAATAAAGCAAAATGAAATAAACGAAATTGTTTACCTTTATCGATGTGTAGTCCTACAGCGGTGCCCAAGTAGAAACACAATAGAGTATAGACAAACATCCTGAACGAGCGTCCGGAGCGACCGCCACATACAGAATGACAACTGAGTACTGACTAGTGAGTGATGAATACTTCAACGACGATGATGGATCAGAAACTGTAACGGCCGGCAAAAAAAATATGTTCAATTAAACAAAATATGCAAAACACGCATTTATATGGAAAATATTTAGAACACGTACTGATTAATCACTTCTTTGAAAGCAAACAATGACACTTAAAATAAATACAATATTTTAAAAAAATACTTGAGGCACAGGTATTTACGTGTAGAATAATATAAATACTTTTTATGCTGTAAAACTAAATAATATTCTTTTAATTGTACGTTATTGTTCTCAAATATCTTTTTTCTAAAAGCCAGTAGAACTTGATGTTTCGCCTAAAAATACCTACAATTTAAATATAATAATGTAGGGAGTAAAGATTGAGATTAAAATCATAATTTGTGTTATTATTAATAATACTAAGATAAAATGGCGCAACTATGGTATTATTACTAAAACACATCTCTTATAGGCAAACGTTAGTGCTTAAAGTGTTATAATTTCTTACACTTCGAGGGCAAAAATATAGAAATAAATACGCTTTCTGTGTACAGACTTGATACAGTACATTCAGATTATTATTATATCATACTTCTATCTTTAATAATAAATTATTCCCAATTTTAAGTATATCTATGAAGTATAAATAGCATATGAATATATATTATATTTAAAGGGTATAATCTAAATATATAGAGAACGTCGTCTGAGCGGTGCGATATGCCAAAACAAAAAATATAAGAGTCATTAGAGGAATGGTCAGGCTTAGGTTCTGAGCCCTCAACCTTAAATCCATCTTTACAAATCACTTCTTAACTTCTATGGTCGATCCATCAGTTGCGGGTTTTGTTAACAAGCTTATGGAGTTTACTTCCCGCAGCTACAGCGAGGCAAAAGTACTGCCAAGCCTTTTCGCACCAAAACAAACAAATGAATATGGCATGTCATTCGAGAGACCGAAATTGAAAAGTGCAGCAGACCCAGCTCATATGTATGTTGTGTCCGGATGTGATGTTGTGGATCAACGTTTGAGAGTCTCAGATGTATAAAATAACCCAGAGTGACAATCGACCTAAAACTAAGATTATTTCGGACACATAAAATCATTATAGTTTAGAAGAGAAAATATCAGCAGGAGGAATTGAAAATAAAATTGACGTAATGAGTTTTGAGATAGGTAAAGTTCAGCTCAGAAGAGCGACCTATGACAAAGTCAGGACTCAATTATGGGAAGAGACCTTTACGCTGTGACAAGATAACTTAGAATCTGTGGAAATCGGAAACATCAAACAAATACACTTATTAAGCGGGTATATGAATAAGTTCTTGGGTAACAATAAACATTGAATGCCTCTTATTCCTGTTTTGGGATCAGAAAGTTGTCCGAGTATATGTGCCTACTGGCGGACGTCTTTGGCACCGACGCGACGAGTCCATCTTCTCTGTTCGTTAACTTTTTTCTAAAATACGTCTGTGACGGAGAATCTAACAGTACACAAATTTGTTATTTATAAAATAAACTAACCTTAAAAAAAATAGTGGTGTTTGGAATTGGAAAGAGAGAATAAGAAATTTTATTAAATATAACAATAGAGTTTACTTAGAGAATTGAGGAAGGTTAAAGTTTAAACAGCATTTGACAATAGGTAACGGAGAATGTAACTTATTTGTATTAAAAAGTAAAGCAAGTACAAAATGGTTAAAATGAGAAAACAATTTTAAGACCCAGTTTCAGCAATCAATGTTTGTTTAATCTAAACACAGCATTTACTAACCAACCTACAAAATTATAAATGTCTGTTAAAATATTTACGTCCTACGATCAAATTAACAACGCATTATTAAACGTCATGTCAAATGACCGACTACCAAATTATTCGTTCTTGTTATAAAACGACCAAATGGAAACTATAGCGTTTAATAC
The DNA here is from genome assembly GCA_916720795.1 of Danaus chrysippus. Taxonomy (NCBI): domain Eukaryota; kingdom Metazoa; phylum Arthropoda; class Insecta; order Lepidoptera; family Nymphalidae; genus Danaus; species Danaus chrysippus. The sequence goes on along the minus strand of CAKASE010000066.1, from coordinate 8,756,777 downwards.
GGCACGTTTGCCACGATGCACCATTTTATACTTTGATCATATAAGTATATCCCTCAATACGTCACTTGTTGGGTAATGCGTTGTGCGACCGACTTTCTCTGTACCGAATGATATACGTTAATTTTTGGGTTTATTTTGTGTAATAACCAGCTCCAGAATCAAATCAAAAGGTGTTTGTAGTGGCCTTTGAGTTTTACTGATATACATAATTTACGAACAATTTACTCCATTTAGTTCTTTCAATGTCTGAAATCATTCAATTGTACCTCACTTACATTTTTTGTGACTTTAGAAAAATACATTTGATTTTATATGGTGTATATTATTTTGAACGACTTGTATTACACTCTCTATTAATTCTGAATAGTAAACAAAGGTAGCTCGAAGTTATAAATAGGTGACATTATTTTTAATAATTTCTTCTATGTAATTTTCTATCTTGACATTATTTTTAATTTGGAACGCCGACTTTTAGCCACTTACTCTTACTTTACGTTTTCAAAGATTAAATATAAATCACATTTTTATTTTTTTCAAAATCCATAATAATCGCCAATAATTAAATGAATAAAGTAGAATATTTTCATATGACAATAAAACTTATACATTTATATGCTACGACAAAATTTTTGACAACTCGTGTTGTGACAACTGACATAGAATTGTTATTAATGAAAATTGAGAAAGATAGAAAAGTAGACTTGGGAAACATTATTATTAATGAAAGATATTTGTGTATATTGTATTGTATGTATGAAAAGATAGCAGATAAGTTATAACAAACCCATATAATATAGCATAATGAGTAAAAAGCCAATTTCATTCGGAAAAATTAGTTTTGCAATCAACACATTGGGACAGAATAATGTTGAGAAGGATAGCAATTCAGGCTTCGGAACGTTCGGTCGCACGCCGATTATGGAGCAAAAGGATATCGAGGATATTTCCGAAGACCTAGAGAGTCAAAACTTGCATCAAGTAATGGGTATTAAAAATTTTGGTAAAAAAGCAAAAAGCTTCAATATTGATGAGATGGTAGAACAGGCGCGCTTAACCGCTCAACAAAACAAAAAGAAAGTAGAAGCCGAAAATGAAAGTAAAGAAAAGGATATGGCAGGTAGTAAAGTTTTAGGGCCAGTTAATGTGTCTACAAGCAATGATGATCAAGATGATGAGGACGATGAACTTATCGGTCCTCCCATACCAGCGAATATGTTACCGAATCTAGACACTAAAGAAGACAAAAACGTTGAAACAAAACATGGTGACAACAGTGATGAGAAGAATCAACACAGTGATGACAGCTACGACGACCTCAGCGGCTCGGATGATGAAGAGTTATCAATAGAGAAACGGATACCAAATACACATGAGGTAATGTATTCATACATTTTAGTTATTGGAGAGGCTATCTACCGATGGGTATTACTTGTGTGTCTTTTTATATTTAACTACAATTTTATTATAGTTTTATGAATGAAAAGAAATTTTGTTCTAAATAACTATTAAAATAACTACTTTTCATCCATAAAGTAGGTTAGTAGAGTTGCTTTAGAATGAAATCTGTTAACAAAGGAAAGTGAATTAATATGATATCATAGTTTTTGTTTCTTTTTGTTCGAAGTCTATAATAAGTTATTTTAATTCACTACATATAAATAGTCTTTTTTCACACAATCTTCAGTTTATGATGTATCAGTTTAATAATTACTAATGACCTCTGCGTATTGTAATAAAATTGATGTATTAATATTTCATATGTATTTTTTTCAGGTAGAAATGCAACATGGAAGTAAGGCAGTAGTAGCGGTGGCGGTGGACCCTTCAGGAGCTCGACTGGCTACTGGCTCAGTTGATTATGAAGTTTCATTTTGGGATTTTGCTGGTGAGCAAAAAATAAATATTAAAACGGAAACAACTACTATGGAAGTGTTTTTATTTATAAGCCAGAATCTTCAACACAAAACATAATTTTTTCCTAAAATATAACTTATAAAAGAAGTGCTATAATATTTTTATACTAGCTTTTGCCGCGACTTCGTCCGCGTGGAATAGTTACTTCCGGCAGATTTTTGGTTCTTCCCACATAGTTCCCGTTCTTGCGGGGTTTTCGGAATTGTCGAGTTCCCGTAGAATTTTCAGGATAAAACCTATGTTTTTTTTAATTCACAATGAAGTACTCTTAACCAACAACATATTTATTTGTTTATTTGAGTAAAGATTAATATTATTATGTTGATACAACTTAAACAAATTATTTCGACCAAATTAGGTACCATAAAAACGGTTTTTGTGAGTTAATCTTAAAAGATAGACATATACTGTCGCGGACTGTTTTTTAGATCATTAAAAGAGCTATTATTCTTTAGTACATATTTTTTGTGTATCTGGAACCGTTTTCACGGCGCACGCAACGGAAAGCTTCAAAGATGAAATAATTTCTCCCGTTTTTTACACATTTACCACTATATCTTTGTTCCTATTGGTCGTAGCATGATGTTATATAGCCCACAGCCTTCCTCGATAACTGGACTATCCAACACAAAAAGAATTATTCAATTCGAAGCAGTAGTTTCGGAGATTAGCGCTTTCAAACAAACAAACAAACTCTTCAGCTTTATAATATTAATATTTTTATATTTCATTACCAAGTCACTAACTACAGTCATCACTTAATTTGTATATATTTCATATTGTGTTGTCATATGAACGTTTTTGTTTCTGTGTGATCATCTTCGTTCTGTCCAGAGAGTCACAATATAAAGTATATCGTCAGGTATGGACACGTCGATGCGTTCGTTCCGCACGCTCCAGCCGTGTGAGAACCATCCCATCAAGGCCCTGCAGTACTCGGCCACCGGGGACTCCATACTAGTGGTGAGCGGCTCCGCACAGGCCAAGGTGTTGGACCGGGACGGGTTCGAGGTGCTGGAGTGTGTTAAGGGAGACCAGTACATTACAGACATGGCCAGGTGAATTCACGAACATAGTTGACACATGTAGATGGAATATGAATAATAGTAATAATAATATAAATATATTTGATGATGATGATGGATTGATGAAGATGGACTTGTGCAGATGTTAGCTGAAGATTATTTTAATGTTTAACACCTATAAATATAGTATGTTTGTTAAATAAAGCTGATCGGTTCCAGGACCAAGGGTCACACGGCGTCGTTGAACAGCGGCTGCTGGCACCCGACCGTCCGCGAAGAGTTCATGACCTGCTCCCAGGACGGGACCCTGCGGCTGTGGCTCACCGACAACAGCAAGCAACACAAGGACGTGATCAAGCCGCGGCAGAGAGGAGGACTCAAGACGAACCCCACCACGTGCGGCTTCACCAGGGACGGGAACACTGTGGCGTGCGGCTGCTACGACGGATCTATACAGACGTGGGACCACCGGAGGAGCTTCGTCAACACCTCCATGATCCTGAGAGACGCCCACACCGCGCGCACAGAGATCACCTGTATCGCCTTCTCCTACCTCGGCTCCTACCTGGCCAGCCGCGCCAACGACCACACGCTCAAGATATGGGACCTGAGGAACCACCGCCAGCCGCTGAACGTGTTCCGAGATCTGTTCTCGAGGTACGACCAGACAGACTGCGGCTTCAGTCCCGACGACTCTATGGTGTTCACGGGAGTGTCGCTCCAGAACAACCGGGACACCGGCAGACTCATATTCTTTAATTCCAAAACGTTCGAGACAGTCACGGAGGTCCCAGTGGCCGCGTCTCACGTCATCAAGGCCGTGTGGCACGCGAAGCTCAATCAGATATTCGTGGGCTGCGGTAACGGGAGCGTGAAGTGTTACTACGACAACAAGCGGAGTCTGCGAGGAGCCAAGCTGTGTATCGTGAAGACGCACAGGAAGAAACAGATGGTGGAGGTGGTCAGCTCGCAACAGATCATAACGCCGCACGCGCTGCCGCTGTTCAGACAGGAGAAGTTGAGGACGAGCAAGAAGAAGATGGAGAAGGAGAGGCTGGACCCCGTCAAGTCGAGGAGACCCGACCTGCCCATCACCTCCGGACAGGGCGGGCGGGTGGCCGCGTCCGGCAGCACGCTGAGCTCGTTCGTGATCAGGAACCTGGGGCTGAGCAAGAGAGTGGACGACGACCAGGACCCGCGGGAGGCCATACTGAAGTACGCCAGGGAGGCCGAAGAGAACCCCTTCTGGGTCGCGCCCGCCTATAAGAAGACACAGCCCACACCCATCTTCATGAACGACGAGGACGGACCCGGCGACGCCAAGAAGACTAAAACTGATACTTGAACAACACTTACATAATAAACAGTCTCTAGTATAATATTCATCGTGTAATTATAACAGTAGGCATCACTATAAGAGTATCTATATATCGGATGATCCAGAATCAAATAAAAAGCTCTACAAATCTTTCATATCTTTATTTCTAAACCTAAATATGATACATCCTTTACACTCGAGCCGCGGCTTTGTCTTGTGAATGATCTTCGTTGACGGGACTTATCGGTGACCGAGCAGGATTCTGAAAATAAACATAACAATTCATTTCTATGATAATATTTTTTACAGTATCACAGGTATGAATGACTGCCACAAATTATATTCGTATTTTTTTCTAAAGTAATAATATTCTGTTTTACCTTAACGCTATTTTCACATTACACGATTTCGCTCGTCCGGGAAAAAATTGCCCGATTTTTAATCGTGGTTTTGCTACTTTCACATTGAACGATAAAAATCGTACATTTTTGTCAGTTCATTGGAACATTTGGTCGGGTCTGGATGAAAACTATGGATCGCGAACAAGTTATTGCGTTATGGATACTGTATCGGCGCCGGAAAAGACAAAGGCGCAATCGCCTTCACTGGATTCACCCAATTGATCAGAGACGAAAGGAAGTCGGGATGTTCCACACATTATTTGAAGATCTTAGAAACGATGGCCAAAAGTTTTTCAACTACTTTCGTATGTCAGTTCGCTCCTTTGATGAGTTACATGGGAAACTGAAGAGTGTTCTACAATTCCCGTACGACTAAAGACCGTCTAGTGTGAAAGCGTGCATTTGGTCACATAGGCCACTAGGCTAGAGGGCGATATGGTAGCCGTGCGGTTCTAGTGGCACTGGACGGCTGCAACACGATTACAAAACGTGCCCGTGTTCAAATCGTGCAATGTGAAAGGTCTCGTACTCTTCAATAGTCGATCAAGAAAAATTGCCCGGGCGATTTTTTCCCGCACGAGCGAAATCGTGTAATGTGAAAATAGCGTAATAAATTACGAATATACTTAGCTTCTCACCTACTATTAATAATGTATTTAAATATTGTTATTCAAGACAATGGCTAAACACTTCCGTGATTTGCTCATTTGTGATATTTTTAAATTCAATTCTGTATACATGTGTGTGACACTTACCAGTTTCTTAGCTCTGTCTGTGAGTATAGAGAAGGCGAAGTGGTTCAGTATGACTCCAGTAGGGAGCGCCACGCCCTGGAACCTGTACAGCTGTGGCGGATCACCGACACCTGAAGGATGGAGATATTCATTGTGTACTCGACATTATATCTATATCTATATTCTATATATATCTTCTATAAATATAAAAATGAATTGCTGTTCCTTGGTCTCACTAAAACTCTAGAACGACTGAACGGATTTATCTTATCATAGTCTTGAAATGTTCGTGGAGGTTCAGGGAAGGTTTAAAAGCTGATTTTTTTTTATTAATTTCCGGGAAAAGGGTTTCGGAAATAAAACAGCGCTTTTTATTTCCCATACAAACGTTTTTTTGACATTAGATTTGACAACTGACTAATATGTCATTTGTCAATCATTTTGTCGCACTTCAGAACACGGAGATTTATGGCTTAAAGGTAAACACCGAAAAAATAAATAACACATAAGTTATTTCTTGATTGAGGCAGTACGAAGTCTGCCGGGTCAGCTAGTGTATATATAAAAATTAATCCCTTTTTGCCTTAATCACGGCATCACGCGTGAATGGCTGGATCGATTTCACTACTTCTTTTTTTGTTGTATTAGTTATAATGAATCTATTTTAAATAGAGTTAACCAAATAAAAGATTTAGGTATAACTGTTGACTCTAAAATGAGCTTTATTCCCCATGGAGACGAATTGACCAGTAAAACATTTAAAATATTAGGATTTATAAAAAAAAGTACAAAAGCATTTAAAAGATCATATTCTATAATATGTAACATTATTTAATTCGCTTATAAGAAATAAATTAGAATATTGTTCTGTAGCATGGAGTCCCTTTTATCAAGCTCATATAGACAGAATAGAGAAAATTAAAAAAAAATTGATAAAATTTGTAAAATTCAAAGATAGAAACACGATTAGGCTTAATAATTACACAGCACAACAAAATCAAACTTTTTTTTTGTTGCATGAAGTTTTTCTACTGTTGTTTACTAATTTGGGTGCGCAAATTTTAAATCTGACCTCAGATTTTTTGTAGCAGCTCTAGTTAGTCAGATACAGGTCCGTCTTGAATTTACATAAGTTGTCAATAATTTCTACCAATAGCGGTGTAACTTAACTAGTCCCTTTATAAATTTCATTATGTCTTCCTCAAGAAGGACGTGTTTAAATAATCCTGAGGGTTTTTGTGCTATTTGCGGATAATATATGTTCCAAAAATGTCGTTTAAGTGTGTCAGCCTTTGTAAAAAGGGCATACTTCGACTACTTTGGGTTTCCGTTGCCATCAAACGCTAAACCTTTGATACCAATTTTAGTGTGTAAAAGTTGTATTGAATCTTTGCAATTATAGGCAAACAAAAAAAGTCCAAATTTTAAGTACAAATCTCCCGTGATATGGCGTGAACCACCCAAACATCATAACGACTTTTATTTTTGTGTAACGAAAATCATAGGAATAAACCATAAAAATTGCTCTAAGTGGATATATTCAAACTAAAAATCTGTCGTAAGACCAGTCTTGAGTATTAGTGACACATCAACACCACAGCAGCCTTGTAGGTCTTCGGAAATCCAGACCAGTGCAGCGGACAAACCGTAACGCCGACAGTGGTAGAGACAATAGTCCCCGATCACTAAATAAAGAGGATCTAAGTGACTTGATCAGGGACCTTGGCCTGTCTAAAAGTTGATAGATGATAAAAATTTCATCAACCATATGACAGCTATTGAGAAATGTGCATGGGAAGAGTTTGTTTGAGTAGTGAGAATTTTTTTGAGAATACTAAGCATAACGGCTACATTCAGCACGTTGAACAGTTGCTGATACACTTCCAGCGGCTTGGATGCAACATGACTATTAAGCTTTACTATCTTCACAACCATCTAGACTATTTTCCTGAAAATCTAAGTGACCTAAGCGAGGAACAAGGAGAGCGCTTTCAAAAGGATATTCGCTCTATGGAGAACAGGTATCAGGGGTACTGGAAGGAATATATGATGGCTGGTTATTGTTGGAGCATTCAAAATAGTAATCATGATACATCTCACTCTAGAAAATCCACAAAAAGGAAATTTTATTCAGAATAAATATATTTAATAATTTTTTAAAATTAAATTTTGTGCATTTTTAATGAAACCCTGTCTCTTCATAAATCCAAAACTAGAGCTGCTACATAAAAACGGCATATATTTTTGAAATAAGCGTGGAAAAACTATTCAGATTCATGTAAAAAATCTCATGCAACAGACATGCTGTTTTCCAGTGTTATGAGACTTTATTAAAAAATTACAACATGATAACGCTCAAAAATCGTAGAGATATGCTAGACTTTTGCTTTTTACACAAAATTATATCAGGTAAAATTGATTGTCCTTAATTACTAAAAGAATTTAATATAGTAGTACCGAGACCCCACACGAGGCATACAAATACACCAACTTTCAAATGTTGGTTTGCAAGGACAAATTTAGGAATAAAGGCACCTTTAAATAGGGCCTTTAGAAGTTATAATAATATTTCTAAAAAAGTTGATATTGATATACATATATAACGATAGTCTAAAATCCTATAAAATAAAAGTAAAAAATAACTTTAAACTTTTAATGTAATATACTTATTGTAAATAATATTTGCGGAATAGTCCATATACCTCTTACAAAATAGTTCTACTTTATTTTATAAGAGTTCTACTTTATTTTATATTATTTATTATTTAATATGTTGCTTTATTATATACATATATATATATTTTTTTGTGAATGCATGCTGAGTTAGCCTTTAATTGTAGTGTACCTTGTAAGATCATTGTACATCATGTTGGCTTCCTAATAAAATAAATAAATAAAAAATTAGGAGACGGTTCTTATGTTATAAAAAATACAAAAATTACTAGGAAAAAAAATAGAATAGTCACTTTTTTATTTAAATAAAGTGTTACTCGCAGCAATGTTCTCGTAAATATAATAGCAATAATAAACACTTTGGTTTTGGAATAATTTTCATTTGTTAATATACAAATTAGAATTCAATAATCACAGTTAAGACAGAACATTGTCTGTCGGGTCAGCTATACTTAATAAAGAAATTAACTTCATTCAGATAAAAAGGTAACAGATATTTCTTGATTATAGGGCGGTACGAAGTTCGCCGGGTCATCTAGTATTGAATAATATAGGGGGATTGACACTATTAAAACAAAGTACATATTCCTTATTTAAATTTCTATTAAAACCAAATCTATATATTACTAGAAGACCCGGCGAACTTCGTTTCGCCCTATAATCAAGAAATATCTGTTACGTTTTTTTATTTATATTTTTGGAGTTTACCTATTAAAGCCATAAATCTCCGTGTTTTGAAGTGATTAGGAATGATTAATAGTTAATATGAGAGTTACACTGAGCTAGCAAAATAATAATTGTCAACGTTACTACTACACTTGATGCACAAACAATAACGATGGCCGACAACTGTGTAGGGAGTGAGAGAAGTCTAATTGTGTGAGAGAAACAGAAGACCGGCTTCGTTCTCATCCCTACTCCGTGCTGTTTACTGGGTCAGAAGTGACACCTGTAGATATCTGGCGGGGATAACTTATTAAATGACGATTGATCAGTTATCGACCGGAGATGAAAAATGATTAAATTACTAAAATAGCTATTAAAAAATAAGGGTTGATCGTAGAAGGGTGAAAATTTAGGATTGTATGTATTTTTGTACGTTGTATCATAAAAAAATAGTAATTAAAAATTTTGTCTAAAAAATAAAAAAATAAAATTTAGGGGTGGACTACCCCTAACATTTAGGGGGATGAAAAATAGATGTTGGCCGATTCTCATAGCTACCGAATAAGCACAAAAAATTTCATCAAAATCGGTCAGGTTGTTTCGGAGGAGTATGGGCACGAAAACTGTGACACGAGAATTTTATATATTAGATAATACTACAGCAGAGTTCAGTAACAGATGTCGATGATGAAATTATAAAAAAATAATAATTTATAAACAAATATTAATTTGTCAAAAATTAAGTTCTAAATTGTGACTTTTATATAGTTTTAATAGATTTCCTTGAACCCTTTACTGCCACCAAATATAATTGTAACATGATAGAGCTGACCAAAAACATTAAATTTGATTTAATTTATATTATAAAAATAATTATTGTGAGCTCACCTGTCAGCTTGTGTACCGAGGTGATGGTGACCTTCCCGATCTGTCCCGTGTTACTGATCATTGGTCCCTTGGAGATGTCAATGTGTTTGTCCACCTTGTATAGAGTTACCTTCCCTTTAAGAGATCACATTTAATAAAATACACTCATTAGAATATAAAATGTTTGTTTTCTTACAATAACCACATTAGAACTCACCATTATTTCTTGCTATACTTGGTATTTGCTTTGCTTTGTGTTCATTATCTACAAACATTTCTAAGGCGAGCTCCTCCGATACATCTAGCCGTTCCAAATTAATCTTTTTTCTACATAACTGTACATACTCTGCACTTAATGTATACAGCTCTTGCGGTGTGGGTTTCCAGTCAGGTAAGGAAGGCAGGTCTATGTCGTAGATGAATGAGCCGCTGCGGACTGAAACATATAGATTATCCTATGATTTCAGTGAATACTTGGATTTATATATCCTATTTACTTTTTTCATTATATCTGTAAATTGTTGTAAAATATTAAAACAGAAATTCATTACACATTTAAGAACAGTGAATCAAAATGTCAACAATTTCTTTTAGTTTTATCTTACTGTCAGGTCCGGGGAAGCTATGCAGGTGTACCGGCACCGAGTCTTTGAAAGCCACTGTGGCACACGCTCCTAGCACCAACGAGCATGTCCTCCAGAAGGCCTTATTAACTTGCTGTGGTTCTGCTATGTTAAATCTTTGAAACTGTAAATATATATACAGGTCTCACACACAAAAATAACACAAGGAATCTGCTTATATTTCCTATTCTTATCTTATTTTTAATATTTGTTTTGTGTTTTATTTCTCACCTCTAAGGTACAATTCCCTGTGAGTGGTCTGTGCATGTCCCAGTGTACTGAACCGTCCACTAACGCGAGGGCACTGCTCTCCATGTGCCACTCAGTGAAATCTGATGATTTATATAACTTTTAGAGATATATATAAGGGTATACCTACTCTTAAACAATCTACTATCACAACAAAGTCCATTCCACATTACTTACGTCTCGCACATTCGTAAGGTGTCGATATATCTTTATTCATCACTAGGGTACAGTCTTTGGGGACACCTATGTATTTTACTTCAATTTTTTCAATACGACCGACATTATCTAGTTGACGTTTTTTTTCTAACATGAAGAGATGATGCCGACGCTCGATTGCTTCTTGTGAACTTAGACATCCTGAAAATTATCACAAGGCAAATAATTTATTAATACTATGTCTAAGGCAACCTATAAAGGTATTTTATGACTTACGCTTTATGACACTTTTTGTACTAGTGTTCCATTGAAAACACCTAGATATAGATATCATGTTGTAATTCATTCCTAACGAACAATATATTTGGTTTTGCTCAAAACAATATAATTCTTATAATACCCTTAGGTTATGTTTTGAGATACAGATTTATTTGACAGTTCTTTTATTATGATAAAGTTTTCGATTCTAGGGTATTGAGTAGGTTGCCATGTCCATATATGATGTAATAATATATTAAACAATATTTTGTACTTGGGGAAGCGATATGATAATTGTGCCATAATATGATCATAAAATAAAATTATTATGATAGTAGGTTCAAGAGTTGAGCAACGTCTGTTATTTTAAGAATAATAAATTGATCCAAAATTATTAAAATTCTATCAATATGGTTATGAAATTCAGAGTTCTAAATACTTTAAATTTAAGGAACGATTATTCTATTTATTTTCAACAGTTGCTCGTTCTTTTTAATGGATTTGTACTCGATAGAAGTGGGAGCGAGAGGTATAATGACAAAATCTCTCTAAAACCTACTCAAAAACTTGAGCCTGTCTAACTTATATCAATTAATTTTTAGAACGCAGTTCTAAACCGGCCCTGGTAGGTTCTTCGAGAGAGAAGTTTGAGCGGTCTAAGTAAGCGTTTAATGCGAGTTGGATACATCATACACTTGGGTCACAAGTCTCAGGCATTTTTGAAGCTCCTCTTCCTACAACGCGATGGGCCCGGCACCCGCACTGTGAATACTTTGAATGATGAGAAGTTTCGTCTCGTTTCATATCTATCAATGTAATAATTTACTTCTGCCCTCCTCTTTAGCCATTTAGATGTAAGATGGGATACTTGTTATATATTTTTCAATTTTTATCCCTACTCACCTCGCAAGTCCCGCTTGGCGCTCACTACTGTGGACTTTACTATGTGGACGCATCTCGTACCTACTGTTCCCTGTTAGATAGCACAATGCACCAAGATTTTAATTTTTCTTGTATGCTATTGACGGTTTGTAAAGCGATATTAGGATAGACATTATTAGATATTACTCTTTATTAGTTTATTAGACATTAGGGAATCCACGAACTTTTTTAACAGCTAATCTTCATGTTTTCAAGATCCTGACACAGCACTGGGATTCAGAGCTAGAATTTTGTTGGTTGGTATATACAACCTACCTTATGTAAACATTAAAGAAAAGAAAATATATAAATGCATAATTTCTTATTCAAGAATTTTAAAGAGTTAAAAGAACATTGGTAGATAAAGAAAAAGTTGGGACTTTTAAAATTGAGTAGCACAAATATTAAAATAAATACAAATCAAAATAACATAAAAACCAAAGATAGCAGAAAGTTCAGTTGTAACACAAACACATGTACAAGTGATCAGTGATGTCTCATCACTGACTGCTGACATATTGACATTGTATAGAAATGCAACTCCCAATTATCATTAGAAAGCTCATATTTGAGATGTAGATATGAAATATTTGTTTCATGGTAGTCAGATTAATATTTGATAAAAATTAATATTGTATTATATGTATTAATACAGAGGAAATAAAACAATATATCTGATTATAATGTTTCATATTATTGTACAATCATCTGCCTTTCCTCAACAACTTATCCTACCATGGTCCTTTTCCTGCCTCTGGCTCGTACATCTTCAAATTTGCTTATTACTTCTTTAATATTACTCTTGCTGTAACACTTGTATGCAGTAAGTATCTTTTCAAACAGGTTGTGATAGTCGTTGTGTGTACTGAGCAGAGCTCGTTCCAGTACGTACAGGTCCACTCCTTTGTCCTCCGAGCTGCTGTCTATGAAGGACAGTCCAAAGTCTATCAACACAAGTTCAATATTTTTGTTATTCAACCATCTCGTGTCATCCTCTACGTCACTCGGCTCCTTCTCAATCAACAACATGTTTGATGTGGTCAGGTCTCCATGTATTATATTGTTGTCGTGTAATTTCCTAACTGTTTCTCCAATACTTTTAACTAATGAATCTAAACTGTTATTATCTCCTGCGGAGTGGTTCACTTTCTTGTAATATATTAAAAAGTCTTTAACAGTGATGCTTCTTTCAAAATGTTGCATGTATATACGTCTCCGCTCGAAGTCCACTAGATACAGGGATGGTGTTTTAATTCCCGCGCTCTTACACCGTACTATAGATCGAGCTTCGTTTTTTATTCTTTCTTTAGTTATAGACGTATCGAGATCAGGGTGCCTGTAGTGCTTCCTGAACCTCTCTTTTATAAGAGTCGGTTTTCCTAAATAGTTGCATATATACAGTTTCGCTTCGGCTCCCTGTTTTAGTATTTTTAAATTATCATTCATTCTTATCACTACAAATGTAAGGTTAGTTAGTAAAAAGGAATATCAGAGAAGACACTGTTTCATTATTTTTAAACCTCAAAGATTGTTTTGCCAGCCGGTAGTGAATCGTGCTCCTAAGTCCTAGGACATTTGACAATGACAATTAGAATGACACATTTTGACAGATAATGTTTATCCTCATACAGTATCCATAACAGACTATTTACTTTAAAACTATATTGGGCCAATCATTTAATTGATAAATAAAAATTATTTTATAAAACTTAATTTAAGAGTAATGAAATACTCATTTATAAAACCATATATACATTTAACAACCAATATAAAAATCATCGTTTATAGACCGCACCTTTCATCTAACACTATCTTGTTGCTATATACACTTTCTATACGTAGCATATATAGGTATAAATTCACTCGCTGGAGAGTAAGGGAGGCTGTGTGGGCGTCCGAGACTCGCTGTTGCACCGTGCCGGTAATCGGCGCGACTTACAGCACGAAAAATATATATTTTGATTCAATTTTGTACGAGTACAGTGACTAATCGCTAGTGATATCATTATATTAACGTTTATAAAGCGATACCAGTTTTCGGAATCAATATAAATCGAGTGTATTTAATATTTTATTGATAAACCTCTGTGCCGTGAACAAAAAAGTGGAAATGTCCGAGGGCCTGGAATACGAGACCATCGTGCAAAATGGACCTAAGAAGGTAAGTCATAATTATAATATTTTTCGGCTGAATATAGTCAGCCTGAGTCACGGCGAGGGTGTCTCGCGGTATTGATAGAGGGCCAGGAGGAGGAGGCGGAGAAGGTGGCGGGAGGGGTTGGTCGTGGAGTGTACCTACTATACACACTACAGACTACAGTATAACCGTCTGTAGTCTGGCTCACTGGCTGTTGTAGATGTAGCAGCGACTCGTATGATCCGCGCCCGGCGGCCCGGACGAGCGGCGACGGGTACGGACGTATGTTGTATGTATTAATTGCTTTCTGTCCAATTGGAATCACTTATGATTGCAGCGTGAAAACGGCTCTCTGATTGACGAGATATATTTTTTAGGGAAAACCTATCCGTTATGCTTAACAGTTCACACTGTCATTACAAAATTTTGATGTTTATGGGAGCAGAATAGAGTAACAGTAATTATCTAAGAATATTTGTGAAACGGGCCCGCGGACCGCGAACAATAGTGTGACTGAGATCACATCACCAGCCGTTACTTTCTGAACACTCGCTGAATTTTAACAAACATCTTAAAACAAATAAATATTAATCCAGTCAACACAAAGGTTATCTTGTAATAAGTATTTAGTATATAACTCCATTAATATGATTATTTTGTATTTAATGTAATGTGTTATGAACTATCCCTTGTATTTCGAGTGAGTCAGAACATTATACATACTGTGTATATATTACGATTATTATGTAAACATTTATCAACGAAAACATAATCCGCTTCTACTGCAACCTAAACATATTTTACCCCGACGTGTGTTGACGACTAGAGCACCGTGAATATGTCGTTTGTAATATAAATACGATAACTTCGGAGAGATCATGTAGTAATATAGAAGTAGTAAGATCATGAATAGAAGTGGTCATGTTGGAGATAAACAGATCAAGATTCATACAAAACTATTAACAATAAAAATAATGAACTCTTTATAATTGTATGACAACTGTGTCCGGTGAGGCGGGAACGATCTCAAATTATATTTTCAAATGATGATTATAAGCCCGACCGCTCGATGTGCCTCTAAACTATGTCCAAAACTGGAGCCCATACAACATACAGATCCAATTAGTATAATCTGTTTAACGACAGTGACATTATAACTTATCCTCCAAAATATCAATTATGATGAGTATTAAATATTAAATGTGAGTATTCGGCGTGTCGGCCGCGGGGTCGTTGACCCTCGCCTACGGACGGCTGATTGATCCAAACTCAGTTTACACACTAACAATTTGTAACTTATTAAATACGTACCGAGTGTCATTTGATTCAGTCAAATTTAAAAAGCTGATGTTCAATATAACTTACATGTAAGTGTTCGTATCAATAAACTATTGATAATAAGATAAGGCCATATATTAATATTATTGTTTATTATTAAGACCAACGTCAGCCACACCGACCGACCGCGCGGACTGGTTTTAATTATTTCGTATCTGTTTTCAATCAATTATTTTAAATTATTTGACCATATTCTTCGTTTTTTGTTATTAAGGAACATTTTACTAACTTACCTGATGTCTGCATTAATTGTCGTCGTTTTATTATTATTGCTCTACATAATGCTCTCTTACTATATATCAACCATTAAATTTTAATATAATTAAATAAAACAAAAGTTTTAATATGTTAAGTGAGTCTTCTTATTAATAGTATATTTTTCTGGTCCGTGTTCTCGCTTCCTGTGTGTTATCTGATGTCTCCTGAGTCACAACGACCCTGCATTATATTTATATTATCTTTAAACTCATTATTATAAATACGACAGTTTTATTCTTCAAATACATTCTTTAATAACGAACCGGTTTTTATCATTTCATTGCAATACATAAATATACGTACGTAAATGTTGCTTAAATTAACCTTTCCTCCAATTTCAACGACGATCGACGCTGGTTTTCTTGAAAAATACTTAAAATAACTGAATAAATTATAAGTATTAAATAAACGAACTGGGAGATTATAATATACATATATTGTTCATTTGATGTGAAAAAACATTCATATGTTACATCAAAATCTATAAGATTATGCAAGTTTATTTAAAAAAAACCGTTTAAAAAGTGGACGACCAATAAAAATAAATAATTATAGGTATTTGTTTGTAAAGTTTCATTTAAAATATTATTATATTCAGACGATTGTGAAAGTATAAGGTGAGTGTTTCGCGTCGCCTTGACCTGAACCGAAAGGTGTGAGGACGACCTCCAGCCGCTGACCAGCGCGTGACCATGACTGACTGACCACTGACTGACTGACCACTAGTCACACGCGACACTCTTGGACTCAGCTTCAATTGTTGACGTATCATTTGACATGAAGTTGACATACGGTACAGTAGATAGGTTAATAGGAACAGAGTTAGGTACTAAGTAAGTTACAGATATCATAACACACATGTACATGTAGTATCTCCTTCAGGGTTTCATCAACATTCTCATTTCTTTTTACATCTGTATTGTGAGTGTTTTTCATTCCTGAACTTTGCATCTCGTCACAAAACATCTCTGTGTTCGGGTCGACGACCTTGCTTGGCTACTTTAAAATTATATCAACATGTCTCCTTTTGTTTTAATATAGAATTAACTTCGATACAGTCACTTACCTTAGCCTTATCTTATGCTCTTAAATATTTGTGAGATTTTTAATTTCTAAACTCGAAACGCCTGTCACTGTCACAGCTATCAAACAGCGTGTGTCTCGTCACTCGTCAGTTGACCGGACAATACGTGAACCGTTTAAAGACTCAAACATTTAATTTAGGTCGTTATAAAAGATTGTTTAATGTTAAACATTATTAAATACAATCACATTACAAACATAACTATTTAAATTGTATATCTCATTTAGTCGTTGGTTAACTGGATGACCAATTGCTGATAGATGGAAGAAATGGTGTATTAAAATGTTATAACACGTAACAGACGACTGTCAAATTATTTGTCGAACTCTTCAATGTGTTAAACTTATAATGCCTAGTTAGTTACATACAGTATATAAGTGTGAATCTGTCGTATATAAGCCAGTAGTTCACAGTCCAGTACATTCCCTGCCCCTGTTCGTCCCGTCCCTGCTGTGTGTGTGAGTCCACTCCACCTGGAGCTGGACAGCTGCCAGGCGACCACACGACTCATACTACTGTATATAACAAACTATATGTACTGGTCACACGATGACACACAGACAAATCAAATCAAAAAGAACAAAGTAACTAATAGCCAGATGTTCTGCTTCTATTGTATAATAATCTTCATCTTGTCCATGAGGGCCCCCCTCACCTCTCAATATTTTATTAAACAATATATTCTCATTATTTTCTGTTGTTTCATTGTTCCGTCTGATATCGACTCCATTACGACGTTATAATAATTATAATATAAAACAAATGATCACATGATGTTATGTAAACTATTTAATTTCTATTTTGATTGCGATCTTAAATGGATCAATTATGGAAGTGAGAGAACTTGTAAACCGTAACCATTACAGACATATTAAACGGACGCGACACGCGACCAGCTCTCAAAAATAATAATAAATAATATATGTATAACGTGCCGTGTCCCGTGAGTGATGAAGATACCGGCTTGTGAATAGAAGATATTGACGAATGATCGATACTCAATCTTAATTAACTAATTATGTCAAGTCCAATCTTACAATAAAAATGTCTTTTAGTTTGATATGTAATGACAACACTGAACACACACATCGAGGAATGTTCACGGATTGTGTGTGTGTGTGTGTGTGTGTCAAAGTTCCAGTAGTGTGTGTAATGTGTTTCTAATACATACATTTCATGTATATACAATATGTTAGTCTTCATCTTTTCTAACAATCTTTTACTGTGTTAAATTCCACATTCATCCGTCCGAACAATTCACATAAAAAGAGAGATTTTATTACAACATTAACTGTTAAAATATATTAATGATGATTTAAATCCTACATTAACAGATTAACATTTACCATTTCTCAATATCTTACACCTAACATTATTCTTTACACATTACATTAATCTTTGTACGTATATTGTAACTGTTAACTTCTATCGTTAACACATTCCCTTCTGTACTTAGGTACTATATATTACTCGACTTCAGAATGAGTAGTTCTGTATTAACTCGTAATGTGTGTTCGAGTTAAAAAGTTTTTAGTATTCATTGTTATAAAAAAAAATCTGTGACATATGTTTTTTAACTTGTTTTTTTTCGAATAAAGATCCTTTTATCATTCTATATTTGTATTAGCTTACAAATATTGTTTCAAAAGTCCGTAATAACTCTTACTCTTTACACTTAATACCTTAGTTGTTTGTATTCATAAATGCGTGCAATGAAAGGGGTCACCTCGTTAATATTGTTTATTAAAGGAATCGAAGACTGTCCTAAAACATTTATTGGACGACTGTGGAGCGTGGAGGGTTCAGACTTCAGACACAAACACAAACACAAACCACGGCACGCAGAGCGTTCAACTGACGCGTCATGATTATTTTTAATCGTCGAATATTGACCTAAGCAAGTAAGCGTCGGCCCACAGCAAACAGCCGACGTCGCTTTACATTTTTACTTACGTGACTCACGCTGACTTAGGAACGGTTAAAATTAACTAAGATTTACTTTGAACACATCGAACACTTTCAAGGGCTCCGGTGATCAGTTTGAGTTTTGTTTTAGCTTCATAGTCTTACGGACGAGAAACAGAGAGGGAGTCAATGATTATATGAATGTTGTATGAGAGAGGGTTTGTTAACTGATGTAGGTACATCGAGTGTGTCTCAGTGGAGAAAATAAACAGGAAATTAAGACTTAACCCGAATACCAACATGACGAACAACGAGCACAGATTATAATGACGTTACTTAAGATTTATTTTTATATTTCATTTGACACAAAATACTAAGAGATACTAGGACGTTCCTGACAACATTATTTTTTTCGTTCCGGTTAACAACACTAACATTACTTTTTATTTTAATTATCTTTATATATTTGTTAATTTATTTAGAAATCATTTTTACAAACAATCATTCAATATTAGAGCGGCGCGGCGTGAGGCGTCATCGCGTAGTGTCAGATGTTGTAAATAGTATCAATTATATAAAGTTGGACAGAGCTGTATACAACATTAGTTAATAAGACGACCGCTTCCTGTCTAAAACTAAATCACCAACAGGATGTTATAAATAGTTGGCGTTTCAAGGAATGACCTCACCCGCCATCATCGCGAACCTGGCTTTGAAACTAATAATAATTATGTTAATATAATAACTGTACATAATACTCTCATATTATAAACAGATCTCAGATTTTAGAGAATATTCATTGAAATAAAACTAATATTGTTCGGAATTACTTCGGAGATCTCGTCTGTCCGTGATTATGGTCGTTGTAAAGTAACCCAAACGTCGGGAGTATGTTGTTCAAAATAATTATAAACGAGTAATAAATACGAAAAATACTAGTTCTATCTCTTATATTATGTTTAACATATGCTACTATAAGGTATATTATAACAACTAAACTTCTATGTAGGAGTATTGTAACAGAACAGAACAATTTTATACTGTTTCTGTGAGTCTGAGTTTTCAACATCCAGGCTCCGGGTGGTCTTCAAAGACCAGACCAGTACCAACTGGTCACGAGGATGGACGCTCTGTAACTTGAAAGATCAAATGTTACTCCGCCGTCGAGACAATACAGTTTACATATTACATAAATGGATTTATTGTTATTTTAATAAGTTATGAAATCTACACGCTTTTTGAAAAGACCCAATTAAGATTTTTATATTAGCATGTTATTGTTAATATGAGGCCACATAGAAACTTAATGTAGCAAGTGTTCTTGAAACACGTCTACAGCGAGAAGACGATAACAACAGGAAATTTATTTTAACTTATAATTGAGTGGAAAATATATACGTATATATTGACAAAACAATATTTATGATAACGTGTAAGTGGCTGGCTGCAACGAAATGAAATATTTAAAAAAGAAGCCACTCAGAGACGTCGATGTCAATTTACCATCAAATCCAAATGGAACTAATATAATTAGTGAATAATACACGAATAAAACGAATAATGTATCAACTGTAACAAGAAATAGAACATTAAAAATGGCCGATGAACAATCACAGATGGACAGGAACATGAAACAACTGGCGGAGAAGGTGGAGAAGATAGGAAACGTACAGAACAACCTCGGGAGCAAATACGAGGGACTGAGGAGAAGTGTGGAGGAAATACAGAGGGTGGTCGGCCAACTGACGGAGAGAGTGGCGGGCTTAGAGGACGGGGCGGAGAGAAGGAGAGTGAGGAGCGACCTGAACCACATGAAGACGAGGATCGACGAGCTGTTCACGATAGTGAAGGACGGGAAGGAGGACGACTCGCTGAGAGGAGACGAGCTGCGGGACGGAGAGTCGAGCCACTCGGGACTGTCGGGGTCCTCGAAGGTAACGAGACTGGTTACATGTACAGGTGGGGGGGTAGCTTTACAGACACAACACTGTCTATACACATATTGGTTATAGGACTTAGGTATAGTATGTACATATGTATAGAGGAAGAGCTGGACATACTAGAATAAGTCAGCGAAATATATTGTGTGTGCTGAAATGGTATGAATTGAACATATTAACTGTTTGAACCATGACGTCACTCTCCAGTAAAATACATTCAACAATTAAATATTATTCACTCACTCATTTATCATGACAATATTTTAATTAATATAAATTATTAACTATGTTTAATAAATGGAGTATTTGGGGTTAAAAAAAAATATAAATGCACATGACCTCCGATCAGATCATAAAAAAAAGAAAAGGTAAATATACCTATATAAATATATTGGAAGATATATTTATAATGAAAGTTGATAATGATAACTACACTGAGTCGTTGGAAAACTGTTGAAGTAGTGTTTCCTGGTCATGAAACGAGATCAGGATCAGTTTTCAAACTATGAGGAGGATGGAAACGAGGAAGATAAGAGGTTAATTATTGGTTGTGTGTCTCGTAAGAGTTAAAACACGCAGTACATACATGAAACATTACCGGCTCATCTACACATCGAATTGACTTCAATGTTTGATTCGAAAACTGATACATCTCACAATTTTGAATTTAACAAAACTTAATTTCTTATATTCAATTGAAGGTAATTATTTTGTATAGTAACTATTAGTTAAGAAATGTAACTCGTTTGAAAACAAGCCCCTCAATGATTATAAATAAACATACACACATATATGAAGTGAAAATGTTTTTCTAAGTGGAGACAGCATAAAGTATAGACTATAGAGAGTAGGTTCAAACATAAACAATTAAATAAAGACAAACTACACATAACTTATACATATACTAAACATATAAGTGAGGAGTACAAGGTTTGTAATTGCTAAATGAATGTGCGTCCGTCACCGGCGTCAGTTGAACGTCATTATAATTATCGTTTGAGGAGCAGGAGCAGCATCCCTTAGTCATTACACGAGGACATTACATCTCTCTCTCTCTCTCTCTCTCTCAGGTGAACACACTCCCCCCACCCCCCACCCCCCGGAGACAGCTCCACGATGTCAAAGGGTTTAGCTTTTTAGTTATAATACTACTCTTGAGATATTTTACGTCCCTTTTAAACCGTTTTTAAATCCACTTCCGATGAGGATTGTTGAAGCTGCTATAAATACAAGGAGCTGACTGTGTTCATGAAATGCATATTGAAAGTATCAAGACTCCCGCCTTGACGAGGACTTTTTGACAGGATCTGGAAACGATCTTTACTCAAAAACCGAACACTTCAGAATAAAGTACAATCTGAAATCGAGCTTAATTTGCTATGAGGATAAAAGAACTGTTGTCGATTCTACGATAAATTTAAAATATTGAGATATATTACAAGGTATGTTAGAATACCTATTATATTTTATTATATGACAATTAATAACAAATTTGGGTACGGCGGCAAGAATTGATGAATGGAAGAACAACGTGGAAAGACATGAGTGTAAGATGAGCCTGAGTGAGACAGGCTGTAGCAGAGGGTCCAGGTGGCTCGAGGCGGTCGCTACATGAACTGGAGATGTTTGTCCACGTTGAAGCTTTGACAAGTAATGACACGCTGAACTACGGATTTATATATAAAAACCCGACAGTTGACACCACCAGACACCATCAGCAGTCCTCAAACATATAGTGGCTCGAGTGAAATGAACTGTAACGGGTTGCATCGAGTCCACGTTGTGTCCTGAACTGATTCAGTATGAACCAGGCAGCGAGAATACAGTGTCAAATACAACAGGATATTAAAAAAGAAATCTAAAAATAGTGCTGCGATCATCGTGCAGACATCCACACTCTAACGATTATTTTTTTACTCTATACATTCAGATATTGATAAATAAATATTAAGCCCGTAATAAATCTTATCATATCTATCAAACATTAACTCACGGAGATCCTATGTGACGGTTTTTCTCGCTTTAGACACATCATCTTCTATTCATAAAAAGTTTTAAAGATAATAATATTTTTTATCTCGATCCCTGTTGCTGGACGATTTTTCTGAGAACGGTTTAATACATTATCCCTTATTTGTTTATAAATATCATGGATACAATTAAAAAACATAAACTAGTTTTAAATTTACGAGAATTTCAACAACTAGAAGTCACTATGAAGTTGACGCGTGACTATTACTATACCTGTTGAGATGAAACGATCCCGGACGAGACACGGACGGACTGAAACGAAAAATATTCACGTAATAAATACTGAAAGTAATGTTGGATAAAATAATATATAAAATACTTTCAATCGGGTCTCTCTGCTCCTTATACGATGACAAATGTAACGTCTTACAGGCAGCAGTCGGAAGGAACTAGGACTTCCGGCAATCATTGTGTTTTATACAGTATTTCAAGGAATTTTAATATTTACGGGAACATTTCTAGGTATTACAGAGCAAATAAAAATAAATATGCGTACCAGAATTATTCAAAGTATATGTAATTATAAAATCGTGCAACACTCTCGTATCATAATGAGTGACTTTCACCCTACTTGTAATAATTATAATGGTCGAATGTCATGACTACTCACTTTTATAATTTAATATACTATACTAAAAATAGAATTCTGCTTAATATCAAAAAAGATTTTATTATACATACATCTAGACGATACGTAAGCGAACTTTTAAGTTTCTCTCTTATATTATGGTTACATAAGTAATACGTTTAACAATAAAAAAAACGAGCGAGGAGCCGCAGAACATGTCGAGTGTAATATAAAAACAGCGTACATACATACAGCAGAAGAAAAAATATAAGAACATGTGTTTGAGAAGTCGCGGGCGATACAAATATGTAGAAGTTATAGAGTTTAGTTGTATTCTGTAGACCGACCGCCGACGGTCACAAGAACAAATACATATATTAAATACTCTTAGACTTATACAGAAACATGAGATGACTTGGTTTGGGAGATGTCCTGCGTTAGTGTAATGTTATTGTATAATGCTCTACTTACACGAGGGAAGATCTTCCCTTCTCTGCTCATCTTCTTACGATCTTAACGAACTGTACCTACTTAATATATTTGGTAATTGAGCAAACAGTAAATCGTCCTCTTGCTTCAGTAGTTCCTTTACTACTTCTTCTCGTGGTCTATGTATTTCATGTCGCACTACAGCCAATAGCAAAGTAGGAGTAAAGTTAAACAAGGTGGCCAGAGCAGACAGACGATACAGCGGCGGCTGGTCGTACATATTTATTTTGTTATCCCTACTAATATTATAAATGCGAAAGTAACTCTGTCTGTCTGTCTGTCTGCTACGCTTTCACGCCTAAACCACTGAACTGATTTTAATGAAATTCGGTACAGAGATAGAGTTGACCTTGAGAAAAAACATAGGATAGTTTTTATCCCAGACTTTTGAAAGGTTCTCTTGGAAACGCGATATAACCGAACTCCACGCGGCGAAGCTGCGGGCGGAAAGCTAGTTGTTTATATTATAGTATTTCTTAGTAAAAAATTTGAAATTAATAGTGTTGTTGAAAATATTCTTTACCAAATTCACACGTGATGTAGATTTTGTAATTTATAAAATTTTCAGTATACCTCTACGTTGAGAGAACATTAAAATTATTCCAAAATTATAACAACTCTTCTTAAATGTCAAGTGTTTTTTATTCAAGTGTTCATTGTTTATATATTGTTTGTATTTGTTATGTTCAGGTGACCATGACGACGGGTCTGGACCGGGACACGATACGGGCCGCCTACGAGGACGTGCGGTCAGACTCATCACCTACTGAGTGGTACGTAGAGGAGGAGACAGGAGACGATGAACGATGGAGAATAAATATATGTACTGATACAACACGAGGGAGTCGGAGTGACGATAGGAGTCAACTAACATGTTAATAATAAAAATTAAGAAACAATGCAGCAGTATAAAAGATGATGCGGGGGGCAAAAATAAAAGGAAAGATTATTATAGGTTTTATATATCACGAAATGTCACTTTATAATATTTAGCTACATTATTTATTTAGAAATTACAAATATGTTTATTTAAACCAAGCCCCGATCATTACAGATAAAATATTAGAAATACGGTCGACGTGAGTGAAGTTAGTTTTCTGTTAAATAATTTCTTTAAAAATTAAATTTTTGGAAAAAAATAAGTTTAAACCATTAATATCGATGCAAAATGGAGTTATATGAGAGGCGAGTATTATAAGGCTGTGACCACACAGGGCGGTGTTCAAGTTCGAGGGCACGCGGATCGTGTGCGCGGCGCGAGGCGGAGACTTCTCTGAGTTCCGCACGCACTTCGCCGACGACGAGAGGGCGTTCGGCTACCTCAGGTACACACACACACACACACACACGCGCGCGCACACACACGCACACACACACACACACGCGCGCACACACACACACACACGCGCGCACACACACACGGTGATGTTAACGACCTTGTACCGTCTCAGGATGCAGATGGGAGACGAGATGTCGAAGAGGAAGAAGTTCATGTTGATGACGTGGGTGGGACCCAACGTGTCCGTCATCAACCGCGCCAAGATGTCCACCGACAAGGCCATCATCAAGGATATCATTTCCGTACGTATAACACGACATACTGTACAGTGTACACTAGGTACTTACTACACACAACTATATATGACTGTCAGTAGTCAGTATGTCACCGCCTCTATGAAGGTTTACTTGAACGTTGTTAAAGACGATACATGTAGAGTGTTGAGGGGCAAGTGGGAAGTATGAGGCGGGCACATTTAATATTTGATATGAGAGAACGATTTTGTCATCGAGACAATTTTTCATTATTAATTTGAGTGTTCCTTTCTTACAATGAAACCACGAATGAAGTAATTATTGCAGTGGCGTGCACAGAGAAATGCCTAAAGGAAATAAAAAAAAAACAAAATAAATACTAATAATTTTTAAATACCGAGCAAAGCTCGTTAACCAAATATTGTATTGTATGATTTAAAGTATGTAAGTAAGAATTAAACAATATAGGTTTAGTTGTTATATGGGTAGGGTATACAGAGCTTATTTGCAACTATGGTGTGTACGCCTCTGAGTTATTGTTATGAATATAAAAAAATATTAAATATAGTTCGTTCTATTTGATTTCTAAATAATGTTTCAAAATGAAACTACATATTCATATTTCTATAACTAGTACTTAAATAACAATATATTTTGTTTCTATATTTGGCCACTAACTTTCATTTTGATGGATTTTCACAATTTAAATGTATTTGTTAAATATAAAGGATGTTAGAATACTTTGTTCCAGTGTGGATGAACAAGGATCAGTCATGAAAGAGGTTATCATTATGTGTGTAATCTGTTTGAGAGATATTTTAAATAAGATTCAATTAATATTATAATCAGATGAAGCAGATAGCAAGGATCATGTTGTAGATCTTCAGGTAAAGCTGACTGACGAGACACAATGTATATGTGAGGATGGTTTGATAAGGAACAATCAGAACACTGTCCTTTATATATTGTTGTGTGTGTTGCTGTGTTTATTACTTTATATACTGATGTCAACTGAATTATCAAATGATATTTAGTTATCAAGCTCAAGACATTGGTAATCAGTGAACCTGTGAGATGCAAAGCCAATAGTTATATGGGTTGAATGAAACCAAATGAATAAAAAGAATACATTTCAAACAAACAAGTATATTAAATAAAATCATAGAGATATTTCCTAACATTGAACCCAACAGTTTGTGCGACGGCCGCTATGAAGTCGTAACCCACAATACATTTGTATTTGGAGACATCCAAGTCAACTTCTTTACTCCCCGCAATCAACTTCAACTCCACCAGGGTTGCGATCTGTGCCAGCAGGTTGCTCGTCAAACCTATCTTATCTTCTAGTATTGCATAGAATATGGCGAGCAGTCGGTCCAAAGTAAACACTTTCGGTCCCAACTGTGTGTTCAACTTCTCTGTTATTTTGGCTTTGGCCCTCACCTGCTGTAGTTTCTTCTTTTGTTTGCCGTGGTTCTTCATAAAGAGTCGTTTGTCCTCCTTGGGTGGGTTGTAACTGGCAAGGTAAGCGGCTATCAGAAGGTACTTGGCATAATAAGGCAATTCAAAACTTTGCGCAAAAGTCTTTGTTGAAAGAAGTTCTTCTTTCAGTGTATTTTCATAACTTCGAGTAGTTTCTTCCAGCGTTGCATTATTCTCTTTGGCCGGAGACTGGACAGATTTTGATGTGTTTATTCTTAAGTAGAGTAACTCTAAACTGGTCTTCAATATCGGCGCTATGTGCCTCCATAGTTTTGTGAGGTCCGTTGATTTGATTTCATTCTTAATAATAGGTTCACAGTATTTTACAAAATTCACTCTCGCCATATGTTGTAACTCGATGAGATCCCTACATGGTCTGTAGAACACGCTCAGGAACGCGTTCAAAAAGTTCGCAAACAGCTCGGGGTTTTCAAGATCTTCCTTCAACTGACCGTCGATACACGCGTCACTCGAACTTAACAAGTAATTGACGAAAGATTTTTGATTCAGGAATATTATTTTAAAGAGTTCATCTTTGGTGTAGTTCGGGAAATATAACTTTATCGGTTCCCGGACACCCATTTTAAAATAAAAGTTTTCATTGACCAGATTCGTTACAAATATAGTACAAATGTTTAAGTTACAAAATTCTCTCAGCCTCAAAAATGCCATCAACATGTTCTGATCCATGGTACGAAGTCTCTCAGCTCTATCGAACACTAAAACTATAGGCTTGTATTTAAAAGTCTGAACACAAACACCATTTAAAATGTTTGTCAATTCCCACATTGAGTCGCATTTGACGTCTTCTTGATCAGTTAAACCTGTAACTACAGCTTCGTATAATATCTTGGGAGAGTAACACTCGATACAATCGATAAATACATGTTTGTAATTTAAGTATTGTAATAATTTAGATACACATAAACTTTTGCCGGTAGCCATGCTCCCGCTCACGAATAAAGAATAGGGCAGCGGTTCATCACCTTCCCCTAAAAGATCCATCAAGTCCTGCAATTGATGCTCTCTGCATGGAATTGTAGATATTAATTCTTCCATTCCTGTTTTTTATAAATAAAACTTAATAAACAATCGGTCGTTTTGCGTTAAGTCTATAAATAATATTTATTAACGTCACTCGCCTTCCGATGTTGTCAATGTCAAATACTAGTTTGAACGGCCTCATCTGATTGGTTGTCAAGTTATTACGTTTCGTTCAACGCTCGCTGCGCGTGCGGTCTCTCTACGACTTTTAAATTGTTATTTTAATATAATTATTAATATCAAATTCTTATTTTTCAGAATTTCGCAGTGGAACTTCAGTTAGAGAGTCAATCAGAAATAGACATCGATCAATTCAAAGAAGCTCTGAATAGAGCGGGCGGTGCCAACTACGGTACTGGAATCAGGGATTTATGAATTATAACATAGAAATCGCGTGCATCTTGCTACAAATATTTACAACATCGTCTTAGCAATACTTTCTTACCAAAAACTTATTTGATTCGACCCAAGTGTTCGTCTACAGTAACATAAACTTTTTGTTATTTTAACGGAGTATTGCTACGTAGAATATTTGTAAACGTGAAACATCTTTCTAAAATCAGATGGAAAGTGGCATAATCAAAATTTTCTCGTAGTTTTAAAGTTATCGTAAAGGACTTAACAATTTTTGTAATATTTATATGATATAAACGTTAAATTTCGATAATATTTTGTAATAATATATATATTGTGTGACAATATATTTTAATAACTCTTTATGTAGTATTTCTGGCAGTGAGTCCCCGGGCTCGCGTAGTCCGGGTCCACTCTCCTCCGCCGCTCTGTCTCATGTTCTAAATCATCTCGGAGTATTAGTTGTGTTCAGAACGGCGCGGCGCTGAAGTGCATTTATTTTGGTGTACATTTGATAATGACTTGCTTTTATATACCGAGTAGTGATTGATGTATCAGCATGCATTATTATCGATGACTGGTAAATACAATTAACCAAAACATGACTTGTTTCATTTCTGATCTATAAGTAAGGTAAAAGAAAGTCTTTTGTTGCTGTAAATGGTTTAATATGTTACAAACGAGGGTATATGGAGGTAACGGTTACTCTATAACATGGCAACGTTCCGTGTCCTCTTGAACACTATATATATGGTAATTGTTTGAAGGTCTTATAACCAACGTTAGTGTATTATGTACATCTCTTGTACTCGATACAACAATAACATGCATTAAAAAGTAAAGTAACATGTACTTATAATATACAATATTATGCTTCAGTTTATTAGAACATGATTTGATGCTATAACTAAGATGAGACGAGCCGACACTTGACAGAATATGACGGATGTGATGACGTGTCGTGTGACGTCATCAGTGTCGAGTGTTCCGTGTGTGTGTGTATGTGTGTGTGTGTCTCGCTCCGCCTCCCGGCTTTACTTGTGTGGAGCGAGCGCCCGCAGCAGCCGGCTGTCCGTGGAGCCTCCGAACAACACCGAGAGCAGCGCCACGCCGTACCCGGTGGCGCGGTCACCCTGACATACAACATATGAACATTATATAATAATAACATTTCGAACAGAATAATCATTGTAACACAGAGTCTTGATAGTTTGTTTAGAACACAATCTATACAGGGTGACTGGTGAATTACTATCAATATTTGAGGACGTGATATTTGACGATCATATATGACAAAATAAAAATTAATATAACATAAATATTAATAAACTTCTAAGTAAAGTTAACCAAAAGTTGTGTAATTAATTACGCATCGTATGAACACCCTACAGATTAGGTATTAGGTACACACACACAAACGCGTGCGGAGGCGTGTTGTTGTATCAGCACGCCTCCGCACGCGTTCACACTTGGAACACTTGGAACGTGTACACACTTTATTTATTTATACGGAAATTTGGTCAAAAATTAAGTACCTATTTTTTTTACATAATTCGAATGAGAATCATGTACCGAGTATGCTCCTTAAATATTGATAGTAATTCACCAGTCACCCTGTATAATACAGTGGTCAGCTTTAATATAATGTATTGTTGCGGGAGTCGATACAGATTATATTGTAGTTGTAGAAAAAGTTTCAATACAATCGACTATCAGCTGTCACCACAACTCGAATTTACTTAAATTAATTATATATATAAATGTAATCATTGAGATCCTATGTGTAATAGAGTGTTTAAGGCGAGGGGATTGTATGTGATATATAAAGTGTCCGTACACATCTGGAGGGCGCGGCCATGTCGACGTGCAGCCAGCGGCCGGGGAAGTCGAACCCGAGGTGAGACAGGATGAACAGACCCGCGCACGACGACTGGGCGTTCTCACGGTCCTACCGAACACACACACATACATATAGTTATTATATGAACTATTTAGTTTCTAGTTAGCTTATTTGACAATTACAAAGAAATTAATGGATCTTTCCAGATATAAATAGCTTATCATCAATATAAAAATTACAAAAATATCCCTCCATGTTTTATATTAAATCTGATTTTGAACATATATATCTTTATATGTTTTATTCAAACATAGAACATATCTCATAAAATTATTTCGACATATTAAACAAATCACTTAACAATTCAATAATTGAGTTTGTACAATGAGGTTAATAGTGAATGAGTGAGTAAGTACTGACCGCGACGCTGTTCTTCATGTCGGCGACGGCGCTGCTGAACTCATAGAAGTGTAGCTCCGGGGCGAAGGGCAGTGGGTGTGTGAGGTCGCCGCTGACGAGACCCGCGCGCACACAGCTGGCCTCCAGGGAGCCGCTGTTGGACACCACGGCCGCGTGGTACTTGCCCGTCGCTATACCCTGCTCCGAACACACACACACACACACACATGAGTCACAAGCTGTCTGAGCCAGGTACAATACAGAGCGGTGTGAGGAGGCGGACCTGCGCGCCGGTGAGCGTGGCCACGTCCACGATGGTGTCGGCCTTGAGGTCCCTGTGAGCGAACACCACGCCGTCCGCCAGCACCAGCCGGCCCTCCGCGTCCGTGTTGTTGATCTCCACCGTGCGGCCCGAGTACAGGGTGTGGATGTCGTCCGGCCTGGAACATGAACACAACCAACTGGTACTTATAGTCAAAGATAGAAGGAGAGAGTATATCCGTGTTGTATGAGAGTATGACCTGGTTGCGAGCGGGCCGACCGCGTTCTCAGCCAGACAGAGCACCGCGTGGAGCGACACAGACGGCCGCGCCCTCACCACCGCACTGAAGGCGCCCAGCACGGCCGCCGCGCCGCCGCAGTCGTACTTCATACCGCACATGGACTTCTACACACACAGATACGTTGAGGACTGAACACAGGAGAGAGTCATGTGAAGTTAACAATGTAGGAGTGTCGTACGGGAGCCTTGAGACTGAGGCCGCCGGTGTCGTACACGATGCCCTTCCCGACCCACGCCACCGTCTGGCTGGCGGAGGGCGGGCGGTAGGATAGCGCCACGAGGGCGGGCGGGCGGGCGGCCGCCTTGCCCACGCCGTACAGCCCGCCCATACCGCGCGCCTTCAACTCCTCGCCGCGGATGATCGTGGGCGGGGGGATCTCCAGCTCTTTGGCCAGGTTTATAGCTTCCTGAAATTATACAGTCACTGTTGATATATTAACCACGTCGTGTGTGTGTGTGTGTGTGTGTGTGCGTGTGTCACCTGTATGAACGCGTCCACGTCCATGATGTTAGCGGGTGTGTCAGTGATCCTCGCGGCCAGGCGGGTCGCGTCTGCCACGTCCTGTATAGTCTTGAGGTCGTCGGTGGACAGCACGCCGTCCCTCAGCGTTGGATCCGCGGACTCCAAGTCCTCATCCTCGTCCACACCGTCTGTACGAGGGGGGGGGGAGGGGGTTCATGTAAATACAGTAGAACTCCAATTATCCGAATTAATGGGGACCGGGACCCATTCGGATAATCAAATATTCGGATAATCGGAGTTTTTTTTTTAAGTGCCATTGGAGAGAATTTCTCTCCAATGGCACTTAAAAAAAAAACTCCGATTATCCGAATATTTGATTATCCGAATGGGTCCCGGTCCCCATTAATTCGGATAATTGGAGTTCAAAAGTTACGTTTTGATATTGCGCTATTTTTTTATTAAATTAAATGAAAGAAACATGATATTTTCACATGTTTTAAACATAAATAAATTGTACTTATGTACAAGTTTAGAAATAAAAATCATTGTTTTTTAAACATCTTCGTCAATGTAAGCTGTTATGCGGTCTTAACTTGCCGTTGTGCCTACACTGACTTCGCGGAGGGAAGAATAATAGCGCACTTAGATTTTTTTCGGACAATTTTTTTTCTGAAAGTGATTCGGATAATCGGCGATTCGGATAGTCGGAGTTCGGATAATTG
The DNA here is from genome assembly GCA_916720795.1 of Danaus chrysippus. NCBI lineage: Eukaryota > Metazoa > Arthropoda > Insecta > Lepidoptera > Nymphalidae > Danaus > Danaus chrysippus. The sequence continues at coordinate 8,724,823 of CAKASE010000066.1, read as the reverse complement.
GAGTTCTACTGTAGTGGATTAGAAAACGCTGGAGTAGTTTAGATTTAGGCTCAAAACATCCCAGAGACAGGGATACAAAGAGTCAATGAATGTACGTGAGGAGAGTGAGTGTATGTGTGTTGTATGTATGTATGTGTCTGACCGTCCTGTACTAGTTGTATCTCGACGGTGAGCGTGCGGGGCGCGGCGCCGGCCGGCTCGTGCTGCGTCCCGTGGGCGAGCGGCGCGGGCCCGGAGCTGGCCGAGTACAGCGGCACGGCGCGCGCTACACTCACCGCGCTCGACAACACGTCCCGCTTGCGACACACCAACTACACACACAAACACATACACCTACAATACATGAACCGATAGGTACAACTCCATTCATGTATATAATATTTAAACGAACAATTCTTTTTCGGGGGCAATAAATCGATCTAGCTAGGAATCATTTTTCGAAAATGTTGTTTTATTTAAAAAAAAAAATACAAAAAGGAGTCGTTTAATATATGACTCTTCCTGACATCTATTGGCGAATAGCAATACTACTTTTTGCTAATTGCTTTTAATAATTGTTTAACCCTTAACCACCTAAGTGAGTATTTTTATTAATTCTGCTAGACCACTTTATATTTGGAGTTTCTCTCTTATTTACGGATGAGATTTTGGACAAAATTTTACTACACAAAAATAATGAAATCAAAATACAATACGTATGATATAAAAAGGAAATACAAAACGGCTTACCTATGTTTTGTATGTAAACTACCTATTTCTTCGGAATTTTTGTAAAAAATGTGTTGTTACTGCTGCGAAAAAATGTAAAAGTTATGGCGTTGCAATTTTGTATAAATTTTTTTATGTCGTTTTTTTAATTTATTTTATTTTGTGTTTATTCAAATTAATTTTAGTATTTTAGAATAAAGATTCCATTTTTATAAAACCTTTTAATTACTTTTGTTAATTTGTGACGCATAAATAAAGCACTTAAGTATAGCCATGTATTTTATTTAACTAAACTTTACTTTCCTAGCGGTCTCTATGGCCGCACGTAGGTGGTTAAGGGACAAAAATAGGTGGCATATGGTTAAGGGTTAAACAACACAACAGGAGATGGCGTTGATAAGTAACAGGAAGTCATTAAGTGTTTGTTTTGACGTTAGACTAAGAAATTAATTGTTGATTTAAATTGTTTTGTCTTCTTAACGTGTTCACTTAAAAATACCTACACGAAAAAAAAAATACTAAAAATTTCTAAATTCCAAGCAAAGCTCGGTAACCAGAAGTTTTATATACAGGGTGACTGGTGAATTACTATCAATATTTAAGGAGCATACTCGGTACATGATTCTCATTCGAATTATGTAAAAAACATAGGTACTTAATTTTTGACCAAATTTCCGTATAAATAAATGAAGTGTTGACACGTTCCACGTGTTCCTAGTGTGGACGCGTGCGGCGGCGTGCTGATACAACACTACGCCGCCGCCGCGTCTGTGTGAGTGTGTGTGTATACCTAATCTGTAGGGTGTTCATACGATGCGTTATTAATTACATAACTTTTGGCTAACTTTACTTAGAAGTTTATTAATATTTATGTTATATTAATTTTTATTTTGTCATATATGATCGTCACATATCACGTCCTCAAATATCGATAGTAATTCACCAGTCACCCTGTATAAAGTGTCCACTGACCACGACAAACTCGTTGGCTGCGGACCTCAGGGACGTCCTGACCAGCTTGGACAGCGCGTGTGACCGAGCGGGCGCCGCGTGACGGGAGCGACGAGGGGGCAGAGCACCCAGGGCGACGCCCCGCGGCCACACCTCACACACCTCGCCTCCTTCCATCACCGACACCGCACGACGCCACACCTACACCATAATAATTCATGTTATTACATTGATGATAAACTCTTTATAATACTAACCTTATGATGATGACCACAGTAAGAAAGACAAATTAAATGGATAGGGACTTGGTTGGTGTTATAATGATGACATAACTTGTGAAGGAACTATCATCTCAAAAATAAATAACAACACTTGGAATGTTAATAGGAGTATGAATCTTCATCTTTCTTTGATAAATAATGAAAACATAGTCTTAGTTATGTACTGTAATGATACACCTAGTACAAGTACACACATTATACATAAGCTTGTTTTTAACACAGCCATTATGTCAACAGGATAAGGATTGGAACATTTTGCCTTCCTTTTCCCTTTTCTTCCACATATCATTTCAATGACCACCACCTATGCCTTCATTCCCACTTACTTTCCTTAGGAAACTATTCAAGCACTATAAAAAAACCTTATTTAAGTATTTTTTACCTCTTCAGTAACTCTAGGTTCCATCTTACAGCGGACATCCTGCCAGGACAGAGCTGCTATGTGTGCCGTTTGACCCACAAACAGAACAGGCTTCTGTTCGGGGTCCGAAGTACTCAGACCCCATTTGAACTTTATGTTCACCGAGTTTGACATCCTCCTTACTAAAATGAAACGCAGACATTTAATTCCTGATACAAAGTTTTTATAAAAACCAATATAATATTGATATTTACTTGAAGTGTGTCTTTAATGTGTAATAAGCAACATTTGTTGTATAATATGAAGTATGTGTTAGGCGGGCACACGACACTGCATTTCCATTTAAGTAGTATTTATCTTATCAGAGTGTAATAACCAACAGTTAATAACCTTAACTAACATTATTATTAAAGGTCATTCATGTCAAACTTTTTAAACTAGTATTTGCATGGATATAGATCGCGTCACTCCATGAAGTGTGTTTGAATATTGATTAAAGATAAATTATACAATATTTAAGAAGTCTAACAATACAAAAACGAATAAAATAAACTATTTTCAATTTTAAAACACTTTGTTTTCACATGATCCATAACCTCAACTTTGTTTTCGGGATTTTTAAAAAAAGAATTCAATAATAATAAAATCGGTCACCTGCTAAGAACAGTAAGGGGCGTTGATTTGTCACATGAGTTGTAAATAACTTAACAATCATGTCAATTATATTACAACATGTCAATAAACAATGAAAATAAGATAAAAATGATAATTAACCGCTAACTTTCAAATACTTTACCGTAAAGGAGGCGCTCGGCCCCTCGCTAGTTGAGATGGCTTATCAAATGTGCTGTGTCAACGTTAAAATCTCGTTTATACAAATACTATAAATAAAAATTATGCACTTTATAGTTGACTTTGAACGAGAATAAGGTTTTTTTATTAAACTAAATGCAACATCATCATTTTCAACGTTTCGTTTATCAAACATGGTAGTCTATACTCTGTTTTTTTTATGACATGTAAGATTTTTAAAATTTATTAATGATATATTTAAAAAATATTAAAATAATTATAACAAAAATGTTTCTTAGAGAAATACATAATTTGGCTAAAGAGTTTTATGTAAAAATATAACTTGTTTCTAATATTCTAGATTCTAGATGACATTCGTGTGGTTGACAGATACTAATCGCGGGAGTTTTGAAAAAATATATAATTTAAGATTCACGACTAGTCGGAAACTGGAAAGTCGTAAAAACTGTGAAATTGACTGACATATATTAGGTTCGTTTCTAATTTGGTTAGGTTGAGAGGAGTTTAGATGGGTGACGTGAGCGTCTAACGTTCCTCTTCTTGTAAAGTGAAGGAGTTTCGTCTCATTTCCAATTCTTATAACATCGGAGTTTAGGGCAATCCCCGTGCTGGTAAAATATCAGGAATAGTGCTCCGTCGATGTTAGATATGCAATGTGAACGTAACAAAATTCATGTTTGATTGATAGTTATTAAAAAATATACGTGGTTTTATTTTAATTGGGTATTAAGTAGTGTGGAGTATCATAAACCTATTAGTCGTAGGCTACGACTCAATTAAATGTTTTGTTCAATCGAGTTATCTTAGTCAATTATTATTTTTTTTATTTTAGATATCAAAACAGCATTGCCGTTCTTAACTTCTTATTTGAAACTGTGAATGATAAACAGAAATCTATACCATGTGGTTTAGGTACAATAAGGGCACGTAATACATCATAAATATTATTACTTAGATGTTAGATAATAGAATATAATATCTATTTAAACCAATAAAATTTTTAAATATTCTGATAGGGGGCCGTTCAAGTATTATGTAAGCAGATTTATTACAATTATTTACCCCCCCATCCCCCTTGTCAGCAAAAGTAAGCAAAGCTCTTACCCCCTCCCCCCCATGCTTACGTAAACATGTTCAATTAATGTATTTTTTTTCATATAAGTCCAGAAAAAATTATAATTGTATTTTTTTATAGATCTACTCGATGTGACGATTAAAAATTAATAACTACCGATGACGTAATCGGTACCTAGACTCCCCTACCCCCCATGTCATCCAAAATAATCAAACCAAAGACCCCCCGCCCCTCCATAGTGCATACGTAATACTTGAACGGCCCCTAAGAGCCATTGTTTCCATCTAACTACATAATTAACACTTCTGTACCGCGGTCGACTTAACGCAATATGCAATAGACGGGAGAAAGATTTAGTCATTTATTAAAAACTAGCTTCTGCCGCGACTCCGTCCGCGTGGAATAGTGACTTCCGGCAGATTTTTGGTTCTTCCCACATAGTTCGAGTCGAGTGGTCGAGTTCCCGTAGAATTTTCAGGATAGAACCTATGTTTTTTTTTTATTCACAATGAAGTACTCTTAACCAACAACATATTTATTTGTTTATTTGAATAAAGATTAATATTGTTATGTTGATACAACTTTAACTAATTATTTCGACCAAATTAGGTAACAAAAACGGTTTTTGTGAGTTAATCTTAAAAGATAGACATATACTGTCGCGGACTGTTTTTTAGATCATTAAAAGAGCTATTTTTCTTTAATACATACTTTTTGTGTATCTTGAATCGTTTTCAGGGCGCACGCAACGGAAGGCTTCAAAGATGAAATAATTTCTCCCGTTTTTTTACACATTTACCACTATATCTTTGCTCCTATTGGTCGTAGCGTGATGTTATATAGCCCACAGCCTTCCTCGATAACTGGACTATCCAACAAAAAAAGAATTATTCAATTCGAACCAGTAGTTTCGGAGATTAGCGCTTTCAAACAAACAAACAAACTCTTCAGCTTTATAATATTAGCATAGATTAAATTCAGTACAATTTATTATAAACCAAGTACTTCATAAGTAGAATAATTAATCAAATCTTTTTATGAGTTTCGTTTTTTTATTTTTACAATAATAAGGAGCATCAGAGTTCATAAAACGATTTTAAATAATGTCAGGAGGAATAAAGAAATAACAGTTGTAGCGATTTATTAAATATATTTATAATTACAATAAAAACTGGGATCACGATCAAAAACACGAACATTATTATATAATGTCAAAGTAATATAAACACAAGTAACAGTACCCGCCGGCCGGAGCCGCGGAACAACACTATACTCACTTAACTACTATACTCATATACAATAGGTTCGAGAACAAACGGCGCGGGGCTGAGCGGACCACTACACGATACTGACGGACAGAGGGCGGCGAGCGAGCCGGCGCTCACACACACACACACACACACACACACACGATAGGAACCTGCCGTCAGTGTGTGTGTGTGTGTGAGCGCCGGCTCGCTCGCCGCCCTCCGGCCGTCAGCACGACAGTTACCTTAACTCCGAACTATGTTATTGTCAATTCATAGCAGCTGTCCGTCGGCCGCGGCGCGCCTCACTAACACGACACTAGCCAGTAACAGTAACCACCGATATCACCTTACTTGTACTTTAGAATGGCTCGCGGGAAGCGGACACGAACACGCGCGAGGAGGAGGGAAGCCTTACGACGTACGGGTGCGAGGGAGGGGGAGAGGGGGGGGGGAAGGGGCCGACGATAACACTTTAATAGTTTTGTGCAAAACGGTTTAATAATACATAGCAGTATATTAAGATGGGAACTACGACCTACGAGAAGAGACTCGATGGAGGCTAGAATAGTATGTAATAAATATAATATAATATTGATTTAACCGCTCGCCTCCGATGTTAACAAAATAATCTGACGCTGAGGACCACTGACGACGGTCGGCTGGAAGGATGTGGAACAGGGAACGAACGGGAACGAGAACTATAGCAGGATACAAGGTCACTACAGGACCGAGATAGACTGAGGGAGTGTGTTGAACGAGATGTTACATATACATTAAGACATATCACAATAACAACGACACGGACACCCGCAGCGGCCAGCGGGGGCGCGGCCGGGCGCGTGACGTGTAACTATATGAAGCGATGTAAGCGAAGCGGCACAACCTCTAGCACAGCACCTCACACGCGACCTGCAACACAAACGAGCTCGTGAGTGAGGCGCCCGCTCCGGTCTGTTGGTCCGGTCCGCGGGTCCGGTCCTGTAGTCCGTCACCTGCCGGTCCCCAGCTTGTGGCGGAGGTCACCACAGTCTCGGAGCGGCCAGGTCGGGGAAGCCCTTCTCCCGGGCGGTCCAGTACTCGCCCGTGAACCGCCACGCCTCCTCGCCGCCCTCGTACTCCTTGCTGCGGACACGACACACACACATCACTACATGATCCGCTCGTGTGACGTCACACATGTATCGCTCATATATTACCGGAACCAGGCGGGCGTGTGCTCGGGCTGCTCCCTCCTCCTGTCCCTCTGCGCCTGCTCCAGCTCGTGTTTGAGTCGCTCCGCCTTGTCCACGTCGCCGTCCTCGAGCGCGCGCTGGTCCGGTCTGAAAACATTGAGATAACGTGATATAATGACACAGTGTGGAAGACAATGTATCTATACTCCAGCCAAATTCGATGTGGAATGTTTAATAACAAAGCGTTGCTTAGCAACCAACGTCAGGCAGATGCTCGAAACATTTTTAGAAATACATACATATGTACAACAATAATTTTTGATGTAAATGAAAATTAAAATTGATGATTAATAATAAAATATTTAAGACAAAAGACTAATTCTTGGTTATAATTATAATACTTATGATCATCTGGAATAATTTAGATCTCAATAATAATACCTATAATTTTAAAATGATATCAGTAATTACCTCGTAGTTATATAATTCGCTTTATTATTAACTTTATCCATCGCCACCCAAACGACTGGACTCATTTAAATTAAATTTTGTGTATATGTATTTAAATTTCACTACAGATACAATCCCACTCGGAGCAGGTTATTCATCTCATCAATATTGTTTATATTAGATTACTCATTGTAATCTAATATAAACAATATTTGATAACAACAAACGTATAACAATAACGAATTAAAACAAAATAACGATAACAAATTCTAACAATTAATAACAGAACGGAAGAACACCAGAATCAAAGACTAGCGAATTGTAAGCAAAGCTAACAACAAAACAAACAAAATTACGTAGTTACGTTTCGTTTAACTTTATTTGCGTTAAAAAATATTTTTTTTAATTAATTAAAATATAACCGCAATAACATTTATTATATTTGGAAGAAATTGTAAATATATGTGGTTGAAACAGTGATTATAGTGCTATATTTATGCTAGCCAAAATAAAAAGGTCTTTTTTTTAATCTGTGTGTAATGAAACGCTGTGTGTATGTAAACATTCTTAATCTGTTGTGGTTATACTACCATTATAATACGACTAAAAATATACACCACCAATTACGAAGAGCCTGTATCGCTATAATATACCTTCCTAAATCTGCCAATTGCTTAAAAAAACACTCCAAATGTTACGAACCTGCAATTTCTTTACGTCAGTTAAAAAAAAACTATAGGGTTGTTAGTCTTGTAGTAATATTATAGCAGTAATTAAAGATTTTTAAACTATTATTTTAAGCTAATTTTCATATAAATTATGTATTGACCGGCTAAATATTTTTTTTGGATGCTATAATTTAAAATTTTTGTGTTTAAACATGAAATTATGTTATAATGAATATACATAGTTGTAATTATAATAATTATTATTTTTTATTAAGAGTGTATCAACCCTAATTACGGTGACTCATGGTTTGTTTACTAAAATTCCAGATCGAATGTGGCTGTAGTATAGTATATATTAAAAGTGAGTGAGTGAGGCGGTTCCTGACCTGAGTCTAGTGTCGGTGTGAGGCAGCAGGTCCTCCATGCCGGGCTCCATCTCGTTGAGCTCGGTGGCGAACCTCGTGAAGCCGTAGTAGGCCTCGTGGTCGGCGGGCATGGCGCCCGGCCGCCACAGGCAGCGCGCGGCGGGGGGCTCGCCCGCGTACAGCGCCTCCGACCAGCGGCCCGACAGGCGCACGCGCCGCGCCCCGCACGACACGGACCCGCGCACCTCGTGCCGACCGCTCGACCACGAGGACGCCTGCATACACGGACAAGTGGTGTGTGATACAGTTACATGACGCTATATACGGGTCATCATATCACCGAAGAAAAATATTTAGACGGAAATAACTTTTTATGGATTTACTTAGAGAGATACTCTATTAATATTGAATTAATTTACAAACCACCAAGTACGAATACAACGAGATTTTTAGAACTATATTCTTCACAATTAGAAACAAGAGAAAGATGTATAATTTTTGGTGATTTCAAGATAAATTTATTAAAAAATGATTTTATTACTAAGAAATATAAAAGTTTTGTTAAAGAGGCTGGCTATGATATATTAAATAAAATAGACAACATTTACTGCACCAGAAAAATAGAGACATCCATATCTATTATTATAGATCATGTTTGTACAAATATAACTAAAAAATTTAATTTTACTATTATCAATTCACCACTGACGGATCACAAACAAATATATTGTGAACTAAAAAAGGTTAACCATGAATCTAAAAGGAAACTTAAATATGAAGTCATAAATTATGATACCCTTTATAAGAACATAGAGGAGTCTAATTTTATAAACCCTTATTATAATTTTAAATTATTAGAAAACTTTATTGTAACCCAAATACATCAAAATAAACTAACTAAATATAAGATACAAAACTTACCTAGAAGTGATTGGATCAACAAAAATATAATTCAAGATATAAGTCAGCGAAATTTGTTATAGAATAAACTTAAACAAGATAAAAATAATAAGGAATTAAAATTAAAATTTAACAATGAAAGAAATAAAGTTGGTGAAAATATAAGAAATACTAAAGACAATTACTATTACCAAGCTTTCATAAGGTGTTTTAATGATTCAAAACGTATGTGGGACTTAATAAATTCCATAGCAGTAAATAAAATCAAAAATAAAAGCTGTGCTCCTCCAAAATTAATTATAAATAATGAGACTATTACTGAGGGAACTAACATATGTGAGTATTTCAATCATTACTTTTTATCTATAGGCAAGGTGTTAATGAAACAAATCCCGGCTAAATATCATAATTACAACACTTATAGCGAAACTTTATCTGTACATAAATACACACAAAAGCTTGAGCTACTCAAACCTTGTATGGAACAAGATTTAATACATATAATTAATAGTTTAGATTCAGTACACAAGTACAGGGATTGATGGGGTTACAGTAAAATCAATAAAATGTATAAAAATCCTAATAAGTAAAAATTTAAGTCACGGTATAAATAAATCCATAAGTAAAGGAATTTTTCCAGATAATCTTAAAATTGCATGAGTAACTCACATATGTATAAATCGGGAACACAATCAGACCCTAGTAACTATCCACCTATTTCTGTGTTACCCGTTTTGTCAAAAATATTTGAAAATATCATTCATAATCGCTTAAGTCAATATTTAATGATATAAACTTTTTTTATCACAAGCAATACGGTTTTCGTCCGATAGCAGGAACGCTTTCTGTTACAATTGATCTCATCACTAAAATGATAAATAACATTGATAGCAAAAATATTGTAGTAGGAGTATTCATTGATTTAAAAAAAGCGTTTGACACGGTTTCACATTCTATATTATTACAATTTGAAAAGTTGGAATAGCTGGGACCGCGTACGAAACTATTGCACCTTATCTTAGCAATCGTCAGCAAATTGTAAAAATTGATAATTTCAAAAGTAGTCCAGCTCCAATCACATGTGAAATACCACAAAGATCCATACTCGGAGTCGGGCCCTTGCTCTTTTTGTTATTTATTAATGATATGCACCCATTGCTACTGCGTGGGAAATATCATTGTACGCGGACGGTAGTTGTTTATTTTATTTTGGAAAATCCATTCACAGTATTATTGAAACAGCTCAAAACGATCTAAATATCCTCAACGAATGGTTACAGTACAATTAACTTACATTAAACGTCTCAAAAACCTCATATATGATTTTTTCGGCCAAAAATAAATCTATTCCTTCCCATAATGAATTGATACTTAACAATCAAACTATCAAACAGTCAAAGAATGAAAAATACTTAGGATTAATTTTAGATAAAAATTTAACTTGGAAACCTCATATTAGATTCCATACATTCCAAAATAACTTCGCTTACTGGAGCTTTACGTAAAGATTTACGTAAAGCTCCAGTAGTGTAGTGCACGTTGTATTCCTCCAAGAGTACGAAACATTATTTACATTACTTTAGTAAAACCAGTATTAGAATACCTTATAGGGAATATGGGGCAACGCGGCTAAAACACATTAAAAATTTGCAGATTTCTCAAAATAAACTTATCAAGGTCTTATTTCATATGGATTATTATACACCTACTAAAGATTTATATAAAACAACTAAAATGTTATCTATTAAACAAATGTATAAATATAAATTATGTATACTTATTCGAAAAATATTAACAAACCTCACTCATTCTCAAATTACATTTAGAACCAAAACCCATTCTTACCACACAAGGAACAGATATAAAAAAACTCGAACCAAGTACCACATTAAAACTATTTCATTTGAAGGAGCACAGCTGTATAACTCTTTGCCTTTAAGTGTTGTCAATTCTAAATCTCTAAATATATTTAAAAAAACGATTAAGAACCCATAAATTAGATGATTTCACTGATCTTTCCATTGTAAGCGAACTTTGTTCTTTTTGGAAATAAACTTCTTTAAACCTATTTACATGGCACTATATACAGAGTGGTGTGGACGAACCTTGATGAAGTTCAGTTTGCAGGAGACGTCGGTTCCGTGGCAGACTATGTGCATGTCCCCGTACTGGTCGACCCAGCGCTGGCCGCCGAACAGGTTGTGCACGCAGGTGGTGACCTTGTTCCAGCTGTAGTGGTCGCCGGTGGTGGCCAGCCGCACGTGCACGCGCCCCGCCGGCTGGAACTCCATGGACTTGCCCCAGAAGCGCGTCTTGATGCGCGCCTCCTGCCAGAACAGCCAGCGCGGCGAGGCGGCGTGGCAGGCGGACACGGGCGGGTGGTGCGACACCTGCTCGCCCACGAAGCTGAACCCGCGGTCGTGGCGCACGCACTCGTACGTCTCGCCCAGTAGTGGGTTGAACGGCTTGGAGGCGGCGCGGTGCGCGGCCGACGCGTACGCGCTCACCGCGAACGACGCCACCAGCGCCGCGCGCTCCGCCGGGTCCGCGCACGACGCCGCCGCGTCCAGCAGCTCCGAGTACTCCAGCTCCTCGCACAGGCGCTGACGAATAAACGACATACACGATATACATACAAGAACATATAACAAACAAAAATAAAACATATTAGATATAGAAGGACCGACCTGCAGCATGTTGAGCGGCTCGTTGATGGTGACGGGCATGGACACCTGGCTGAGGTCCTTACCGATGTTCTTACACAGCAGGTTCCACAGGCTGGGCCCGCCGGGCTCCGGACGAGGACTGGGCAGGCGGCTGCGGCGCGACCACGACGGACGGGGCTCCGACACTACCGTTATCACTAAAGAAATCACAAAATATTAGTTTCATTTAAACATTCATAATATTCTCTCAACTAGGTACCTCTGAGCCACGGAAGTACCTTAAAACGATTATGATCGGTTCATCACAGCTTTATAAAAGTTATTTAAATCCAATGGAGATTCAAACACTCTTATTATTATCATTTGAAAACAACAAACAAGGCAAACAAAATAACTTATTTGTGTGAACACAACCTGCTAACTAATTAAAACTATCATAATACTCTTGATTAAAACAAATAACATGACCTTCTTCTAGTTCATTCTCAACTGGTCACACACCTTGACTTTACACTTATGTATTTTAATTTTATTATCAAACGACAGTATTGAAAATCTACTCGTAACTAATTTCAATAAACACATCTCACAAGCACAGAACTCACAGCTTTAATTTTCCATAATTCGATAATAAATTAATCCACTGTTAACTAATTAAAATTTATTCACTTGTGCTTAGAAAGACAAATGACAATTTATTCAATAATAAAAAATGGCGAACAAAATATATGAACAGTTTACCGACCAATCAGAGAGTCCCGTTTCACTTCACGATCGAAAATGTTTAGTTTTTACATTGATAGATGGCGCTTATTGACAAATCATGAATCATATATTATTTTAAATGTCTGTTAACATTCGTCTTTCATAATCTTATCTTATATCTTTAAATGAGCAATTCTTGTATATATGTTTATATATACATAATTGGAATCTCGGAATCGACTCCAACGATTTCATGAAATTTAGTATATAAGGGGTTTCAGGGGCGATAAATCGATCTTTACTCCAGCCAAATTCGATGTGGAATGTTTAACAACAAAGGGTTGCTTAGCAACCAACGTCAGGCAGATGCTCAAAACATTTTTAGAAATATGAACAAAAATTATTTTTGACGTTAATAAAAATTAAAATTGATAATAAAATATTTAAGACAAAGGACTAAGCGCATTCTTGGTTATAATTATAATACTTATGACCATCTGGAATAATTTAGATCTCAATAATAATACCTATAATTTTAAAATGATATCAGAAATTACCTAGTAGTTATATTATTCGCTTTATTAACTTTATCCATCGCCACCCAAACGACAGGACTCCTTTAGATTAAATTTTGTGTATATTTAAATGGGCAATGGGAGGTTGGAGATTACAATTGCTCTAATACTGGAAAAAGCAACGTCTGTTGGTATGGTAGTGTATTAGTATACAGGGTGACTGGTGAATTACTATCGATATTTGAGGACGTGATATTTGACGATCATATATGACAAAATAAAAATTAATATAACATAAATATTAATAAACTTCTAAGTAAAGTCAACCAAAAGTTGTGTAATTAATTACGCATCGTGTGAGCACCCTACAGATTAGGTATACACTCACACTCACACATACGCGTGTCGTGACGTAGTGTTGTATCAGCACGCCGCCGCACTCGTCCACACTTTAACACTTGGAACGTGTCAACACTTTATTTATTTATACGGAAATTTTGTCAAAAATTAAGTGCCTATTTTTTTTACATAATTCGAATGAGAATCATGTACCGAGTATTCTCCTTAAATATTGATAGTAATTCACCAGTCACCCTGTATATATTTTTATTATAAATACAAATACAATATTTATTATTAAAAACACTCCAAAATTTACAAACGTGCGATTTCTTTACGTCAGTTTTAAAATATAGGTTGTTAGTATTGTAGTGGGTAATAAAAAAAATTAAACTTTTTTTAAAGCTATTTTTCATATAAAATAATTTATATTTACATAAGTATTGACCGGCTAAATAAAATTTTTGCATTCTATATAATTTTTTTTTGTGTTTAAATAGGAAATTGTGTTATAATGAATATAGTAGTAATTATAATAATAATATTTTTTTATTAAGAGTGTATCAACCCTAATTATGATGACTCATAGTTTGTTTACTAAAATTCCAGGTCGAATGTGGCTGGAGTATAGCTAGGAACCATTTTTAGAAAATGTCATTTTATGAAAAAATAAAATAAAAAGAAAGCGTTTAAAATATGACTCTTCCTGACATCTATTGGCGAATAGTAATACTACTTTTGTTAATTGCTTTAGCGACACCACAGCAGATGGCGTTGTTAAGTACCAGGAAGTATGTGTTTGTTTTGAAAATGTTCAGTTTTTACATTGATAGATGGCACTATTAACAAATGTCAGTTAACATTTGTATTTCGTATTGTATTAAAGTATATAAGTAAGAATTAAACAAAATAGGTTTAGTTGTTATATGAATATTGTTATGTATGTATGTTGTGTAGTTGTCTGGTAGTACTGACTGTTAGCGTCCGAGTTGTCGGAGCTGGCCGAGCCGTCCTCGGAGCTGAGCGAGCCCGCCTCCGACGACGAGTCGCCGTCCAGCTCGATCACTCCCGTCTGAAAAAAACACACACACACACTATGAGTATAGTCATAGAGAACACTCAAAAAAACTTTTTTGCTCCTCACATGAATGAATGAAAGTGTTCTTTAATTTCATTTAAATATAATTGTACATTTGTACATACATTATTCTTTTCTTTGTTTTACTCCTATTATTTTTGTCTATATTGTTGTGCAATACAGAGTATATAAATAAATATATATAATCTAAACAGATTTAGTTTTTTAAAACGACAAATATCGTCCTATAACGGTTGTAGTATTACGTAAGAGTCTGTAGTAAGTATAATAATCAAACGTGTGACCTCTCCAGCGTTGATGAGCTGGTCGTCGTGTTGGTCGTCTTGTTGGTCCTCGTGTTCCTCCGCGTCGAAGAACTCTGAGGCGGACACACACGACGAGCTGTAGCTCAGCGACTGCTGGAACTGACGGCTCTGAGGGAACACACACACATATAAATACATATACTATATATACACTAACCGACAAGAACATGACACACACACGGAACGATGACAGCTAGTGTGTGTTTATGTTTGATAGTGTTAGGTTTAGCAAAATCTGTCAATTAACATCTTAGTCTGTAGTCACATTTTGTCACATGTTTCTGTTTCTATGATTTATATACCTTTTTCTTTTCCTTGTAATTTTGTATATTGTTTATTATATTGTATATTACATTATATATTGTATATACAATATATAATGTTTAACATTGTATATTGTATATTACATTATCACTTAAATTAATCAGGTAGATAATAAGTTTTATTTTATTTTCTTTTTGTGAATGTTGTGTACATCTGTAATTGTCACTCATATCAGGTCCTAGATTTTATCAATTTTATCTGTTGTTTATGTGTGCTGAATATGTGTGATGTTGATGTACCCTTAAATAAATAAAGCAAGTTCTTAGTCTGAATTAAAATATAGTGTTAAGTGAAGTTGGTGTAGTAGAGGATTACTAAATATTTATAATCACAGTAACAAGTCGGTAGAGACCACGGCAACCCTAGCACCGTCCATTACCACCAGGACTCAAGACTGATAAAAAATGTACAGCCTCTTGGGACACCGTCAGTTGATAGATTTGCTCTCGATATTTAATTATTTAACTGAGCATCACATTGGCCTTAAAGTTAGTAATCTTGGCCTTCTTGAAATTTTATGTAAAACTTCATTCACAGTACAGCTTGGACTTGGTTGTGAACAGAAAATTACCTTTCATTTAATTAACCACGAGGGTTCTAGTGATTATTGGGAGGGGCTCCATCAAATTATTGTAGATGAACTATTAAGGTTAAGTGATGTCCCTGCCCATGAACTAGTGTCATCAGAAGTGTCATCACGCCCGCCCCGGTGTGTGTGTGTATGATGTATATATGTGTGTGTGTGTGTGTGTATGATGTAGTTGTTATTATACTTTTATTTTTAAAAATTATTTTTATTGGCTTATAATTATTTATTTTGTTTTTATTGCCTGTATTGTATTTATGGCCTTAAACCTTATTAGTTTATGTTTGTTGTAGCTTAAGTTTTTAATATTACTTAAGAGTTTATTACTTTGTTTTTAATTTAACAGTGCTGTAAATGCCTGTAGTAGTGTATCACACTGCACTGGTCCGTGAACTGTTATTACATAAGTGTTATTGTGAATATGCCGATGATGTTTCAAATAAATAAAATAAAAAATAAAAATGTTTGTGTGTGTGTCTGTTTGCGTGTTCCACTCACCACGTTGGCGGCCGACACGTCCGCCAGGTCGGAGGCGTCGTGTATGCGCGCGAGCCTGGACCGCAACTCTGGGGAGGCGCACACTGTCATACACTATACTACTGGACCACATATGGAACAACTCTAACACACTACACTATGTTACAGCTTATTCATTGGTTCGACAAACATAATGTGTGAGTTTGTTCGCTGAGTGTGTGCTAGACTTGTAAATTATAGCACACATAACCGACCGGGGATCGAACCCATGACCGTGACATTGTATAACAACAGATGAACCCTCACCGGAGTTGAGGTGGAGCGCCGTGGAGAGGTCGGACCGGAGAGACGCCACCAGCGGCGGGGCCTCGCCCTCCGACCGGACACGGGCACGCTCCCTGGACTGAAAGGGGAGGGAGGGGGGTTAATATAGAGTGAGACGAGCGAGCGGCGCGGGGGCGGGGCGTGGAGTACCAGTGTGGCGACGACACCCTTGAGGCTGGCGACCAGGTCCTTGGCCAGCACCGTGAAGTCCTCCCGCAGCTGGTGGTCCGGAGTGAGGCTGGACAGAGGGGCCGGCGGGAGGGACTCTGCGCCCGGCAGGGACTGGGGGCGAGTTGCGGCGCACGCTGACGGACACACGCGGCACGGTTAGTACATGAACACACGGGGAATGATGAAAGAAAAATTATAAATGAAACACGCCGCGGTTACAGCAAACACTCCTACATGATGTAACACTATACATGTATATTATTATAACACTCTAAGTGTGTGATCTGTCCTACGATGCATGTTCTACACTACACCTACTGCACTAATGTTATCAAACTATACTCTATACTGTGGGTTCTCTCGTCTGACGTCATGCGTACTGAGATGAGTGAGTTCACTACCGACTAGTAGTTATGACGGTGGCCGTTGATACTGACAGTCTGAACGATCGTCCCGCAGCCGACACTAGTCCTAGTAAGTAAGTGTATCATGTAACTCACTGCTCCGCGGCTCGGTCTCAATGAGCATCATCTTCATATAATAGAACAGTACTCGTCCGAGGCGCGCCAGGAGCCCGCCGCTGTCCGCTGACATTATTCCTTATGATAGTAAGTCACTAACCGACCGTGTAATTTTATTTTCATGTATGTAGTATCGTCGCGGCTCACGGTCGGATGATCTCTCGTGAGATAGGTTACGTAATCCCTGATAACACTAACATGATAACAATCCGTGACGTAATAACACAGCGACACATGAGTCGACAGTATCGAGTCGGATAAACACCATTATATTATATAGTGAGGTGTGACGCTATCACCTACATAGTTTAGAGTTCGCCTCTCGATACTCCTGGCCGTATGGACACGAGGCTCAAGGTAAACAGTATATACAGGGTGACTTGTGAATTACTATCGATACTTGAGGACGTGATATTTGACGATCATATATGACAAAATAAAAATTAATATAACATAAATATTAATAAACTTCTAAGTAAAGTTAACCAAAAGTTATGTAATTAATTACGCATCGTGTCAACACCCTACAGATTAGGTATACACACACACTCACATATACGCGAGCGGCGGCGTGTTGTTGTATCAGCACGCCGCCGCACGCGTCCACACTTGGAACACTTGGAACGTGTACACACTTTATTTATTTATACGGAAATTTGGTCAAAAATTAAGTACCTATTTTTTTTACATAATTCGAATGAGAATCATGTACCGAGTATGCTCCTTAAATATTGATAGTAATTCACCAGTCACCCTGTATAAACAAGTACACAATCTCTTTCAAACACTATTCTGTTTATACGCTACTGGTGGAATCTTTATTTGTGTGTGCTTCGTGTTATTTTCATTATATCGCCTATCCATAACTAGACTCCATCAATTCTTTTCCCGTTTTAGATTCCGTCGAATTGTTTAATTAGTTAAGCCGTAACAAGGTTGTAGACGGACAGACTGACAACCTAATACATATCGATACAAGGATCTATAAACGAACCTCAATAAAGTTCTCAATAAAATTAAAAATAAATTAGAGAGCATTTTCAAACCGATGTCGAGTGTCATTTCATTAAAAGAGACATGATTATTTTATTCAAAAATGGTACTGTAAGAAACTTATAGTATTTATTTCTTCACCATAGGAAAATAGAGAATTTAACGAACAGAAAACACACCAAATTTTTGAAAAACGCTGATATTTTGACGGGTGATTTTTCGGTATTTATTCAAAATAAGCTGAAAAAATAAATACATAGTTCTTATCAAATAAATTACAGTGCATTTGTAACATCAAAAGGAAAGTTTTCACCAAATTTCGTGACAAAAAATTGTTTTTTTATAAGAGATGAAAATAAAGAAACAAAAACTTGGTTTTTCGAATTTATCACATAAATTTTCAGGTTATGTGAAAAAAATATTAGTACAAAAGTTTTAGAGTTTTAGATTTACCTACAGCTTTGCCATATAACATTTTTCCGTAGGACTTTTAGTTTTGGAGGAAATCGAGAAAACCCATTTTTTACCCTTAAATACAAATCCCCATACCCTTCCTGACCTCAGACCGCCCGTAAATTATTTTTCCTTTAAATTTTATAATATTCCCCTCCTTTTCTAATGAGTTTCATTATACTATAATTTAATTATTTTTTAAAAGCTATCGGCACTGGTCTATAATTAATAAATGTATTCGTCTTTTATGCAACAACAATATTATTTAAAATTTGAAATTATGTGAATATTGGACTATAACGATGAATACGTATGAGAAACAAAACAAAATATCAGAGGATATTTGTGCGCCGGCCTCCAGACCGCACACATTTATGTATTCACGAATTTTGATGCGCATTGTTATAATAGAGCTTACAGTTCCTTGGGAAATCAACATCCACAAAGACCATGCCATTAAGGCCAATAAGTATTACGAGCTCAATAACGAACGCACTCGAAATAGGTTCGTCGTTGATTTGTACGCGGTAGAGGTGGGAGCGAGAGGTATAACAACTAAATCTCTCTATAACCTACTAAAAGATTTGGGCCCGTCCAGAACTATTATAATATCAATTCATTGTTGGAACGTACGTCGAAGCCAGCCCTAGTGGATTCTTTTCAATCTTGGTTATGTAGAGAGAGGAGCTTGGACAGTGGAAGAAACGTTTAACGCGCGTTAGATTGGAGCTCTTAAACTTATACCCGGATCGGAAATTCCTGTTACTGTTGAAGCTTCTTTAAATAAACCCGGCACCCGCACCGTGAATACATTGAATGATAAGAGGTTTCGTCTCTTTAACATTATGACAGTACCTAAGAAACATTCAAATCTGTATCTGATACACGTCGACCGTACGACACGCGTGTGTGTGTGGTTCATATAGTAGTAGTGTAGCGGCGCGGGTCGGATGAGTCGCTAGGCATGCATCGGAGGTGTGGAGGAAACAAAACATAAAACAAAATCTTACGAACTAAGGTCGAGGCCAGAAATGTGGAAAGAAAAACTGGAAGACAAACAAAATGTGCCGTTAAACATTGACCACGAACATGGCTATAATACAATAATATACTATTGGTTTGGCGACACTCATGGACCTATATAATATAATCAGGTGATATGAACCGGCGACCGCGAGCGACGACTCACCTATCTCGTAGAATCCTTGTGAAGACATAGTCATAAAACTTTATTAAAATTAAAACGCTCCTCGCAATGAAACAATACATTTTATATAAAAATAAATAAACGAATACAACATAATAATATATTAAAACGGGACAGTATAAAAAGTGTTCACGAAGAGACACACACGGGTGACACTAGACATGCGGCCGGGACCCGACCAGCGGGAGGGAGGGGGGGGGGGGGGGGGGGTGGTAGCTCACTCACCGATGGGCAGCGAGGCCGCGGAGGACGGGACGGAGGCCGACCCGCCGCCGGGGGAGGGGGGCGCCGGCACCGTGGACAGGCACTGTGGACACGAGGAGCTCACGTTAGGCTGGTCGGGGTGGCTCTGTACAGTAAACAGTGAATGTATGTGAGGGTAGTAACCATGTGCGAGGCGGCCAGGTCCGCGTGCGGCGCGTGCAGCTCCGCAGTCGAGCCCTTGCCCGACGACTTCTTCTTGCGCAGACCGAACTTACGGCGGTCCTTCTTCACGTTAGGAGACGCGCCCTCCAGAGACACCTGCGGACACAAGTAGGTACTGTAACCACCGCCACACGCAAACACACACACACACACGCGCTCAGTATACCGATGGACGGACTACGGAGGGAGGAGGGAGGAGGGACATCTTGACGTGACGTCACGTCACAACCACACAACTTCTACTCGCTTTATATTAGTCTGAAAATATTATTCATATTAAAGGACTCTGTTGACTGTTGACTTCGATATAATATGATTATTTGTAAACTGATACACACCTGGAGACTGACGGTCTACTTATACAGGGTGACTGGTGAATTACTATCGATACTTGAGGACGTGATATTTGACGATCATATATGACAAAATAAAAATTAATATAACATAAATATTAATAAATTTCTAAGTAAAGTGAACCAAAAGTTATGTAATTAATTACGCATCGTGTGAACACCCTACAGATTAGGTATACACTCACACTCACACATACGCGGACGGCGGCGTAGTGTTGTATCAGCACGCCGCCGCACGCGTCCACACTAGGAACACTTGGAACGTGTCAACACTTTATTTATTTATACGGAAATTTTGTCAAAAAATAAGTGCCTATTTTTTTTATATATGTAATTCGAATGAGAATCATGTACCGAGCATTCTCCTTAAATATTGATAGTAATTCACCAGTCACCCTGTATACTTGAATTGATGGATTTGAAAAAAGGTCAGTTGTAAGTGTGTGTGTGCTCACATCTGTGTCGTGGTGCTGCTGTTGCTGCAGCTCGATGGCGGCCAGCAGCCGCTGCAGCTGCTGCACGGACAGCTGCGCCTGGCCCAGCTCGCGGGACGCGCTCTCCAGGGGACAGCCGGCCTCTACACGCGCGACACAAACACGAACACATCAACAAACATGTCGGAGGGCTCTCGTCAAACTCATATAACCGATACTTAAAACACATGCAAAGATATTAAAGGCAGAGCATGCTCGGTCTGGTCGCTACACGTGTACACCGGGAGCCGCTCGTGTCATGTCATACCGAGGATCCATCCTGCAAAGCGTCCCCCGGGCGTGCCGGCCACGAAGCCAGCCTGAGGCCCTCGGGCGGGCGTCGGACTGACCAGTCCTGGAGAAATAAGGACCAAGTCAACCACATCAGCTAATCCTGGAGCCGGTCTCGACTACTATACATCTATGTATATAAAATATCCGTTTCGTAAGTCAGTACGTGAGGTAGGTTTACGCTGTAAGTTTGGTCCTTGTTTCTCACGCAAGAAACGACACGTGACGTCATCATCGGTCCAGATTGAGGAGGGACTTACAGTAACATCACTACAGTCTACAGGAGATACAAGAAACACTAGGAAGGTATCACACCTACAGGAAATGTTAGTCTCATGCTATAAAGGAGCGAGATGCATCGTTAATTAAATCTAAACGCCTAGTCACAACACTACATGTGAGTCTACACGCTGGCTAGTATAAACATCACAACTGACCCTCGACACAAACATATTCTATTGTTATTCAGTTCTATCAGAGCGTGTCCTAGGTATTTGTAATTGTCTACAGAATACAGATGTTCGGAAGGTGGGGGAGGTGGACTAACCGGATATGTAGGAGGTGTCGCTACTACATCGGTAGAGGGTTTGGAGGTCGTCGCTGAGGTCGCTCTGAACGATAAAGTTTAACATCGAACATGACTTCTTAGCCTCGTACTTGCGGCTCATGAACAGCTGGTACACTTGGTAGTCGGTGGTGGCTGGTTTGTTCCGCAGACATCGCAGCTTCTTCTCCGTTTGTGACTGTGTGGACACTTTGAGTTGCGGAGAAAAAAGTGCAATCTCTTTGATCAGATTCTGTCTTATTTCTGGAGATGGCTTTCTAATGTTTTTAAACTTCTTCGTCGCTACAGCTTCCTCGTCGTTCCTTTTTACACTTCTTTTCCTAAAGCGGAAGTTCTGCGAGCTATCGGCTTTGTCCCACATCGACTTCACTATAGTGCTGATAGCGCAGTCTTTAGTACCGTTCGCTGTAGGGAAATCTGGCCTGGATGTAGCTCGCTCCGCGGTTCGATGATCTTCTTCACTAAACATACTACTGAAGGATGACGTCTGAGTACTGCTCGTGTTGTAAGTGTTAAAAAATATGTTTCGTCTTGGTACATTAAAAGTGTTTCTCGTGATACTGTCCTCATTCACACCGACCTGAATATATTTACTCAGATTTTCTGTTTTTAAAATCAGGCCCGTGGCTTTGTCACTGACGCGTTTCTTAATATGATCGTTGCTGGTGCTCGTTCCGGTGTCTGTGGTGAGGAACGTTACAGCCCTTGGACATATAGTTTCGTCGAATTGAGTTTCGATCTCTTCCGCGCCTTTGGAAAAAGAATCGTCTTTATAAATCTTCCCCAATAAACCCAATCTGTTTGATCTGCTAGTACTTGTAGACATTTTTTCATGTTTTTTCCGTAACTTCATGTAAAAGTTATTAATTTCCTTATTAATGTTTGGAACATTTTTTGATACTTTCGTTAAATTCTCCAGAACTTTTAGTATATAGGCCTCGTCTATAACCTTGGGTGTTTTGTCAAACATGGACGTATGGCTTTGACTGAGGTGTAAAGTGACACCTCGCTCACGTTCGCTGGTTAATGTTTTTTTCTTCTTGTGTTTGGATTGTGTGAGTGATTTCCTTTTCTTCAATGATAGAATGTAACACGACTGCATGTCGTCATCGTATGTTTTCTTCTTCGAGTCTGTTCCTTCCCTCTGTACCTTGTTGCCGGTCGTTTTCGATCTGTACTCTTCACATATTCCACAACTTAAAGTGGAACAACTTTTTATTTTAATATCGTTTAATATTATTTTATCGCTCCCCTCGTGGCTGCTCATGTATGGTCGTAACTCTTTAGCTTCTCTGTCGACATACTCCTGCATGTTCTGATAGGAGATTCGTGTTAATGATATACAGTTTGCTGATTTCGTACAGAATATTCTATCAGATTGGGAATTCTTCAGTGGAAATATATCACTTACATCTATGTCGGATGTGTCCGCGAACTTTAAGTTTAAGTTCATAGACTTACTCTCCCCAGAATACATTGGTTTCTCTTTTAGTTTCATTATTATTGAAGGCATTCCTTTAACCGATGGATCGTTTTTCAGTGATATATGTTCGAGGTCGTATTTAGATATATCTATGACAAGGGAAGTTTCTCCGCAACTGTCTTTTTTAAAGAGGTCAATTTCATTGTGAACTTTCATTCCGGTCCAGTCTTTACTATACTGTCTCTTCGCATTTGCAATAACATTTCTTGAGAAAATAGTTGTTATAGTATCGAGTATGTTCTTAAGATACATCTGTCCGGAGTCACCGCCGTGTTCCTTGCTCGGTGATCCGTCTTCTTTGGTCGAAACCCCTTTCGAGAGTCTCTTGTTGACCGGTTCAGCTATAATATCACACTTGGCACTAACGTTTGCGTGCTGTTCTTCAGAAGACGACGTGGTCTCTTCATCACTGTGACCCTGTCGCAGGAGGTTTAAATAAGCCCCAAAGAACTCTTTGGCCACGTCGGGTGGTATGGAGGTCTCGCTAATAAGATGTTTTATTGTTTCTTGTAGTTTTGGTAGTTCGTTCGATGAATTAGAGTTATCGCATGCACTTTCTTCGTCTGATTTGGTTAAATTATTTTCATTTGGGAATTTATCGAGGCTGCTAATAATTTTCTTGGTTATTTTGATATCTTTCTCCCTGCTGTGATTGCTCTGAACCGTTTCACAGATGTAAATGGTATTTTTAAGTATTCTTTCCAGTTCTTGTATTCGTCTTTCTTTTTCGAAGCTGTCATTTATCTTGCACGCCAGCCTGTTGTTCTTGCCAGGGTTCTGTATGGGGATCTCGAAGGCCTTATCTTTAATCAGATCACTTATCCCGCGGAACTGAGTGGATCGTGATGTCTGCGGCACGGTGATGTTGGACGTCGGCTCGTCTCTTGTAAAATATCTATTAGATGGCCGGTGGATGGATTTAGTTATCTTCGTGCCGTTCCTCCAGTTTTCGGAGGAGGTGTTATGTAACCAATATTCTAACAGGCTTCGGAACAGGTTTCTGACGGGATGGTCCCCGGTATCATTCTGTTTTATCTCATACAACTCTTTGATGACCTGGTTAATGCAGTTCTTGGTGAAGGAGTCCTTACTGTTGTTGGAGACGACTGATACCATCAGTTTCTCAGCGATGGTGTCGTAGTCTTCTGGTGACAACGTGTTCTGTATATCTTTGTGTTCTCTGCTGGGTGTTGTTTGTATGTCCACTTGTTTCGTGCCCGCGTCCTCGTCACAGTCGTTCAGCGTCAGTGAGTTGTACTGCATCAGTTTATATTTAGTCAACAGCATGACTTTACTCAGAGGTTTCCTGAGTCGCGGCTCGTCCTGTATGTTTCTGTATCTAACAACGTTGGTGCACTTCTTACTTCTCCTAATCAATGGCTTGTCTTCTCCCTTTTCTTTCCTGGTGAAGAAGTAGTACGCGGGCGTGTCTGTTCCGTCCACGTCGGTCACGCTGTGTGTTTGTTTGTTATATTTTTCATCGAAGGATGTTTCGGAGGAGCAGGCGGTGTCGCAGTATGTCATATGGCTCACATTATTTTCACACTCCTGTCTCTCGTTGATGGACATCATGAGAGTTATATTTTCGTTTCTCTTAATCTTCTCGTTTCTGTGAGCGGCCTTCAGTCTTTTGTTTTTCATGTGTATATTCTTTTCCATATCATCTATAACTGTGAACAGTTCTTGTACCGCGTTTCTGTCTCCGCCGTACTTCGCCGCCGGTCGTTTGTTGAACGCGTTCTTATAGCTCGTTTGCACGTCGTACAGCGTGTACACCAAGCTGTTCGTTCCCCATTCACGTGTAACTTTTTCATCGTACATCTTTCTGGAGATCGTGTTCCCTACAGGAGGAGGAGGGGTTCGGGATCAGGTATCATACAACAGACTCATCGCTCTCTTAACAATATCTACATAAACCTCACAAAACATTCCCTTAATGTATATCAAGTCATGCTTCTATATTGTTAAGTAAACGATACAAGCTCTAATATAAAGTGTAGTTATCTACCTAATCCGTTCTCTTTGGCTTCATCTATACAAAGAAGAAGAATGAATTAGTCACGTGTGGTACGTGTACATAGATTATATCAGATGTGTGTGTGTGTGACTCACGTGAGGGGGTGTCCGCGGGGTGTGCGGGCAGGTCGTCGGGCGCGTGTATCTTGGGGACCGACTCGCGCGCACCGAACGTGAGCAGGTGCTGGCGGTACAACCTGGAACAGGTCACGTGACACACTACACACGAGAACAACAACATCACATGAACTCAAGTCTTAAAACTAACAAGATTTTTCTACTATGAAATATTTGAATACATGATCCTGAAATTATTTAAACTTTGTTCATTAGTAACTGTGATTAGTACAATAATAGTGATAGAATCTATTTACGTATTCATTATTTAGTTCCTCACTTCACCAGTTTATAATTTCATTTTATTTTTCATTATATTTTTATTGCAGTAACTTGTTCATATTTTTCTGTGTAAAATTCTTTATATTTATTGTAAGTGTATTTTCTTATATCTACATATATGTATACTACAATGTATTTTGAAGTGCTGATGTATTTTTTTTTATAAGTGAAATATTTAGTATATAATCTGTGTTCACATAGTTGTTGGGTTATAACTCAGCTTACATATTTATAATGTTTACTTTTAAATTAATTGTATATTTAGTTATAATCTGTTTTGTGAACCGTAAATAAAATAAAAAAATAATCGTTCTAATTTAGTTCTAATACATTACAATGGTTTTTTCCATAGCTCGACTATGTTTGTATACGTCACGTGTGTTCAGTACAGTACCGGTGCGCCTTCAGTACATTGAGCCAGGTGCGGAACACGTCGGGCGTCTTGGCCCGCAGGTGGTATATGAACTCGTCAGCGTCTATGTCGATCCGTCTGCGGCGCGCCTTGGCCGATATGACGGACAGCCCCACGTCCACGGAGCCGTGCAGCCGGCCGCGGGACACGTCCGCCGCCGAGCGCGCGTACACCAGGATACCGCCGTCTATCACGAAGAAACGCTGCGGAGGGGGAAAGAGTTGTAGTGTTAGTTTATAACACATGAGTCAGTAGCGGCGACAGTGGACGCTCACCTTGTGCCACCCCTTGAGCGGCCACTTCCTCTTCTTGTGGAGGTACCCGTTGAACACGTCGGGCCGCCGGTCGAACCTCTGGCCGTCCTTGAGCCCCTCCAACACCTCCCACTCGCTGCCTCGCCGACGACTGCTGATAGAGAATCTTCTGTTAATAGATTACGGCTACGTTCATAATAATGACAATGACCTTGACAAACTTTGGGAGTCAGAGAGGGGGGGGGGGGTTTATAGAATACACGTCGAATACTACGGACACTAGTCACTCATACTTGACGTGGATACTCGTGGACATGATAAATGTTATAAATAAACAAAATATTATGGACCTTAACAATTTTTTCTTCTCTTTTAAAACTCTTTAGCTATAAGATCGACAAATTGATTCAATGTAAGAAGATAATATTTTTGATAATTTATACATATATTTTATAACTCTTACTAAAAACTCGAATACTACTTGATGTGAAATTTTGAAGCAACTTTAAATTATATACAACTAGCTTTCCGCCCGCAGCTTCGCCGCGTGGAGTTCGGTTATATCGCGTTTCCAAGAGAACCTTTCAAAAGTCTGGGATAAAAACTATCCTATGTTCTTTCTCAAGGTCAACTCTATCTCTGTACCGAATTTCATTAAAATCAGTTCAGTGGTTTAGGCGTGAAAGCGTAGCAGACAGACAGACAGACAGACAGAGTTACTTTCGCATTTATAATATTAGTAGGGATGAACCACGTAAAGAAAGTCTGTTTTTATATATTTTTATTATCTTTAGACTGATAATATGTAAATTGTTCACGTTTAATAATTATATCAAAACATTTAAGCCAATCTACTTTCGACTAACGTCTTAGTATTCGGAGTAACGAAACATAAAAGTCCAAAAATAATTAAATGTATGATTTGGTGATATTCAATATCGGTTATGGCAATGATATTATTAGTACATGGTCCATGTTCATCCAGGCCTGTGTGTGAGGTCAAGTTATAGTGGTAGTATGGTTACCTCCTATTCTTAGCGGTCCTCGTAGTGGGGGGCGCGGGCCTGGCGGGCCTGTCCCCGCTGTCCGCCGACAGGGAGGCCGTCTCCCCCGAACAGTCCGAGTCCGAGGGGGCCCGACGTAGAGCGGCCGCCCGGCCCGCCGCGCCGCGACGCCTCTCACCTGACATACACAGGGTAGAATGAAATAACGAGGAACGAGTCAATACACGTTATATATGGTAATGTGTGAGTTGTTGTAGTCAAAGCGAACAACTTGTACTGATAAATGATGATATCAGTTAAATGGTGTACATAATTTATTATTAATTACATATTACATTAAGAAAAATGGATTGAAACCTGTTGTTATCTAGTTCACATACTTAGAAAGGAAGGGTTTTGTATGAACTCCTTAATAAATATTTCTTTAACACAAGTTATTCGCAAAAGTCCTTAATTTAAATTTATAAAAATATTAACAGTTATGACAAAAAATGTTGACTCAGCAGATGTTTAAAGATCAAGTGTTAGCGTTGTTTCATTTGAATTAATTATCATATGTTTAACAAACACAAAAGTAACATTGAGGTAAACATTCAAAATAATAAAGAGCAATCGTTCTCGTGTCATCTCAGCCGAGCTCCACACTTTACTGACTGGAGACAACAACATTGTTAAGAATCTCCTTCTTATTCTCAATTTGTATCTTGGAGGAATATATGTATAGTATTGTAAGCTAGTCACCGTACTTCTTAACAGTAGACAGCGCCATGGTGGCACGAGAACACTTCTTCCAAACACACTACACTCCATTCAAGTCAATACTTATATTATTTGACACCATCTCCTTAAATTTTATAAGTATAATATTAACTAAACAAAACTTTTTAGCATTCAATGTATTCACGGTGCGTGTGTCAGGTCCATCGTTGTCGTGAGAGGAGCTTCAACAGTGACTGGGACTGTGATCCAGGTGTAGGTTTAAGGGGCTCCTATCTAACGCGTTAATCGCTCACCTCCACTGTCCAAGCTCCTCTCTCTACCTAACCAAATTTGAAAAGAATCTACTAGGTCTGCCTTCACAGTACGTTCCAAGAATGAATGATATTTTTGTCGAATATTTGTAAAGGAATTGTTTCGTTTCGATTAATTTCCTTATCGGAGGTTACTGTAAACTCCTTATCTCCTGTTTTTCCACATCAAGTCTTAATCCGTGATAATTCAGTGTTAGTGAGTCATGTGTCGTCGTGTGTTTACAACTTTATCTGTTTCATATCTGTAGTTGAGTCGGCTGCTAACTGTGTCACAGTGAGCTGGAGGAAGTGTAGCAATAACTATATGAGTTTGTATCACTTGAAGGCACGCCCGAGCATTTCCATAGTAATGACACTTGCTTATACAAACAATCGTTTATGTTCAAACATTATATATTTTATATAGAACAATGTATTTAGTGTTATGTATTAAAGTAACGACATCGATATCATATCTGTTGCTGAATAATAAATTAGTCCATATCTTCATACTTTTTATTTCTTTAAACGACACATTGTTTTAAATGTAAGTGAATATTAATAAAGGTTGTATTTCTTCCTCCACCAGTATCTAACATCTGAGTATCTCAATACTTCAGTTCTGTACAGATACACCTCAGTTCTCGTCTGTCCGTGTGTGTGGTCTGTCTGTTTGTTCGTCATGTCCATTTGAGTATATGTGTAAGGTGTTCGTTCAATGTGGCAGGTGTCACTACTAATGCTCGTGTGGCTCCATGCTCAATTAATAATAACTATATTCGTCCTTGAACTTTTTTTTATCCACATTAACCTGTGTCACTTCTAAGTCCGCAGCTGTCTCTTATATTAGTGTATGTGGAAAGCTGTAAGTTTTCGTTGGTCGTATTCATGGAGCGTTCAAGTATTACGTAACGCAATTTTCGAAGATTTTTGACCCCCCCCTTCCCCCGTCGTAACGCACAGTAACGTTTTTCTGTAGCCCCCCCCCCCTTCTCAAAACGTTACGTAACACTCAAGTGATCAATTTCATCAAAAGACTTACAATGCAATCTATGTATTCCCCGTAAAATATCAATTAAGAGGTTTGCAAACTTAGAATAACAAATAAAAATATCGACCTGACTAATACAATCTGGTCAACATAATGTAACGTATATGAAAGGAGTTGCCAGTTTGGGGGTTTTTATTAATATATTTTTTTAGAAACAATGCTACGTAACGTTTTGTTAGAGACACCCCCTCCCGCCCCTGTAACGCATCGTAACGTTTTACGAGACCCCCCCTCCCCCAAAATTGCGTTACGTAATACTTGAACGCTCCCTCTATACTAGGACGGTTTTCACTATTTATTCATGTTAATTTCCAATGTTCTTGTCACCTCTGTCTGGAGAACAGTAAAGTACAAAATTAAACTAATTAGTTCCCATTTTCCAATGATTGTTATGTCACATGCCTCATAGTAGATCAACATGTCTGTAGTATATTAAACGAAGAGTCGAAATAGTTCACATTCGTATTTCCGTATTACACGTTAACATACTGTTTGGATCCATAAATGATACAATAAATTATCTTCATTTTTTTCTTCTCATGAAGTTATAACTGTTATTGTTGTATTATCTAGTGGTACTTCCTAGTTCCTGTGACATGTTTTAACAATCTGGGGTACGTACGTTCTAAGAGCGCCTGCTAAAAATGAGGCTCGGAACATATAGTTGTATTGATTGGTTTTCCCTAAACTGCTGAGGTGAAAATACTGAAGAGATGAAAAAAACAATACAACAATATTTTACAACTCGTAAACTGATCATCATGATGTATACAACTCTGTTGTTCATCTAGTAGACACGAACACACAGTCAAAAACGACTACAGTGGAGGTGAGCCAAACTGAAGTAATATTTACAAAGTGAATGAAAGTTAGCGGACCACGAACACAGAGCTATAGTAATGAAAATAATGAGAAATACTTTGTAGACATAAATAAGAGTTGGAAGAGGGAGAAGTCTTGTACGATTATAATGTACCGGTTACATCTATTTATTGATATGACATAAAAAGGCTTGTTTTTATGTCATTTTCATTCAATTTCCTCAAAGTGTGTCGTAACATTCAACGGTAGTATGTATAAATATGTTACTTCGGAAACGCTCTCAGAGAAATATATTAAAACATATGAAAACGATAGAGAGATATCAATATTCTACGTCACGTTACTTTATACACAATACATGTGTTACACCGCGATCCCTCCCGACGAACACGGAATGAAGGGACACAATAAACCCAAGAGGGTTTATTGGTAATAAAGATATTATTCTTAAAAGTAACATGACTTAAGTTTCAGTCAAAATCCGTCAACAAGTTCTTGTATCAAAGAGCAACAATCTCCATTATCTTCTAATTTAGCATTTACAAAACAAGAAGGAAAAGAAATATTCGACTTTTGCAGAACATATGTACGTACTTTATTGTAGTTATAAATAGAAAATACATTATACAAAGAAATGAATTAGTTACAACTAACACATTGATAGCAGTCATAAAATAAATAGGTTTTCTTTAATTCCATGTTTGATAAACGCTTTAAACTTATCAACACACTGACACCGGGCCATAAATACCTACTATTATAATAAAAATTATCAAAATATTACTTTGAAAAATGAATTCGTCATGTTTATGTGATTGTCAATTTTGTTTTCTTATTTCAGAACTAATGTATGGTAAAATACTTTGTGACATTAAAATAAAGTAGGGCGATGACGAGTTACAGGTATATATGTATATATACGAATTTAGTATGTACAGAGAAAAATAACATTGTTTTAAAATCCTCAGCTTGATGTTTATCAAATAATTAGAGACTGGATTATTGATAGTATAATGAAATATAATATGATAGAAAAAGAACTAGACATACAGGTAACGATCGTGGGACAAGCGTGAAGCGTGAGCTGTAAGGGAAAAATACGAAGAAATGTTGTCCGAAAACAGAAGATTTTATCTGAGGAGAACTTCATCTCAAGGCATTTAGAATAATGGGGTGTATTTTAAAATATGACTTTGGATTCTGCAAAGTATAAGAGGAATACGGGATATTTTCCGCTGATAATTAAAAAAAGGAATAGGGCTGTGAAATTAAAATAACTGCTTTATCTGTACACAAAGAGAACCCGTGTTACGCGAACATAAAATTATTAAATTAAACACCGAATGCTGACACCGCGGAATCCATGGGAATGAAATGCAGAAAGAGAACACCACGGCTTCCCGAGTCATTGTAAATCAGTTTTAAAATTATAAAATCTTAAATCACTTCTTCGCTCAATCGTGTAACGATAGGTCGTCTTTAGAATAAAGTAATTATAAGTAAATTTTGGTTTCTTTGGACCCTCCGGCTGTAGTCGACATAATTCCCGCGAGTTTTTGTACCTATTACAAAATATTTACTATTGAATCATATTTTTAAAATATACTTATTTATCTCGTAACTTTTATAGAAGTTTCTCAACCAGTCCACTGAGGACAGTATGTACGATGGCCGACTTTACTGACGGTTTGGCTCACGATACTTTGTGTTGGGTTGTTTACTAGAGACTGACATATTTTAAAGAATAATGTATCAAAGCAGTGTCACAAGTTACATTCTAGAGATGATCGTTGTTATCGTTTACCAAATGTAGTAAGTACGGCTCGTTCTAAGCGCCGTCATAATTTTCAGCTACTCAACCAATTTATACTTTTGTTTGTGAAGGAATTTTGTTCACAGACAGTGTGTGTGTCCTACAGATAACAATGCTCAAGTTTAAAACGACCTCGAAAAAGCTTTGCTAAACTGAATGTATTGAACTAACGCGGTGTCGTACTAATATATGTTACGTATTGCTGTAAAAATATATTTCTTTGTAACAATACTTATTTAAGGCTTATCATATAATACCATTACTGAACTGGGAGCATTGTTTGACCGACTTCACATACGAGTGTTGTGTGTTACTCACGTTTCTCATCCATGGCGGCGTGTTCCGTGGCCGCGTGTTTGAGTCCCGGCTGGGCGGCCATGGTCCTCCCTCACTGACGCTGACCGACACACATCTTGACACTGAAACAACACCGAACATGTTACTACTGTTGTTGAACATAACAACAGTTTCAACAACAGACAGCACAATGTTATGTTAGAATTATCAAGGTGTTGTACCCGGCTTGTTGTATTAATGAATATTTGGCATTCAATCCCATATGATAGTCGTACTTAGCGTTACATTTAGTTAGATATAAAAATAATATTGACGTCAGAGTGATTAAGATAAAGATTATGGGTGTCGTCTAGGATGACGCGACCTTATAATTACACACATCTTTATATATACAATTCTTCTGTGAGTGTGTAATGTGTTTGTCACTGAACTTCTCTTTTTTGTGTGTGTTCAAGGGGATCTGGGAATGGTTTAGATTCACAATTTTGTCCGCTGGACAATGTTTTTTTAATTAATTTTAATCTATTAGTAGTTGTTGATACAAACGGTTTTTTTGACATTAGATTTGACAACTGACTAATATGTCAATCTTTCTGTCGCACTTCAAAACACGGAGATTTATGGCTTTAATAGGTAAAAACCAAAAATATAAATAAAAAACGTAACAGATATTTCTTGATTATAGAGAGATACGAAGTTCTCCGGGTCTTCTAGTATACATATATAATTAAAATGAACCTCGCCTGTCAGTGAGAATATCACATGGTCGAATATCTTATATATATACAAGATATTGAATATTGCGACTAGATGTTTAACCTCGTTATAAACATTCGTTCAAGGTGCGTGGTTGTATGTGTGTATGTGTGTCGATGTTCATTAAACATCAATTAGTCAATATATGGATCCAATCAATTAGTATCGTCATTACCTGACTCAGTCATTACAAGTTAAAGTATTCTTAACTATTAAATATTATTTACAACACATATTATATCTTTACATATGAGTTGATTCTTAATATTTAAATCTGTTGATACTGTCAACTTCTGTAGTTTCAATGTTATATTATCTTTATATTTGATTATTGTTTCATTTTTCTGTAACATCAGTATTTAATATATAACAGGTAGGTTCCTTCACAGACATTTGTCTATCGCACTATAATCTATAAGAACGACTGTACGGATATAGTTGAAAATTGGTGGAGAGATAGCTTAAAACCAGGAGACGGATATAGAATATTTAATGTTTAAAAAAAAGAAAACTGAAATAAATTCCAATATCTGGTTATTTTTGGAATATAGTTCGCCCAGTCAACTATACAATAGTATATAACTAATGTCATAATTTACGCAGATGACGTAGCGGACAAAAGTTAGTATTTATGTTATATGTATTTAAAAGAATATTTATTTAGTACACGATTTGTGTGACAGACAGCAGCTGGTGTGACCAATGTATATAATGAATAAATATATATAATAATATAACATGTACATATATATATTATCGAGTCTAGTCGAGTCCTCGGTGTAAATATTTTAATTGTAGTTAATAATTATTATTAGTCGGTGTAACTTTAACTTCATGTAATATTTGTAACATGCATGAACTGTATGTTATATTAATTGTATGGATCCTCCAAAACACGTAGGACGGACGTGACGTCATCAGGGAGGCGTGTGGAGGGGGGGGGGCGAGGGAGGAGCGGTCCCTCAAACACTAATAATACATATTTTCCATGAGTTTCGTCAACAAACATTATGTTTATATATAAATACAATTTTATTTCAGTAATTATTATAGATTGATCAAACTTATAATTACTTCATATGATTCAAGATCGCGTCGCTCAGTCTACATACAGACAGTATCGTATGATTGTTTGTAAACCCTTATCATTATATTATGGGTGTATAATGTGTACACTGTAGACTGGAGACATATTTATATATACATATGTATACAGGGTGACTGGTGAATTACTATCAATATTTTAGGAGAATACTCGGTACATGATTCTCATTCGAATTATGTAAAAAAAATAGGTACTTAATTTTTGACCAAATTTCCGTATAAATAAATAAAGTGTGTACACGTTCCAAGTGTGGACGCGTGCGGCGGCGTGCTGATACAACACTACGCCGCCGCGCGCGTATGTGTGAGTGTGTGTGTATACCTAATCTGTAGGATGTTCATACGATGCGTAATTAATTACATAACTTTAGGTTAACTTTACTTAGAAGTTTATTAATATTTATGTTATATTAATTTTTATTTCGTCATATATGATCGTCAAATATCACGTCCTCAAATATCGATAGTAATTCACCAGTCACCCTGTATATCTGTCATATCATGTACGTACGTCTTATTAACACCAGAGATCGCTAACCTGTATTGGTTCAATGTGAAGGAGACGAACTCAATGTTATGTTAACTCTGTAAACTGAGGTTTTAATTGAAATGTGAATCAACACGATAGAAGTTCGACTCGAGTAGAACTCACTCCCGATACACGTGTACAGTATATAAATACACACAAATTACATTGTAGAGGATCATTTACTTAACATTTCCACGCCACAATGTTAGTTACTGTACTCCTCCGAAACGGATTCACCGATTTTTAACAAAATTTATATGAGTATTCAGTAGGTCTGAGAATCGAATACTATCTATTTTTCATACCCCTAAGTGATAAGGGTTGTTCACCATTAACATTTTTTAATTTTCTTGAGAAAATTTATTGTTTTTTATTTTTTTATAATACGGCCTTAAAAATACATAGAACCCTAATTTTTTTTTATCGCCAACCCTTATTTTTTATATTACAAAATAGGTTTAGCCGGGTCAGCTAGTACATACATATAATTTGAATTACATCACGAGTAGGATTCGGGTATAAAGAGTATGTATGTATATTCATTAGGGACGGGAAATAACTAGTATAAATTTGAAGGGTTCCCTCGTGATGACGTCACTGATCTCTCACAGACCCTACCTTCATTCCGTGTATCTGAATACTGACTATACATATACCTTTATATCAAACTATATTATATCTCTGCTCCCTATGATTAACTGGAATCAAACTTAACTTTATACTGTATACTGTATATTTAATTTTACATTTCTCTCGTTTTAACTAAACTTTGTCGAAACATTCAAGCTCATAACTTTGAAGAAATTAATAATTAGGAATAGGAAAAACGTCGCGGTGGCCTAGTGGTTAAAGGCCCGCCTCTCATATATGAGGGCGCGGGTTCGAAACCTGGCAAGTTCCAATGTAATGTTTCCGAATCATATATACTTTCTAAGAGTATTTAGACACCACTGAAAGACGGTGAAGAAAAACATCGTGAGGAAACCTGGACTTATAATAGGAAATTGTAAGATTGAAATCACATATCTGACTTGAGCAAGCGTGGTGATTAAAACCTTCTCCATGTGAGAAGAGGCCTATGCTTAGCAGTGGGCTCTGATAAGCCGATGATAATTAATCAATGACTTTGATTCAGAATATTCTGAAAACATATTCTGTTCAATGACAAACATCAAATATAATATAGTGACATGAAAATATACAGGACGGATACAATTATCAACTGATAATGTTATTTCAAAAAAACTAGATGAGGAAGAGCAGGATATAAAGATTATATGAGTAAAGTGTACATCCATCCATCAGTTACATCACTACGAATTAATATTTATATCTTTCTCATATTAAATAATATTGACATGAATACGGTTTAATCTGACGAAAATCACATTTCCGTTATAAACATACTATAATATACAAATCTGTTTGAGAACTATGTACACAATAGTCTGTGCTACTTATATGTTGTTTGTAATGATCACTTGTATGTTGATATATATTATGTATGGGGAATTGTTATAAATTTTTAGTTAGAACACTAATACATACATGAGATATGTGTACATCGGTAAAATTAAAATTGATCCAGTTATCAATTTTAATGACTATATAATAATCTCTAAGTTGATAATGATAATGATGGAATGATAAATATAATACTGAGTAACTATTTATATATGATAAGTTATAAGAAGAGCAAACAGTTCACTATGACTAATGTAAGGCAGCGGGGAATATGATTTATGGAAGATACACAATATAATATATGTATATATAATATAATAATATATAATGATCCTTAACATAATATAATAAATTACTATTCATATAATATATAATACAGTAATTATTTTGACAATCATTTTAAAGTGTTTCCAATTAAATTAAATTTGAATATATGTGTATTGTATTCAAATTAGATTCATATAGAACAGAAAAAACACAGTAGTATATGTTACATAGTAACAATATATGTTGTAAGGATGTCTGTTATATAATGTAAGATACATTAAATTTAGATATATAAGAATTACTATTAATAATATAATATTACTATTAATAATATATTTATTACTTCTTTGAAACATTCCAGGTGATGTTTATTCTTATTTGATCATATAGATATACATATACTTCACCTAGCATCTATAATGATAGCATGTTCTTGCTATCTCTATATATTTTTTATTTTTAATGTAATTAAAATTTTAAATTAATGTTATTTGTTCTTTGTAATAAGTAGTTTGGTGTATCGTGGTAGTGAAATTCTACTGAACTCTTTAAAATTTAATCGCTAAAAAGGAAAAATCAAAGTGAATTATTGGGTCTTTGTTAGCATTGTGCTATCTAAATTGAAGAATATAAATAATATTTTGATCCAATACTAAAATATCTATGTAATACTACAAAAAGAGAAGAAAATATAATGTTAGCATCAGTTTGAAAACAGATTAATATTAATATGGTTAATGAAATGTTACTTAGTGTTTTCTCTAAGTTAGTAAGTTAGTTGTATATAACAGTATTTAGTTCATGTCTCACAGGTTCACAGCACACAGTGCTAGTGTTCTGTACTATGAGTTCACCTCACACCTCCCAGTGAGCGCTGCCTACATTACATCATCATGACATCACTTACATTATTGATTTTGTACAAGTTACTCATTGTTTTTGATCACCTCTACATGTTGTTAATTAATAAAAATATATTGTATGTTAAGAATAATGATTATACTATAGATGTTACATTTTTATACAAAATAATACAAAGTTAATTTAGCAGCAATTTCTTATTAGTGCCAATTTATTTTAAACAATGTATTTTTTTGTATACATACACATAATATGTATATAAAGATTGTATAATCGTGTTGAATAATAATTAGCTATAATAATTAAAAAACTTGAAGAATAACATTTTTTATATTGAATGATTTTAGTAGTCAATATTTTGATTTATTATGTATCGTAATATGTTATAGATATTTTATATGTATTAAACGTTTTCGCAAATCAAAAGTAACATACGGAGGGCAACCTTGAGTTAAACTAGTTTTTTTTCCTGGTTCAGCATCGCATCTAATTACGAACAATCGTACGGAAATATTATATTTTATCATTACAGAATGCGTTGCTATGGGTTCGACAAAAAATATACTATATGATGTATGCGACACATTCTTGGCGTCCGATGCTACAGAAACTACTATTTAATAATCAAAATCGCGATATACTTACGTAAGACACCGTAAATAACAATTAAGATGCTAAAACATCACACTTTAAAATTGATTTCAGCCAATGTACTATATTTTTTTTTACACTTAATTTAATATTTACAACACAACACTCTGAATTTTACAAATTTACTCGAAACCTTTTACACTTTACAAATTAAATTTTTAGTTCATATTTAAAATAATTGATTTTATTTAGCGAGAAACCCGCGAGAATGAAGCACCATTTTGAAAGATTGGAGAGAGATCGACAGATAGTCAAGGTTTTTCATATTGTCAGTCTTTACGTCATTGCGACATTCTGTTTCTTTTTTAAATAGACTAATCTGCGTTGGATTCCTATATTTGGCATTACTTGTATATAACAAAAAAATTTTTTTCAACGTTTTGGTCCATTTTAAAATATTTAATGAATTATTTATTTCTTAGTTAAAAAGCATAAGTATAATAACAAAAAGAAGAAAATCGTTCTCTGTAACGAAGCGAGTGGTATGTGTATAAATTATTTTGCTGTTTTATTCATTATTAAAGAAATGCAGAATGGAAAGAATTTATTTTCTGTTTACAATGTTGTAGATTACGTAAATGAGAAATAGGAAAGAGAAAACAAGGATAAGCACCATAAAATTAAAAAAAAACTAATACAACTTAATAAAATATCTTGTTTATTGTTTTTGGTCATATGTTTATTTTCTTATTTGTCTTACATAAACAAAGACTTCCTTAATTATGATAAATTACAAGAAACATGTACATTAAAATGAAACGGTATGCATTACAGTAACATGTGTTAAGTCAGGTATAAGCTTCAGTCCCGCCGCTATCATTGTCTTCTGTAATTCGCTGCCAAGTATCATGTTGCGGCTTAATACCATTCCAGCCGAGGAAGTAAGGGTAAGTCTTCCCCGTGGACAAATAAAAAACGCCATGCTTACACACATCTACGTTAGTACCCATAATATTAGTCACTAAAGGAAATTTACTATAACAGGATCCGTCTCGGGCATCTTGAATGTTGTCACATTTAATTCCGATAAATTTTCCAGGATTTCTCAATACTGCCAACCAAACAGTCAGAACTCTGAAATGACTACAGGTCGAAGTGCATGGGAAGAAATTTAAGTCAGTAGGTTGGTATTCTCCACCATTCAAGTAAAAGTCGACGTGACCCATCCGTGTCGCCATCCCGAAGCCGTCTATATTAGTGTGTACGACCTGGACGAAGTCTGCATCCTCAGCATCTAATCTATCTTTATGTCCTAGCGTCCTGAAGCACGGACCGGCCGGTTCTAACGCTGTGATCCTTGATATATTTCTTCCGATCATGTTTTGGTAGTTCTTAGCTATGTAGCCCACAGTTTGTCCTCCCAAGCTAAAACCCAGGAGTTCAGTCTTGGCAGGATCCAACCCTGCCTGGGTCAGCTGTACTAGTACCTCCGCGACATGTTTGCCGACGGGACGCATCAGGCGCGCTGCTCTGAAAATATAAATAAATCAATAGATATATTGTATATTTTATTTTTATATGATTACATTTTCCTAACCTGATAATCGAGTAGAAGTTTTATTTTTATAATACTAGATAATGTTTTAGAAATAAATGTGAGAAACCAAGTACTTTGAATAATCATGAGAGTAATTTCGTTCATATTAGGTAGAGTTGAAGGACTATCGCAATTATTATAAAAGTTATATAGAAAGTGAAAGAATTGTAATGATTGGAGATATAAGTAAGGGTGGTAGACATACACAGAGCAGACAGCCCTGGATCATATACTCGTACGTATATTCGAGATTCGGGATGAGATGTTTATTTTGAAATATGTATGTTGTTTTAGAGAATAATTATGGTCACTTTGAGGCCCATTAAATTGTTACTGATGATGAAATGGATATCAAATGCAGTTTAGTGAATTTGGGTGTGTGCGTGTATGTGAGTGTGAGAATATATGAGTGTGAATGTGTGAGTGTGCGTGTACTACTTACAGATAATAGTGGACGGTGGCGAACCTCTGGTTGTCTATTAATATAACATTATAGTCCAGGTCCTCGTATTGGTTCCCGAGCATGGAGGCGATGGGGAAGCTGGTGCTGTCCAGATATCCCAGAGCTATGAGGACCGTCCTCCTGGAAATATTACTTAATATGAATTATTTGACGCTATTAAAAGATACCAGGGTATCTGAAAAATAAAAGTTTTCTGTAGGAACTTACTTACATATTACTGTAACAATGTTAAATTAATAATCTGGCGAATTAAATAAAAAAAAATACAAAACTTCGACTCATATTAAAATTTGTATGTAAAAAATTGTTTCCTGATTGTAGTAAGTACAAGAATGGAACTACAAATGTAAAAGATATTTAAGTAGTAAGGTCTAACCTTCGGAAGTCTATCCTGGGATCATCCACCATGTCCTGGGCCTCCCAGTAGGTGTATTTCTGTCTTGATCGTCCTCTCCCCTGTACTACGAAGTACAGAAACTTCAATTGACTCCGAGGGATGTTGACGGGCTTAGTAGTATCAGGACCTGGAGAAAATATATACTAGAAGAAGATAGAACGAATACATAACGTCCATTAACAGTTTAAAAAACGATGTTAGAAAACATGGTACACGGTGGAAGGTGTTTTATGAGATTGGTTAGATGAAGCTGTTCTAAGTTCTAGCAACGTTGATAACTCCATTATTTGTAGGATTAGAGAAAACAGAATAAGGATTAAGCTGTATTAGTATGTCTCATACACTTTAGCAAGAAAAGGTGTTTTGTTCCCCTAAATGGTTACGGGCCACTGCTGTACTTAGATTAGATACTATTGGTGTTGAAAAATTAAAACTATAGGAGAACCATTATTACAAGACTATTACTTATAATAGTTTTCTATAAGTATAATCATTTATTATCGTTCAGATTTTATTTCAAGGAATTGTTATTTCTCATCGGGTGTGTCATAAAAGCATTAAATTTAGCAATTGAATTCTTCGACAATAGTATTAATAAACGTTTCTTATGTAGGTAGGTATGTTATTTTGATAACAATATACGGCAACACTTTATATCGCTATTAAATGAAAGAAACTATGCAACTCATTTCAATAATTCCAAGAAGGCTATTAATTTTCCATCACTTGTTAATTCCCCCTATCGATATTCTAAATATCCAAAATTAATTCTAGGATAAATAATTCAATTGAGATCTTCTCATTAATAAGGAACTTATCTTTATTTTCAACAACATGTAAGTTCACAGGTACGTGGTCATAATTGCAGTAAATCGTCGTTACCAAACTCAAACTGTTCACGCAACGTAATTGCGTATAATTTTCTTATTTTCTTGTTTACCTGTGTCGTGTACTGTACGAGTTACGAGCTCCCACCATAAAGACATACCAATTAAAGATTAAGAATGACGGAAGTTTTTGATATTTGGAACATTTTTTGTTTTTTTTCTCTTAAATATAAAATTTGCAGGTTTCTGAGTGATTGTCGGACAACACTGTTAAGTGTTTTACTGGTGTGTTGCTGATGGGGTCACGACCTTTGCTTTATGTACCAAACAAATTCATTAATATTTAATAAAACAAATTATATTTAAGTCAAGTGAAAGTACTTTTTGTATTTTAGTTTTGTTTCTCATACAATATTAGAGATCTGTTACACTTCACTAACTCAAGTTCTTAAATAATAATAAAATATATGTATTTTTCTTCTAAAACACCCTTTAGCTCGTATATATATGAGAAATTTAATTGTGCCTTGTTGAATGTTTACCATTTTAATTCAAAGCTTTAACGCGATGGAGGTTAGAAAAGAAAAATTCAAACTGATTTTTTTTAAGACAAACAAAGACTCAAAGATAGAAAGAATAATGAATAGTAAAATCTTCCACATACATACTGATAAAAATCCTCTAGGATACCCTTCCCCGGCTCTATCACTTGTCACAAACATGAACAGGCACACTCCTGAATATAAGTAAATATAAAACTTTACAGTCATTTTATTAATAATATTGTTTGTTAAACTAAAGCCTCATTCTGTCTTAAAGTGTCCATTGATAACTTATCGTCTGTTAAAGAACAATGACGATGTTACGTGGAGTATTTATTGAGGAGTCACACGTACAGCCGGCCGTTGACCTCGCAGCCTCGAAACGGTCAACTGTCATATTTTAAAAGGCGACTGTTCGTCCTGGGACACAGTTAGAAACTAAACAACAGTGTACGGTGTACGGTGTACGGTGTACGGTGTACGTAGTGTCACGTGGTGGTCTCGTAATAGATCAACGATGCCCGCAGATCAAAAGGTTCATCTAAGAAAGTATGAGACGTGGATGAAATTATGTCGAAATATGATCTACAAGCTACTCTTGTGTTCGTTCCATTACGTTATTGCATAAGTAATGTTATCATGGATCTTTATTATTATTTTAGGAAACATTTTTCGTGTGTTGTATCAATGTGATCTTGTTTTGTTCTGATAGAGGTATCCGACATGACGCGGTTCTAATTGCCAGTAAAAATAAAACTATAAGCATCAATCCCATGGTTTATTATGTTCCCAGTTTGTGTCCAGGGGCACGGGTCCCTGGCAGCCGTCACACGGTGTTTTTGTTCTACAGATCCCTCCCTTACATCGGTACTCTCCTTTCCTGGGATATTCCGGGGGTATGTCCACGGTGTATAATGGTTTGTGTAGTTGGTTCATCATGGCCTGTTCGAACGGCGAGTAGAAAGCATTTTTCGGCGCCGGAGCTATAAAGCTGATGCTCGACCCCAAGATTAACAGAAGAAGCTGAAAGAAAATGACATGGTTCGCAGGTTACATCAAATAACAGCTTATTTCTTTGTAATACTTGTACGTAAATATTAGTTTATAATACACTGTATCAATCAATAGGTTTTGAGAGAGAAGGCACTTGAGCAATAAAATGAAACGTCAATCCTAACTCTATCCTTAAAGCGGACGCAGATTGAACTATAATGAGTGATACGTATGAGAACAATACAAAATCCCACAGGATATACATACATATATACGTTGGCCTCCAGACTAGACATATTTATATATTCGTGGATTTTAAAACGCGTTGTGTGACTAGAGTTTAGGGTTCCTTGAGAAATTAATATAACCAACAACCACGCCATCAAGGTCAATAAGTATTAAGAGATGACTAACGAACTCACTATGAATAAATA
Organism: Danaus chrysippus; assembly: GCA_916720795.1. Classification (NCBI taxonomy): domain Eukaryota; kingdom Metazoa; phylum Arthropoda; class Insecta; order Lepidoptera; family Nymphalidae; genus Danaus; species Danaus chrysippus. The sequence continues at coordinate 8,681,650 of CAKASE010000066.1, read as the reverse complement.
AACTCACTGAGGTTTCTCGTAAATATGTATGTGTTTAAAGTGGGAGTGAAATGTACAACAGCCAAATATCTCTAAAACCTCCTAAAAGACTTACAGAACTAACATCAGTTCATTTTTGGAACGTACATCAACGGCAGCCCTAGTAGGTTTGTTTCAAATTTTGTTAGGTAGAGAGAGGAGCTTGGACAGTGGAGGGGAGTGTTGAACCCACACCTGGATCCTGGAGCCTATTAAACCTACACCTGGGTCAGAAATCCTAGGCTCTATTAAAACTCCTCTCCCTACAACGAAGGACCCGATAGCCGCACTGTGAATATATTGAAATTTCAATGCTAAGAAGCTTCGTCTTTGATAATATCTGAGATTTTCGCCAGTACACATTTAATCTGAAATTATGTTTTTCGTGCATACAAAGCGGTTTATTATTTTACATTTTCCCGTTCACTACTTTAGACTTTTATCTCGTCTGTTAGTGATCGAAGCTACTGTAAAGTAATTGAAACATAGTTTCATTTTACATATACTTAATTTACAAAACTATTCTGTGCTGTAACAAGTCATTAATATAGTTTTGTTTATGAAAATAGTCAATTAATACATAATCAATAATTTTCCTCAGCAGTCGGCCATTAATTACGACTGTTAGTTTTTATCGCGTTAACCTCGACACTTAGTTTAATATAATTAGATTTTATCAAATATAAAATAATTATATTATAGAATATTGTGATACACTAATACATTTATAACTCACCAAATACTGCATTTTCATCTTGTTTTAGTTGATGTTATTATTGATCTTCAGGACAGCTTTCGTGTTTGTTATTGTGAGAGGATCAGTATTTATAGTAAGCACGTTAATGATGTACCGCAATGTGCCAAATATGTTTAAAACGGGTTTGTTTTTAACTGTACTCGGAAGAAATGACGAGCTCGCATTGTTTGTGATGATGATTTATCAGATAAGAAAGGTTCACTCTGGTTAGTGAGATATAAAATACGTGGAAGCACTTTTAGCATTAAATTAATAATTAAACTAGAATAATCATTAAATTATATAAACATTACATATTATTCAAGTTACGATATTCCCATTGTCCTTAAATTTTCATGTCTCGGTATTAAACGTCTAAGTAGGTTAAGATTTACATGGTGACTAAACTTGTCACAATTAACATTATTTAATTGTGTTTAACAAACATTGTTTAAGGGAATTTTCCTTAAAACAGAATGGAAGCTATAGATCATCCTCAAGTTTTGAAGTATATAATGTACATATTACCATGTATATGTGTATAACAAAAACATATTTTAAGAAAGATATGAATTTTCAGAAATCGGTATGTTTGTAATGTCACATAAGAAATGGAATTGTAACGTAGGATTCATATTAAAAATATTTCAGTGAGATGTTTTTATTACATTTTTCTTATATATATGTATAATATAAATATTTACAGTTATTTCCATGTCATATACCTTATACGATTTTATATATAGAATACAATCACTTAAACCTTATTTTATATAAACTGTACAGACTGTTTTTATATCAATAAAAAAAAGCAAGGAAATATTATTTATTAAACAAATAAGGTTTGAAAATTACGTGTGTGGTTACAGCCGAGAATATACTTTTCTTTTTGTAATAGGTACAATATAAGAATATTTTCAATTTACATACATATATATGCTTTTTATATTGTTTTGTGTTTATCTATCCTATGTGAGGTACGAGGACCACGGCACCAGACGTGTTAAAAGGCGAGGGTGTTACAGAGTTGCAGAAATTATTTGTTTGTAGATCACATTTCTCACTTCTTACTTCTGGGTACGGGTCCTGGTTGAGGGTCGGAGCTGGCTGGTCTGCCAGGACACAGGCAGCGCAGGTGATCATTACAAGGAGTGTCACAGCCAACGTCATGGAAAGTTTACATGTAATACAGTAACATAAACTTCTCTCACTTTATATACTAGTTTGAACTAATTGATTGTGATGGAACTGAACTATATAAGTATGACACGGCTTGAAGATTGTTTTATTTATAAATTTATACTAGTGACTGGTCGCAGCGACGTCCGCTCTGTCGCCGCGTGTGTGTCTGATCTGATAACAGAGATGCTGTCATGATCATGAACATTAAATGAGATAACAGAGAATTGTTAATTTCACAAAATTTCTTTTAACGACGTATATTAAAATGTCACCTTTTGATTTTCGTATTTATTTTACGTGTAAACATAAATTATACAAACTCAAGTGAAACAATGTAACTATCGCACTGTTGTTGAATATGATAGATACACAGAATTAATTATAAAATATATTGAAAATATAAACTTACTTCAGCTATAGTATCTGTAACAAATAAAACTGCATTTTTAATGAAGTAATTAAATGGTTATTTCTGGGCTCGATACACATTTTTAATCTTTTTATCCACCAATCTATATATGTATTTATGCGCTGTTTCCAAGACTTGTGTTTGTCATATCTTCTAAAACCTAATTAATCTGAAGTTAAAGTCTGAATGGTTGAAGTTAGGCTTATAAATCCAGAGCCTTAATTACAAGCCAGGTTTGGGTAGTTCGTTTCTTGTGACCAGATGCAGAGTCCTATTGGAAAGTCCGCGGTTTTAAAAGTCACTCATCTAGTCTTCATAGTTTTTAACCACCCGGCCGCCCCGATCTTTTCTGATGTTTGATAGACGAAGTGTTATTGTACAAATTGTATTTTGTACAAACATACGACTGGAAACGAGCTCTTGAAGTGTCTGGAACGTTATCACTGTCGTCCTAGTTTCTTTAACACCCCTTCCCTTTGTAATTTCATAATGCACAAGATAAAATATGTGAAATGATGCAGAATCGATAGTAGTTTTAGCTACATATATACGAGTCAAAAATTCAATACATTGGAAGTTGAAGAAATTAATTTTTTTTTATGTAAACACTCTTTATTTCTAGGCCAGCTATATACACATATATATACTCATGTATACAGTTATATATTTAGGAGGAATAGTAAATAAAAAATCTATCAATAAAGTTCACTTCTTTTAATTAATAATAGTTTTCCTGTTATATCAACTGACTAAATTAAAATATTCGACATCTTGTGTATAAAATAATCCGATGATTACTATGTTTAAAGTATATATTTCAAAAATGATGACTAGCCAGATGACCGCAATCAAACTACCTTTAGTCCTGTTAAGTGTATGTACACTAAAATATATGTTTTAAATTGCTGTTTATTTTAGATTCTTTAGATAACACTTTTAGTGTACCGTCTGATCACTAGTAAGGTAAGTTAACGATTCACAAGATTGAATGGTTTATGAAGGACGTTAAAGAAAACTTATGAGTTCTGTGGGATGTGAAAAAAAAATGCAATTTTGAAAAAATCAGGATTTTCTTTAATAGTTGTCTTTAAAAAGTATTACTCACGGATCCGTCTTTCAGATTTTTATTTTTTTTATTGTATAAAATGTTTATTTTTTCATCTACATAGTTCTAGACTGTCATCCCAGCCGTGGGAGAGTGGCAATGTTGTCATAAGTAGTGCACATACTATCTCAGTAACAAAATATTCACCTCTTTATTTATTTATTTAATTTAATTTTAAACAAACACATACGCAGGTAAATTATTTGAATCATTTGCGGTGCGCATTAGCAAGGATGAAAGCGATTACTCTCTGATGATACGAGGAAGGTCTATCACGAGAGGATGGAAGCCCACCCTATTCCCGGTTGTTCGATGATAGAATTAAAGCGTGTAATTCTTACGTGTGCGTAAGAAAGTGTGATTGCTAGAGCTACACTCTGAATATATTGTATTTAAACAAGTTGTGGTCACCAGTAAACCTTTTTGTAGATCACTCCACTTAGAACAAGCCAGTGTGGTGACATCTGGCAGCGCCTGCCCTGATTTAACAGCAGTATTTTACTTACATGCTTTGTATGAACAAAGAAGCTGCTTTGAATTGAATTACTATCGCACTTGCATGCAAGGATGGTAGAGTATTTGAGGTCAGGGTGATCAGACTCCTCTTGGCGGTGAAAAGACATATTTTGGTTTTGTACCATGGACCATGTTCTCTTTTTCTAACTCTTATTAAACCTGACTGGTCCTGAGATTGGAATCATAAATCCCCCGTGTGCTGACCGTAACCAAAAACTATATACTACAACGGAATGTACTGAAACTGTCTTCGTATAATACGCACATTGTAAGATTAATTGCAAATAATTGAATAAAGTCTGTATACATTATGAAAATCCTAGATATTATTTTTCATTGTCATATAGGTACTAAACTAATTACTAATATTTCTCGGAGTTGCTATGAGTTTATATTTATTTTTAATAAATTTAATATTCCCGAAGTTTCGGTTACTTTTCAATAACCGTGATCACGAGCAGACGAGATGTTAGAGGATGTTGTTAAAAATGATTGTGAACGCGTGATATTAATGGGAAAACACATTACTTTTATTTCAATGAATCCTCGTGAAAGTCTTAGATCTCATTATCTAACTATATTTTTAAAAATATTATGTAATTTTTAAACTATTACTGATCTGATATTATATTTGTGTTTTTTTTTAAGTTATATTCGTAGTTCCGCAACATATTAAAAGAATAAAATGTAAATAATACTGTTAAAAGATATTCTGTTTTTATATAGAGCACATAGGACTCGTATCACCATGTAACTTATCGCTTGTAGTTCCAATTCTGGTGCAGTTCATTATATTCAGAGGTCACTATGAGGCGCGTTCTGTTACACAAACAGATCCAATGATAAATGAAGCCATTTAGTGATGTATCGCTACTGAATGGATCTGAACCACTGATTACTAGGACTAATGATAGTAACACAGTGTTAACATAACTACATACTGTACGTGTTCACGTATTAGTTAATGATATTAGTTACTTGTTTATTAAGTATTAATTGATATCATCTAACACACACGAAGTGAAGAAATGTAATGAAAAGTTATATATAATGAATGACCATTTATATGTATTATTATAAAATACAACGAATTGAATTTTGTTGTAAGAAGTTCTATTTATAGAAAGAAAATTGATTTCCGATGGAAGCGTTTGTATGATTTGTTTTTAATATTTTAAAATCAATTTTAAAAATACAAGTATAACGATTTATACGGTTCATATTATTTTAAATATACATCCATAATCAACAAAGTTTGCGATGGAACCATGATGTCAATAAAAATATAATTATTACATGTTAATATTACAAAACCAGGCTACATAACTTCAAGACAAGATGAGGAACTGCAGCAGAAACATTTAAAGGAATTTTGATTTTAAAGTATGAAAATACGTATTAATGTGGACATATTCTGTCTGTTCCCTGACACCTTACTCTTGGTTCTGTACCTTTTTCTCGTCTTTTTTATACGATCTTCCTCATTCTATAAAATTCTGTAACCTCTAAAAGTGACTCGAATAAAGTTATTTATATCTTTGAAAATGTTCGTCCAAAGTTATCTATATTTATTAACAATTGTCCCTGTCTTTTATAAGAATACGCGGGTTCAAATTTAAAACTATACGAGAATCAATTTTAAAATAATTTTAAATCAAATAAAATTTAAATCGATTATTTTGTGATATTAAAACTAACTTTGATATTATTTGAGAAAGTTCTGTACAAATTGATTTTCTATCAATCTGTTTGATAAATGACGTAATTGCATGGACCACCTGCATATATATACTGTGGCTCGTTGTATTCATACACAAAACGGAATATATTTGTTCCAGTAGTCATGTAATTATATCACATACTTTGTGAATTATAAAAAGTCTTTGTTAAGTAACTTATTTGTTTATTGATTCAATAATTTCAGGTTGTATATAAAGGTATCATTGTTCCTACTAGCGGTTGTGTGCGTGGTGGCCCAGCGACGTTACGTTCCTCCTCGAACGACGACTGTAGCTGACAATTTCCTGGAGGTGAGCAGCGTGAAGTGTGACGTCCTCAAGAACGACCACTGCGGCTCCCTGGACCCCAAACAACAGAAGTATTACGTGACCTTCCCGCCCCCCAAGAAACCAACCAGACCTCCGCCCAGACCCCGCGGAGGAAACGCCGGTTAAGATACTAACAACTATTACTGATAATAAAAACATACATTTGACATCCCTTGCTCAGTTCAGTTTGGTTTTAAACAAATGTAATTCATGTGAAAATAAATTCTAAATATATTCCGTATTTTGTCTCTGTTTTGAAAAAATAGTGATTCCTTAATATTGTTAAGTTAAGAGAACAATTTAAGTTCTTTTTAAAGTTCACATTACTAATATATACATGGTTATAGACAAAAGAAAACAGTATATATAACCTAAAGAAGAAAAGTACATACATACACAGCAGCTGTATAGAGCTATAGTGTTTATCATAATTATAATGTTGTACAACGTTATAAAACGGCAGATACAATGAAAACTGGGAAAGTCAAATCTATCCTACATTAAGATCAGGCATTAAATATAACAACGATTGTTATAGACATCCAATAAGACAAATCTTTATTAAAAATATGATGCCACGTTATCGTAAAAATACCGAAAATAGAATAATATTATAAAGCAATATAAATTAATATAATTTGTTACCAATGATGAAGTATATTTTTTCGACATTTTAGAGGTGGTGAAGCCTAGCTGTGGTTTAGTTACTACAGCTCGAACATGGGCTGGCTCTACCGGGGAAGTACCACCCTCTCACAGAAGATCAGCGTGAGATACCTTTTCGTCCGATGAGTGACAGAGCCGGTTGCCCTTTCCCTTCTCCCAACCTTTTATGCTTTTTTCTTGTTTTACCTTTTCCTCTCCCTCTCATACAACCAAGGTCGGCAACGTAACTACAACATTCATTATGTTGCAAATATCTATGGGCGACGGCTACTACTTTCCATCAGGTAGGCCGCATGCTCGTTTTTTATCTTTGAAATAAAAATAAAATTTTATTGCTCCTATATTCTAAAGACGGTTGCCAGGGAACTATGGTGGTAATTCACAACCTGGAACTTAAGCTTATAAAAATTCTCCTCCCATGAAGTTAAAAGAAAATATTATCTCCCCTGAAAAGCACACGCTACGGGCGTAATATCACACTTATTTTTCGCAAATTATCTTAATTTTGCTATAAATTTTATAGCACGGGCGACAATTACGAATGTCTTGTATCGACTTGCTTGTACCTGTGTACCTGTAATGTGAGAGATGAAGATTATTCAGTGTTTGGTTAGATTTTGAAACTATTGAAGTTAGATTCAACATCTGAATTAGCACTTGCGGGCTTAGTAACTGTGGCCATTTTTAAATAGGGACTTAATGATATAGTAGATGACTAGCTTAGGATCTACAAACACGTTATGGTTGTCTACATTAAGTATATATATCTATATATACTTAATAATAATTTCTTTAACCCGTAGTTTACATAAGTGGAGAGGCATTTACTAATTTGGACTGATTAAAATATAATCTTTAACTCAAATAGAGTCGTGGCTAAAAATATGTATTGTGTATTTGATAAAAAATAAATATAATGACGTATATGTAACATAATTATATTTTTGGTTCAGTTTTATTTTAATGAACAGTCTAATTCATTAAATCTGTTATCACTAGATTATGTTTCGTATAAATACAACATGTTAATGATCACATCTCACGTCGTTAATTCTTCTCAAAGCAGAATGTTTTCAATATATTTTATTTTATTGTTTCTTTTCATTCATACAGGCTGTGCTGCTGTCCTGGGTACGTATGGGTTTATTTTACATTTTAATAATATTCTGTTAAACTTTGACTGCACATTTCAATTCACAGTTAAAAATATTAATATTAAAAGTCATAAGATTGAAGGAAAATTGTTGATAGTGTATATACATATTTGTTTAATATATTGTGTTCGAATGTATTTAGAAAAGAAAAAAATATTCTTTTGGAAGAACCCTATAATGCTTTGTTAGGTTTAGAGTATTGTATTCAATAATTTTGGTCTTTCTAAGAATCAAATAACAATATTTTTAAAGATTCTTTTAACTCAATAGTCTTCAAATATTATGTCGTATTTGAACATGTTACAGAAAATATGACAAACGTTTTTAATGTTATTTCTGATCATACATTTTTAGGACAGTAAATATACCTATTTAGAAGAATATTTCATAAATATTTATATAAAAAATATTTCTTGTATTTTAATACAACTGTATGTTCCATCTTATGTTATTTATAAAAAGGACAATTGATTGAATATGATTTGTTTTTAAGATGAGGATGGGATCGTGTGGCCGAAGGAGTATCATTTAAAAGGTGAAATGACTTTCATGAGTATAGGACTCCAGGAGCCATTTGAAATATGGTAACTTCATTTAAAATATTTGATGATATTTAATAAGATAGCTATAATTAATATTAATTGAATAATGTACATGCTTTTTTAACAGGTACAGTGCTGTAGACAATAAGTCGAGGATTGATTATTACGACGGCACCGTGAAGAGATACTACGTCGGAGAAGAGGAGGATGAAGGGGAGGAATATAATGTAAGGGAGAAAACTGAATAAATATTGGAATTATTAGATACCCGCTTAGATAAAGAAAGGCCTAAATATTAGTTCGTCTGACGGGTTGTTTTCGATCGTTTTTTAAATAATATTAGATTTCCATCTAAAACTGAATGAATTTAGAAACGAAATAGCTCAATCAAAACTAACGGTTACCCATTTTAACACAAAAATATATAAATTGGGAGTCAAATAAATCACCTTTGATCCCCTTCTGAAAAATATAAAATCCCATGTCCGTGACCACACCGCAGGACCTCGAGACATTGTGAGCTCATTCTGCCGGCATCCAGGGCGGTACGCAAGAAAATTAAAAAATCGATGGCGGTAGTTGATAAAATAACAAGACCGACTGACAGACACTCACATCTCATCTACCCGTGATCATGGTTGATGTAAAGTAACCGAAACGTCGGGAGAATGTAGTTTATAATCAAAAATGAAATATCGCGTAGTAAATCCGAAAATATTAGTTTCATGTAATATTAGAGTAACAATGGTATTGTTATTAAATTAAAGATACAAATGCAATGTAAGTGTAATGCTCTATATTTTTAAATAATATTTAAAAATGCTTCTTTTTACATTTTTTCATTAAATAATATATTTTCACCTTTTATTCAGATATTTCCTGTGTTCATTGAGAAGGAGATGACAGTGATGTGTGTTAAACAACCGTCAGATGGAGGTGTCACGGACTTCTTAATAGATCCTAGTAACTTTACATATTCAGGTAATATAAGAATATTATATATATATATATATTATGGATAAAAAACTGTAGGGTTAATTTAAGAAACATAAAGCGTTAAAGTTCTGCTTCTAAACTGAAGGGTAGGTATGTACGTAAAAGTTTTTTTAATGTGACGTACTTAACTCTAATTAAGTGAGTGTTTAATCTTCTGAGCATTTATAATTAATAATATAGAAGAATTAAAAAGCAAGGAAAGAACTGCTTTTCGTGTTTTTATTTAATAATAAACTGTTTTTTGTAGACACGACATCATATAATGGAAAAACGGTTCAGGTGTGGAAGAATGTTGAAATAGAATTAAACAAAGAGAAAGTAGAACAAGTGTTGTATGTGTACAAACAAGATGGAGTTCATATACCGATAAGGTAACATATAATTTAAAGAATTCTACTGCTTTCAGGCATTAGGTCTAAGCACATCTGTACCAGTCTAGCTATAGTCCCAACTTGACGATGGTGGCTGACCACGGACTTTAAACTTTAGTCCAAAGTTACTTCTCGTTCCTTTATATTAAATTAAAGAAATTAACGTAAATATATATTGTAACTGTAAAATAATAACTAATTACATTCAAAACAGTAAAAAAAATTCAAGTCAAGTGTGAAACTAGTGATCATGATTGTAAGTTGCTGGTGTTAAGTGTTACCGCTTCAATAATAGTCTTAACGCAATGAAATTATAAAGATGTATATATTTTTCAGAGTTGAAGAAATCAAACATAATCTATGGACTGGTGCTCTAGAGGGACACAAGATAACCACTTACTACGACTACTCGAAACCTACGGAGAGTGACTTCAATGTAGAATTAGGTGAAGACGACATATTAATAAAATATATACAGGAGTCCAATATGTACTACTCAAGATATTAAAAGATATAACCCGATAACGAGGAGATTATCCCTACCAATATTATAAATGCGAAAGTAACTCTGTCTGTCTGTCTGTTTCACTTTCACGCATAAACCATTGAACTGATTTTAATGAAATTTAGTATAGAGATAGAGTTGACCTTGAGAAAGAACATAGGATAGGTTTTATCCCAGACTTTTGAAAGGTTCTCTGCGAAACGCGATATAACCGAACCCCACGCGAGGGAAGCTGCGGGCAGAAAGTTAGTATTTTATAAATGAATTATAATAAGAGGAATTCTGTTTCAGTGTCTGAATGTGAAGACGCCTCCGACTTCTATAACGACCTGAAACTACTACATCCAATGATACCCTCGGATGTGGACAGACTTTATCACAGGTTTATATACACACTACACACGATTGTGGTATATTTTTTACCTTTATTAATTCTTCAAACATTAAATTGTTTTCAGTTACAAAAAACATCACAACAGAAACTACAAAGCTGAAGAGCATGAACTGCGAAAATCAATATTAGAACAAAACTGGCAGTAAGTTAAATATATTATATTTATATTACTAGTTAAGTTTGCTTCATATTTAATTACATTCATTTCATTTAAATAATTCTTTCATTCATTTTCAACATTGTGCGTTGAAATAGAAACGAGATGCAGTAATTTTGGAGACTTCTGAACACAAGACTAATATTATACACTTGATATATATATACATATATGTTTACCAAGCTACACAATATTTTTATATACATTTCCAAATTGTTTTTAATCCGGTTTTTATTCACATTTCCACTAATAGCTATATTTTTCCGATAACGATTCCACATGTAATGTTTTAGACGCGTCATCCTTCATAACAAAAAAAACTTAGGCTTCAAGTTGACTCTCAACAAATATTCTGATCGTACTAATGAAGAGCTATCCGTCCTGACTGGCACGAGACCCTCGTCTGGTACAGGCTCCGTCTCCTTCCCTCACACCGATGAGGAAGTGGAACAGATGGTGTTGGATCTTCCTGAGAACTATGATATGAGGCTTGAAGGAACCATTAGTGCTGTCAAGAGTAAGTGCTATTTTTTTCGCATCTAGTACGAGCTTTTGCTCAAGGGTTCGTTTAGCAAAATGGCTTGTTAATTCATGGTAACCTTTTATTTCTAAATTGGTATATTTTTTTCTGCATGAGAGAAAAATATTAAAGATATTGGCTATCTGCCATTGATAATGACAATCAATTATTATTATTTGAGATAATGATATTAAACTATGTCGATCTACAAGCTTCTCAGCTTTGAAGTAAAATTAATTCTGTTCAGAAATTAAAAAAAAAGCTACAAAGTATTGATTGGTCACTGGAGAAAACAACTTCATTATTAAAACCACAGACAGCCTACATGGTTATAATCATTATTTATAATGCGAGAAAGAGCTTTCACTAAAAATAAAAATCAATTTGTTCAGTGTTGATAGTCGTTGATGGCATGTGTTTCCAGATCAGGGTCACTGTGGCTCCTGCTGGACCTTCTCCACCACAGCCGCGGTGGAGGGAGCGCTGGCCAGGAAGAACGGAGGCAGAGACCTGGACCTCAGCGAACAGTCTATAGTGGACTGTGCCTGGGGGTGAGCATTAAAAACTTTACATTACAGTCAGCTGATATGATTCACTATCTGTTCCAAGACAGTTTGAGAAGTTTAGCAGTACGAATAAAAAGTAATGAGAAATAAAGTTGCTTGTATGATAATTTTCTTGCATCATAAGATGTGATTTACAAATCTATGTTGTATACTTGCATTGTTTTTGTCTTTAGATGTTAAGGGGTTTTCATAACTTTTAAGAGTTTTAGAGATAAGCTTTAGGGATATTAATTAATAATATTATTCTAAAGCGTTTCCTGTAAACCTTGTATCATCATGTTGTCAGATATCACAACGCCGGCTGTGACGGAGGTATGATAGACACGGCCTTCAAGTACATCCTGGACTACGGCATCCCCACACAGATAGAATATGGAGATTACCTTGGAGAGGTGAGTAGAAAAAAATATCTATCCTACCTTCTTCATATGATAAGAGGTCTTTACTCAGCAGTGGGCTTATAGATCGATGCCGAAGGCTATGGAATTAAAACCTATCCTTCATAATTATCCCAGATTCTTGATTGCGGGAAATTAGTATATTACTATGTTTGCTTTTTAAATATTTCCTTTTCATATGTTTATGAAGTAACTACAACGTTGTTTCTCTATGTATTCTCTCAGGATGGTTACTGTCACATCGAGAACGTCACTAACGTCTACAACATCATCGGGTTCGTCCAAGTCCCCTCTAAGAGTGTGAACGCTATGAAGGTAGCTCTGTACAAGTACGGTCCGGTGTCAGTGGCTATTAATGCGGACAAGATGTTACTGGCGTATGAAAGTGGAGTCTTCTTCGACCCTGAGTGGTAGGTGCTGCAGTTTATTATTAACATGTATATTATAGAGAATAAGCATTATAATTATTTAAATACATAAGACATTTCATCGTTCTAGAACATCATTCAGAACGCGTAAATTGACAGGCAATCTCTAAGTCGTCATCGTAGTTAATACATAAATGTGCATCACAGCTATTTTGTTAACATTCACTTTATTTATTATCTTTAACATTCAATCAGCTAATATTAAACTTTGAAGTTTACATAATGAGATCTAAGATTTTCGCGAGTACACATTTAAATGAAACTAATATTTTCGGATTTTACTTCGCGTTTTATTTTAGAAACTTTGAAGTTTATTTTGGGTAAAACTATAAGAAGTATTTGATAGAAACAATTTACTTTCTTTGTGAATGATTTTTTCTATAGATAAAATTAATATAATTTACAATTTTAGCCGAGGAAAATAATATGAATTTACTAAAATCGGTTTAATTGATACTTAGTATAACTTTGTTTATACAGTAAATGATATTATATAATGTGTTTCTATGTCCACAGTAATGAGGAGGGTATCAACCACGCGGTGACGGTGGTGGGGTACGGTGTTCGAGACGGAGCCACCTACTGGATCGTGAAGAACTCCTGGGGAGAGGACTGGGGCCAGGACGGATACCTGCTCATCTCCGCCACTGACAATAACTGTCACATACTAGAATACGCGTACTATCCACTAGTCTGATCATGTACTTACCAACAAAAATACCCTTTAAGATAAGACGAGCTATTGAAAAACGGAATTGATATTAGATTTAGAATTTTGTAAATAGCGTAAATAAATTCCTAACGTGCTTTCTGATAATTTGTTTTATTTTACAAGTGAAGTTTATTACTTTATTAGGTGTTTTAATTGGTCCGTTACATAACTGTTTCCTGAATTAAGATTAGTAACTCTTTATGTAATGTGCTGTAAACAAAATAAGAGATTATCTATTTATAATATTAATTATTAAGCACGACCTCAAGTTCATGGCTGGTCAGAGCTTAAAGGGAAAATACAGAACATGAGTTTTGTATTTGTTAAGAAGCATTTGTTTATTTACTTTGTATAGAAAATTTTATCAAGAAATAAAATAGTTTTAGATAAATAGATACATACTAAGAAATAATTCATGTTATATAAACATATTTATATTTTATACATAATAATTACGTTACATAATAATTACAATTTAAATTATTTACAGTAATTACTTATTAACAAAATAGTACTTTAATTTTCGAGCATATTATGGATGGATCGCTACAACTTTTAAGTATGTAAATGAATACCTGTTCTTCTTAGAATAAATATCTTAGGATTATTTGTTAACAAACTTCATTATATAATAAGAATCATCAAAATCGGTTTATATGATTATAACATTTACTTTAATTGGAAATAATTTCATTAGGACTGTATATTGTTATTCGTCAGATTTATTTTTAATTTTTTATAAATAGCGCCATCTATCGGCATTTCCACGAACCCAGTATTTCCGTGACTTACGACAAAGAGAAAGTTGTCATAAAATGATTCCGTATCATACCACTTAAAGTATCAATTTATAGAAAGATTGTATCTTCCTCGTATTATTATATAAGATTATATTATAACTGTAGCTATATATGTACATATACAACAAGAAACAGTAATAACCCATCGTGCGGCGGATTACACTTGAAGGTATTATTTTAATGTAAATAATTGAACACACAATGAGAGGAGAACAATTTATCAATGTCATTACTTCACCAGAGGCTGTGTCGCGAAATGTTGAGGAGCTTTTAAAACTTGAGGCTGTAGTTTGTATTTAAAGATACATTCATACAACCTTACGGCTTGTTTGTGTAAGTCATTAAGAAAAGTTTCAGATTGTTGAAAGTTTGTTTGTGAAATTATATTTAGGTTTGTTACCACTCGCTGGATTCTGTTTTTTAAAGAAAGATGATTCTCATCAATCATACGATATTAAATTTAGCCATTTTAAAACCTTCTTTATTTTCCCACATATTAATACATATTTCATTACTATATTTTTCTCATCTGTGTACAGTCCGGAGCCACAGTGTACTCGACTGTGGTCACCCCTCACCCCTCACCCGTCAGCCGTCACCCCTCACCCTCCGAGGGCTGTTCGTCGCTCAATCCGTGTCCCGCTCGCCGTCTCGTAGGACGTGCGTCATGTTCCAATGATCTGTGCCAGTGGTTGGTCGAAAATGTCCAATTATCATCAGCTATTGGCCGTTATATTCGCTGTCAACCTCGTCATTGGTGAGTTTATTGATTTTCATTAAAATTCAAACGATCCATCCTGAAGTTTTAGTCTGTGATGACAGTTGGATGGCTTATTATAGTTTTTTTAAGAGATTTAGGTCAATGATTTTGATTATTGTTATTGTGTTTTATGATTATTAATTAATGCAAATTTAATTTCGTCACACTTTATAATTATATCCGATTATTACGAGTATATATAAAGGTAATAAACGTCAAGACAGAATAAGATGTAGACATTTTACTGTAGCCTGAAACTTAAATATTATACTTAGCGGAAAATTCAAAGTCTGTCTAACTTGTGAATAAGACGTCACACAAAGGAGTTGTGTTGCGGGTAGTTTAATATTAGTTTATTATGATAACTTTGTCAGCAGACGTGGAATTCCGCAGATCAAAAATTGGAATCTCCTTGCTTTCCACAAAATATCTAAATATAATATTAGGCTAATTCAATTCATTTATTTTTTCAAATAATACTATCAACTCGAATTTCACCATATTGTAAAGTTTTTTTTAACAGTCTTTTCGACTGAGAGAGTATATATTTTTTCTTAAATCTTAACTAAAATAAACGTAAAAAATAAAAGTACGAAAAAGAAAATGTATGACTTAAACACGAAATAGTATTAGAAAGTTAATTAGTAAAGAACGCGAACATTCTTATACTTAAAAAAATATATCACGTGTATAAAAAAGAATATTGTTTCACTTTTTATATGTTTTATTACAAAAAATATTGAATTACTGAGCACGCATCATGAAAATATAATTTCATTATTTAAATGTAGGGTTATGTCTTATAATAGCTAATATTTGTCATCGGTGTGTGTGTGTGTGTGTGTGTGTGTGTGTGTGTGTGTGTGTGTGTGTGTGTGTGTGCATGTGTGTGTGTGTGTGTATGTATGTCTGTACCGCAGCGGTCTGCGTGTTTCATATTTCCTAGTTAGTTTATTGTCTGCGGAAGACCGTACACATCCGACATCACAGTTTTCACTCCTCCTCATAACAATATATATTAATATGATACACTTATTATATATTAACTTCATTATGACTTGTATACAACTAGTAATTAGATTTACACGTCTCTTTGCATCCTCTGTGATACATTAATTTCTACTTTTATCTTGGTATCTATATACTTAAATTACATTGATAAAGAAAATAAAATATATATTTTAAGCATTACTATTTTATATTATTCTTGCTGTAATAATTTAATAGATGAAGGTTTGACGAGTTTCTTTTAATTAATAAATATGTTTGTATGTCATTCTTCATGTTGCTCTCATATGTCTGTCATCATCAAAACCAGACGAAATTTTCCGTATTAGTAGAATTAATATAACATAATACAAAATGAGATTATATTTAGGTACCGGGAGACGATTCCAATATACAAATTTAATGAATCCCAGAGCAAACGGCAAGTTTAATCTCAAACATAGTTTAGCGCAGTTAAATGTAATTAGTTCCTGAACTCCGGACAATTGGAAATGATTAAAATCTACCGAAACGTAAATGGAATCGACAGCAGTCGTTACAGAACTAAACTCAACGAGAAGCATTATAACTTAGGACTGTACACTGAACATATACGAGTACGAGCATAGCCTCTCACACATACAACGGACTCGGGTTAGACTTTATGTTTTATTTAGATGTGGATTGAATATATTGTTTAGGTTTAATAACAGTTTTGTATAAATATTGAACATGTATTACAACTTTTGACTTTAAATACTACACGATTGTACTCACTACAGTTTTTTGATAAAATTTCGAAGACATCGTAAAACGTTTGGTTTGACAGCAATGTTAGTGAATCGTATTTAGTTCAAGTTATAAGAAACAGTGATAATGAAAAGCGTTTTATATAGTTGATATACTGATGAATTAATACGAGACCTTTGCCTGATCTGGGAAATAAATTTAAATGAACCTAAAATGTCGGATAGTTAGATTAGATAGATTTCGGATCATGGACAGACGAGATGTGAATGTCTCACAAATATTAGTTTCATTTAAATGAATAAAACTCGCTAAAGCATTAGATCTTAATGTGGGAAATAAATTTTATATTACAAGTGTGAGATTCAGCCACAGTTGAGATATAAATAGCTCGGGATTTATTCATTAACATATAACGGCTGTGGGTCGTAACGTGTTACATTTATTAATGCAGCTGTGTTCACACGTCACTTGACCTCACCTAAAGTCGGTAATGAAGTAAAAGCCTCCCCCCTCCTCCCTCCTCACCTCACCACAACACCACCTCACCCCGGCACCTCCTGACCTCCCGAAACATGAACTACTTACGGTATTTCAGAGACAATGTGTGATCACATCAGATCTAAGATCAATATAGAGAACGAAACAAACATATGGAAACTATCTTTGTATATGTAAACTAGTTTAAACTATATGAATTATAATAAATACATCCCTGAACAGACAGGGGAGCTCTAGTTTCTATATCAATTGAAATTATATTATTACAGTAATGCGAATAGTTTCATAATGAACACAAGGGTTACCTTCACCCAGTAAACTGTGTTGTGGTAGAGGACGAGACGATGAAAGGAAATAACCTTAGTATTTGAGAATTTGGAAATAAAATACTGATTTCATAATTAAAACTTATCGTTTGGTCTCATTCGGTGTGATAGAAGTTAAGGTTTGTTCTGTTCTATTCTGGTCACCCGTTTCCCGTCTATTTTTCACGGGTTGCTAACTACCGTGTTTGTTTTGGTCTAATAAGAAGTCTTATATTTTTAAATGTAATAAGTACTAGACTCAATACAAATGTATTATTATTGACCACTGGTATAAAGATGTTAACTGTCGAGATGAAACAAGCAAATTAAAATACATATTTATAATTTTTTATTATTAGAAATCCTTTTTAATATTATTAAAGTAACATTTTTTTTTCTTATTCTTCTTATATATTAAGAGAAGGTGATATCTTTAAAGGGTTCATCTGACCTTCGCACCCTGAAATAACGTCTTCAGTAAGTCCAGGTCACATTGTTTGCGGTCCATCAGGTGACCCGAATATTAAGAGATCGTCCTCAAAGCCGGCCCAGACATCCTCCGAACGGATTTAATATTTATTTTGTAATAGGTTTTTCTCTTAGCTTTGCATATTCCTTACGGCTTACAAAAATATTAAGAGATCGGATTTTCCTTTGTCTTGTATTTATTGATGGAATGTAGACGAAATATACATAAGTGGTTTATCTTTGAGTAACTTAGAGTATGAATATGTCGTTTATGTGTCTTAAAGAATCTTCTTTTGTGGATGAAACTTTCCAGTTACCTTTTACAGTATTGAAAAATGTTCTCAAGGTCCATACATTAATGTTGATGATGTACAATACATTAATGTGACTCATTTTAAACATGAAGTCAGTAATAGTCAGATTATATTTTAATATAACCTTTTACTTAAGCAGCTTTTCTTTTCTTCTAGTAATCTCAGTGACATTTTAGTTTGGTCATATAAGTCCGGACTACGATATCTGTTCGCTCAATTGTATTGACATTAAAATACTTACTGAACGTTACTAAAATGTTAAAAATGAAATATTCTTTACATAAATATTAATTTCTTTTATTAAACGTATAAATATTCATTATTGTCTTTTGCTCTGTTTTTTTTTTGTGTCTGGAATTAATGGATATAATGCGGGGCAGTAGCCAATATTTTTGTTTGTCTTTCTTTATGTCTAGAAAAAACTATAATAAATAATATATACATCAGTTTATATAATATTTTCTTTAAAAAATATGATAATGGAATTTTTTATATGTTTATGATATAAACTAAGCTGTCAGTAATGATTCGACCACAGTCAGTTGGTTCATCTAAACTCACAAACTCCATCTAAGATCAAGAGTTTTTCGCGTAACAATATAATGTACTTGTTCATTTACATCCTATCATTCTAAACGGATAGATTTTATTCCATGTTAATACAACACTAGTAGTTTTACTCTGTGTTTCTCGCATGGTCACTGTTAATACTTTATTGTCATTGAAAGGTCCTGAAAATCAATAAGCTTTTCATTTTCTAATAAAATATTGATAAGCTTTCTTTTCATTACTCTAAACCTCAGCGATCCCTTTCTAATTTTACGTTTAAACTCTGAGAGCATTTCCAATATTTTATATATTTTTATAAATACAATTTAATGAAAGCCTGCTATCACCGATGGTACGAGTTGATACAATGTGAGTGTCGATTTTAATATTATATTCCATATTCCACTTGACCAGTTGACCAGAGACCGTTTATCATCACACGACGATTATTTCCCGGATATAAACTCCTTTATTACAACCGGTTATAAATGACTACATCACAAATATTCCGTGTCGCGTGAATAGCTCGCTCATATTATAATAAGTGTCAAATATATTATGAATATTATCATAATTATATAATAAATGTACTCTGAATATTTGTATTTATATGAGGCGACACGAAGTAATACTTTCAATGTATTTAAGATCGGAACTTTGGAGTCAAATCTCCTCGTATAATAAATAATTATTTAATGAAATATATTTATAATATTTATTAAAGTCATAATCAACTATTATTAACCAGTCTGTCAAATAAATGCTTACCAAATATTTTGTATATTTACCTTTATCTTCTCTTGTTCAGAATATTCGCCTTAAGATCTCGGTCACAATAACTACGATATCTTTAATCTAATAATCTTCGGATATACTACGGGTATTTCATTATTGTAACTACATACTCCCGACGTTTCGGTTTCTTTTAAGCAATCGTGATTTCGAACAGAAGAGATGTGAATGATTTAACATCTCATTTGATACCTATTTTTTTAACCAGTCAAAGCGAAGTCTGTTCATCACAGAGCTTTCAAAAAATATTTTTAATGTTAAAATACAAATTTAAATCTTGTAAAAATGTTCAAGTTCGTTTTAGTTATATTATTTTTAACGTTATAAAGGTATAAGGGGTTATAAATTAACACATTCATCATGTTTCTTTGTCTAAAACACACAATGTCGACGAGAAAAGATAAATGAATTAATTTTCAGTTTTTTCGAGGTCAAAGTACGGTAACTGTCGTATTTGTAATTATGTAAAGTAATAATATTATTAAATGACAGTACTAGTATGGTATATAATAGTAATAAGTAACTGTTGGCACCGATGATAATATATGTTTAAAACATTTGACATGGTCTTTGGGGAGCAGGACCTTCATATAACTCGCTAGAGTAAATTTTGAAAACTGGGAAACCATGAGGATACCACCCTCAAACTTTTTTGACGCCTCTTTATTTGATCCTCGGCGATAGTCCATAATTTACGACATTGACATAGTTCAAAAATTAACCTGACACATGTGAAAAAACACATTCAAAGCAGCAAAGCACAATGTTTCTTCACGATCCCCAAGTGTAGTTGTCTATGTTGGGATGGTTTATAAGCATCTCATTGTTTTAATGCTCATCCGAGTGGTCTTCGTTATGCAGTAATTCCCGACGGGCCTAATAATATGTACGGTTTTAAAAAATGATTACAACGAGAAGGGTCACATTGAGAAGTGTCTGAACTTTCTAGGTTCCGTTTGACGACTTCCTTCAGGAGAATGTACCACGTTGCAGCTCTCATAATCACTTTTCTGATCAACCACGCTCAGCTGAAATAGATTTACATTCCCTATATCGTCCACAGTCGACCGCTTCTGTATTAATTAAATTTGACAGTTCGATAGTGTCTAATCCACTTGCGAAAGATGTCCGCTGGCAAGGGTCCAGTATCTTCCTGCAGAAGGCATATGGTTTGTGATTCCTCGATAGAATTTCGGTCACCAATGTAGAATATAAACTTTTTGTAAGCAACTACCAGTTACAGTTTCAATGCTTTCAGACCACAATTTAGAAAAATGGAAGACAAATCTATCGCGCCTGTTCTTCCTATCATTAGTTGCTTTTGTTGAGGTATCTTTAAAACACCACACAAATTTCTCCACCACGACATGACCGTGTTCAAATGTCTTTCTTTTCTCCTCATAAGTCGCTGACGTCCGATTTCCGTTCAGTTTTCTTTGTTTTCGTGTCTTGTTAAAAAACAAAGCTGTATGCTGATCTGCGATGTTGATGCAGTCCTTCTCTCTCACAGTACGTGGAGTTCTCTAGGGTATGCTTGAGCTCTATTTGAACTGCCCGTTGTTTCCATTACAATGTATATTCCTTGTATTTCATACACTATTTTATTTTTGGGCAATGTTCTGAGGATAGTGGCAGCAAATTTTTAACTCAATAAATGTAAAGATCTTCTTCGGTCCTGGCTGCTGCAGGTCAAAGTTTGGAGCGGGCCGCTTAACTGAGTTCAGACTTGTCTCTCAATCGCCTCCATGCTTTTAACATAACGCCCGGTAGGAGGACGCTTCTCATTGTCGCTTTATTTCATTTAACATCACATTTATTTTATTTCATTAAAGATACGTAATATTTTTACTATGTATCTGTTTGGGTTCCCAAAACGCTAAATTTATACCATTTTTATTAAACAGCGAAGCTTAAAATGAATGGCTGTTTTATTTTATGAAATGAGTTAAATGGCGGGTCGTAGATCACTAGGTGGCGTTTAATTTCCAGGATGTTATCCCTTGAATGTGTCCGGCCATAAATTACATCATTGAATAAGGTCCAGCCGACGTTCAGAACAAAGTGATACTGGCATTTATTCAGTTTATTCACAATTATTCATATTCTTTGTATTTAACGATCATAATAAAAGTTATATCATTTTGAATAAAAAAGCCTTTTAGTTAGATAAGTAATGCTCGAGTTTATTGGACGATTTTAATGAAACATACAAGAGATACAGAATAATGTTCATTGAAACAAATATGCTGCTATTTTAGGATTGAATTGTTCCATGTTATGAAACATACAGGTAGCGTACGAATTTCAGGCAGCGTCGGAAAATCTGGGAGTTAGGATAGACTAAATATAGAAAGATGAGAACAAACTAACAACTGGTACAGGAAACAATTTCATCTGACTACGAACAATGAATTCTAAACGTAATGCCGTTTTCAATTCATACATGGACGTGCTTGGAATACAGAGAGAAATAATATATTACTAGAAATAAAACATTTTTAAACTAAAAAATATATTAATAAGGTTATACAAAACAAAGTTTTATTTGGAATTTGCATCATTTTAAAATGGAACATTTAATAACATTTCATAATTAACTTAAATCCGTCAGATGAAAGCTGCCAAATCCCTACTAATATTATAAATGCGAAACTAACTCTGTCTGTCTGTCTGTCTGTCTGTCTGTCTGCTACGCTTTCACGCCTAAACCACTGAACTGATTTTAATGAAATTCGGTACAGAGATAGAGTTGACCTTGAGAAAGAACATAGGATAGTTTTTATCCCAGACTTTTGAAAGGTTCTCTTGGAAACGCGATATAACCGAACTCCACGCGGCGAAGCTGCGGGCGGAAAGCTAGTAAATATTATAGTTGAAAAACTAATTTTTTATATTACTACATATAAAATTCAATCATCGCTAAAATTGTTCAATATTATTCAGGCTTTTTTAAACATTTAAAAGTATCATCTATACAAATACATAAAACTAGAAAGTTTCTATTTGTAATATCGACATAACCGTTTTTTACTACATGCATATGAATAACATTGAATTCAATTTTTATCTGTCTGTCTGTTTGTTCCGGCTAATCTTTGAAATGGCTGGACCGATTGTAACGGGATTTTTACTGGCAAGTAGCTGATGTAATAAGGAGTAACTTGAACTACTTTTTATCCCGATCCCGAAATTAAGTGTAGTTACGCGAGGGTGTTATTCAGGACGCACGCTGAGCTTAAAAAGTTTTTAATTGTTTATTTCTTTTTTTTCGTAGACGAAGTCGCGGCTAACAACTAGTAAACAAATAAACTGTGAGTACAGAGTGAACGAAATACGATTAAAACGAAGCTAAATTGAAGAGTTCAATTAAAAGGGGTTGGAACACGTTCATATTAAATGTTCGATGAATGTACATACATTGAGTTACTCGTACCAGCCTCGTCGATGATGCGGACTAAGTTCTCTAACTGTAGTTTTTATTCGAAAATCGATTGCATAAATACTTTGTAATTGGTTCATACTCGTACATGAGGGAAGTTTTATAGCAGACGTGTTTCTGTTACTATGAAAGTATTCTGAACTGAACTTGAGATTCGAGCCTCCTTATGAAGTAGTTATGGTTGTTGTTTACTGCAATATATAAGAAGAGAGATGTGGATTTTATATAAAACTTTACAAGTAAATTTATATTCATTTAACTCCTGATTTATATCCCGGATATAAAGTAACCGGGTATTGTATCCACATGCATCACGAGCCGGTTGTCCGGTTCAGTGATTTATTTGTCCACCCTTGGACAGTCGCCAAGGAGTCACTCCTCGTGACCCGGGCATGTTGGACCGGGTCTGTACCGGGTCACTGACTTGCACCCGGGTATTACTGTTATACTGCAATAAAATACATTGCTCATATTTAAATGAAATAATATGAATTCTATACCAGATCCTCAAAATTAAATTTTTGTTGTTTTTCTATGTCTTATGGTAAAAAAAGTTTTAAAAAATGCAGTCAGATCATGTTTTGATGGAGTTCCTTTAAGATAAGTACTATTTCTGAAAAAAATTGCTTTATATAATATCGATGAATAATAATAATAAGAATATGATTAATTTTATTTCAAAGTAAAAAATCTCTTCACTGAATGGCCGTACCAAGAAATAAAACTCAATTCAGATTAAATGACCAATCTATGTAAATGTTAAGGCTGTTCATTATGATGAAATGAGACCGATGATAACTTGGAGGAATACTTCTATCATGATATTCATTTATGTTCCGAGATATATTTATTAGAATGTACGATAAAAAGAAAGTTTCAAATGTATTATTTCAAAATAAGTGATTTTTTCTGTAAGTATTGTTTTTCTCAATGTTTTTCTTACAATAATGGACTCCTGAATTTATAAATAGTTATTATAATAATTGTCAGTGGAAGTAATGTACACACAAACTGCCGCAGTATAAGTATAGTATGCATAGTGAGGTGAAATTAAGATTCAACTTAAGAACTGCGTTGAAATAAATAAATCTACTATCCTTTTGTTTTCTCGTGATCATGTATCGTTATTCATAAACGGTTTAAATAATTAACGGTAACTGAAATTTCAATACTATTATACCACCAATATATTTGATAAATTTATTATATTTTTCACTTCGTTACAAGAATATTAATTCTTAATTATTATTTTAAATGATTTTTTGTCATTTACTTATCATATTTGTTAAAATTCAAACCCTATTTCCTAGTTCTGTTGTTCCAAAGCTTACATCTGATGTATGATGTATGATATGTGAGTAATCCTCTTAAATTGTATCAACTACATACATATTCGTACAGATGTAACACTATCACGGACAGTAACAGCTTCACCCTCTGTATTATTATTAGTAACGTTTGTAATGAAAAACTCAACGAGGTTCTTACGTTTGGTATATTTTTTGAGTTTATTTTTGTGCAACTTGTAATTTCATTCATATTCTTGAGGTATAAAAACGTTATACAAGGTGACTGGTGAATTACTATCGATATTTGAGGACGTGATATTTCCTGGCCCGGGCAAGTACCAATGTGATTTTTCCGAATCATATGTACTTTCTAAGATTATTTAGACATCACTGATTAATCTGATTCCCAAAAAAAGAGGGTTGATGTCAGGCAGGCGGCCGGTCGTAAAACAATTAGCCAAAACAATTCACAACATGTAAGGCAGACCCTGGCTAAAGCTGGGAAATTGCCCGGTAGAAGAAGATTTGAGGACGTGATATTTGACGATCATATATGACAAAATAAAAATTAATATAACATAAATATTAATAAACTTCTAAGTAAAGTTAACCAAAAGTTATGTAATTAATTACGCATCGTATGAACACCCTACAGATTAGGTATACACACACACACACTCGCGCGCGGCGGCGTGTTGTTGTATCAGCACGCCGCCGCACGCGTCCACACTTGGAACACTTGGAACGTGTACACACTTTATTTATTTATACGGAAATTTGGTCAAAAATTAAGTACCTATTTTTTTACATAATTCGAATGAGAATCATGTACCGAGTATTCTCCTTAAATATTGATAGTAATTCACCAGTCACCCTGTATAAATATAATTAGACGAATAAATGTATCCCTTGATGCACATTCTGTATGCAATGAATTTAACAAAAGTAATGAATAGAATACAATTAATGAAAAGAAATTTAAAGAATACTATTTCGTTTGTTCAGAAAATTTGTATTTTATAGAAAGCAGTAATATATACATATATTGTAATAATAAAATATGTGTTACTAAAAATATCTACACACAAAGAAACATATTCACCCGACAGCTTTAATTAACACAAAAATACTTTGGTAATATAAATCAATCAAAACGATTAATATGACTTACACGTGTAATATATGAATATATCGTGACTTTGAACGCTTTTTTAATTTATTCATAATAATATCTTATTAATATTAGTTCAATGTATTCTTGAGTCAAGAAAATTCAATCTTCATCAATTTTTTAGGCTTTCACAAGTTAAAATATTGACATACAATGATTTATTGTAGTTATATATAACTTGACCAAGATTTCTGGACGTGCTATGTCCATACAGGGCATCTCAATAACGTTTCTACATGGTTGATGTGACCGTAGTAGAGTGTACTGAAGCCTTAATCAGGAATCCCCCTTCCGATCAATCCCGTGACTGATTCCTACAGGGCCATTTGAGGAACAGGAATATTATAAGTATCTATGTCATCAATTTGTTGATCATTATGAAAGAATTCATCAAACATGACTTACACATATCCGCGGTATAGCGTCGTCACTATGAACTGTATTTATATATATTCTATTGTATGTTGAACAAATTTGTTTCGACCTAAGACTAAAGTTATTGAAAGTTGATTATCATAATATGAAATAAAACTTTAAATATTTCTATACGCTCTGAATGTACAGTTTAGTTTACTGTTAGGTTTGTATGTACACAAACCTCACCTCACTAGCCGCCGCTAGTTCAGTTTTCAAACTGTGAATATTGTATTTGGACTCTTGAAATATTCAACAACAGCTTGATGACACTATATATTCAATATTGAACACTCATACATACATATATACACACACACACACACACACGTACATCTATATATCAGTGTAGGTTATCAGGTAATCTCCCGTCATTATATCACATCAAAGGCCTGAACGTTCCTCGTTCCTGAACTAATAAATGAAGAATTTAATTGAACCGAGTGACGTTATATTGGAGAATGTTACCTACTTGTAACAACACAATATTACACGAAAGAATCCACATATTGGATTCTGGAGATAACTTGTAACTAACATATATACGAGATATAAAAGGTGACCGAAGAAACAGTATTGTGTCTCAAATAAATATAATGTCTACATAAATTTTCTATATAATATGGTTGTTTAATATAATTAAATCTTTCGTTTGAACTGATTGGGAAGCTTCGCATTTTATCTGGGGTTATTTTTTTGTTGAAGTTTAGTTTTGTGCACATTCTAAGTTTGTATCGTCACACTAAATAGGATTTGTTTTTAGTTCTTTAATATATCTTTGCACATTTTAAGTATCCACGTAGTTGACTGAAAGAGATACGGGAAACGCTTACTATGTAGTTTAAGATGCAAACTTGTGTTAAGCAAACAGTCTTCATCTTATATTGTTTAGTAGCCCATACTTACTTATATAAATTATTCTATCATACTTTAAGTCTCACTCCGCGAAACTAATTCTTGAGAAAGTTAATTTATTGAATAGATATTTTTATATCCTATCAATCGTCACATCTCTACTCTTCTTGTTCTTTCTCGTGGTCAATAATAATTGTAGGTTAGTCAGTTATAAATTGTACAGTAAGGAGTTTCATATAGATGTGTGTTACATCAAAGCTTCGTCATGTTTATAATAATACATTGGTTTTCAATATTTTTTACACACTTTTATTGAAAACTTAGCGAAAAATTTCTATCGGGGGTAAATAAAACGTATTATATAACGCAATACTATACCTTTATATACTCATACATTTGTATAAAAAAGGTTTCATCCATATATTATATATATCGGATTTATTACACATTCGTTGTTTTTAAAGAGAGAGACGCCAGCCTCGCTGACGTTACAAATGTCACTTCTTCTAGTATGGTTCATGATATTTTAAAATGAAGCTTCAATTGTTCTTAATGTTCCTGTATATATCGAAGGTTCTTCATAATCACATACTTCAATGATACGCACTCAGTGAACTCTGAATTCTGCCGTCGTGCGTCCAGACGTCATATTTATACCAAGATTTAAACAAAGTTCTATTCTCCTTTTAAGCAACCTTTGATTTCGTTTTACTTTTAACAATAATCATAAATACTAATGAGGTTTAATAAGTATTGATGACAGCCTCAAATTATTTTCAAGTCGCATCCGTTATTAAAGCTGGTAGCGCCGATATATATTAATATAATATTTCATGATGTAAATAACTGTAACTAGTTGTGACGCTAACTGAGCCTTTCCCCTAAATTAAGTCGGGTTGTATTATGTAAGTTTCCATAAATCACAACTACCCACTACCCACTACCCGCTACCCTCTACCCTCTACCCGCTACCCTCTACCCTGTACCTCCGAGCCGGGGATAAAGTGCTTCATTCGGAACACGTTCATAAATCTAGACTTACACGCGTCCACGTTTTAGGTTCGGCCCAATTCCTACATTGTTAGCTCTGAACAATGTTACAACAGAATTGTGTTACCTTATACATACTTATAATCGGTTCAAATCATACATAATGAACTTACTTTAGATGAATGTTACAACGAGTTCATGTGGAAATACCTAATAAATGAAGGAAGAAAAATAATAAAGATCTTTATATATGTACTTTGAAGTATATAAGTATTTATATGTATTAGAAATGAAATTATTTATAAATATTGTGTCATCAGTAGTCAGTGGAACAGATTTTGTATGATTTAATATTAACAAGGAAAAACATTGATGAGATCTAAGACTATAGCGAGTTTTATTCATTTAAATGGAACTAATATTTTTGGATATACTGAGCGGTAATAAACATAAACATTGAACAATAATTTCCTATAAGTCACGTGGTATATACATATGTTAAAGGATCATTATTTACGTTCAGCGGAAAGCACAAACAAAATATAATAAGTGAGCCACACACCGACTACAAGGAAATCATTTAGTTTATTTTCCTCACTGGATTTGTTCTCGCCACTGAATCAGGCAAAAACTAACAATGAATACAAAAAAATATAAATCGGATATGAACGGTGCGTGAGAAGAATTATAAATAATAGAAGAATCGAGTTTACGTGGAGGAACTGTGACGATATGTACTACTTGTATATACTGTATTATGTATATATAATGGCAATCATATAAGTTCTTGAGTTTCGTAACAAAATTTCTTTAAATATTGTTCAATATTATCATTGCGGTAATTTCATCTCGCTAGAATAACTCTTTAGTTTCAAATCATATGTTCCATCATCTTTATGACATGCTGTTTTAAAATCCAATGACTTAGGAGCGACAAATCGGTGAAAACTTATGGAGATGATATTGTAAGGACGGGAAACTGATCTATAAATGAATTGTATAACATCTACAGTGTATGTCCAAAGTCTAAATGAATCTATTTTAATCTATGTATAGACAATAAATATGTACATTCACATCTAGTCTGTCCTTATCACGGTTGCTGAAAAGTAACTGAAACATCGGGAGTATGTAGTTTTTTAATATAACGAAGTAATCCGAAAATATTTTCATTTAAATACATATGTCTCTTACTTTATGTGTCGTCGAAGGCTTAGCGTCAAAATGATTTATCAAACTCGTGTTATTTCCATAAACTATTATTATCGTCGTATATTTTTTATGTTTCAATATATAATTTTTATTTTATAATACGTTATGTATATTTTCATTGAGTGTGAGTGGATGCACATTACGCCAGATCAAAGTATTAAGGTCAGAGAAAGCTTCTGCCACACCGAGCACAAACATACATCGCTACAAGAACTATTTTAGACACAAATACATATA
Organism: Danaus chrysippus; assembly: GCA_916720795.1. NCBI lineage: Eukaryota > Metazoa > Arthropoda > Insecta > Lepidoptera > Nymphalidae > Danaus > Danaus chrysippus. Next base: position 8,652,397 of record CAKASE010000066.1, on the reverse strand, counting down.
TATAAACTAAATATAAATATAATATGTTATATAAAATATAATATTAGGACCATGAACGGTGTCATTGGAAGTATATATTCTTGTTATTTGACTAATATGAGATATATACCGAGACTTATATTATTAAATTATTAAGGAACGTAAGAAATCTCTAGTTCCTAAAAATGTATTCATAGATTATTCATAAATAATTGTATTATAATAAATTTCCCAGACACGGGTTACAACACTTCTCAACGACAATACCACTTACGAGAACTTATCTTTATATTAGTATTTATTTTTGTACGTAAACAATTAGCACAAAACTTAAATAATAATTCCTAAAATATTAACAAGCTTTTACCCTTATACAACAATAATTCTGGTAATAACGAGAGCGTTCCGTTTTAGTTTCAACCGAGCTCCAGACTACATTCATAGTTACTTTATATAATTAAATTGAATCTCTCAAAAGACTTATTTCTGTATAAAGAGTAATGGTACAATATTCTCTGGGTCAGGGATCAAGGAGACGTTCACTTTAATATTCTAGATTTAGAAATTCATCCACAAAGACACGCTCGAGCTGTTTGGAAAACAGATTACTGTAAAACGATTACAAATATGACTTCCATTACTGTTATTGAACAATCTTCTCTCCGTTATTATAAAAAACTTTCTTACAATATATTTTCTTTACATATTTGTGTTCTTTATGTAATTTTCTTTTTTCTTGTGTCTTAAATATCTGTCATCTATCAGTCACGTAAGAACTCTAGTATATGTCGATGTGTTTTTAATACTTTTTTTCTTCACTTGTTTTGTAATTCTTTTAAATTTCTCTTTATTTTTATTATTCTCATTATTCCCCCTCCCTCTTCTTCTTTCGTAACAAACCAACTAAGCCTCATTGTAGTTTAAGTATGGACACAACTTCAATAAAACTCGAAAGTCTGTACACAGACATAATAAACTATAACTTTTATTAAATCGCAGTTAAAATATAAGTTAGTTATAAAACGACGTCAAGAACAACTTTAATATGGAAAGTTCAGAATACTTTGTGTACATACTGTGTATATAAAGTGTAATTTAATAATAATGTTATAATTAAATGAAAATCTTTTATTAATAAGGTTTAAGTTAGATCAGTTATGTACTGCAGATATTTACTAATATTAAGGTCTTAGAATTATTGTGAAATACATAAAGATCACCAACTTCTTTTATTTAACAAAATTGGTTGAATATTTTCAACATTTATATACTGAAAGATTTTCTTGGTGAAGTACAATTGGCTCAAAGCTAGTGTAATGTACTAATGTGATAACTTTTTTATTAATAATAATGCATACATTCATATTAATAATATGAATGTATGCATATTATTAATATGAAATTCATATCATCCTACTAATAATAAATGTAAATAAAAACTGCCTCGTTACTGCAGCGCATCAGACGCTAAAGTCAATTGTTTCTTTTCGACTATGTGAAAGAGATGCGCGTCTTTGGTGTGCAGGTGCGGAGTAGCCCCAATAGTATTTTAAGAATAATTGTTGATCGGTTGGACTGTATATACGTGAATCGCTGCGGGGCCATATCTCACGGAATGGTACATCAGTGAGTCGCGTATGTGCGGTTCAGTCGATTAGCTAATTAACAAATTAATTAATTAATTATATTATTGTCAGAAAAATTATTTACAATTTATGTATTATTTTTAACTGAGTCATTGTTACTTGATTAAATGATATAAATAATAATATAAAAATAACATCAAACTGTAAGCTTCACGTCGCTGGCTGTAGGTCAGGGTCTAAACGCTCTTGACATGGATCGACGGAGCAGTCAGCCCCTGTGGCTGCTACCCCATGGAAAACATTTATATACAAGTGGTGGAAACTTGAGGTTAATGTAGATTAGGTTTAATAAGGCGAATGTTAAAGAAATGCGCATTAAACATTTAGCGACACTTCAAAAGACCAATCCGAGGTGATTTTATAACATACACTCTTTAATATTATTTATTTTATGTTCAAAATAAAATTAGATATTTGTCGAACAAAATATATAATATTGTTGGGAGAGAAAATGAATGCACGTAGTAACGGTTACGTCTCACATGAAGAAGCTGTAACGTGTACTTCTATGATATTGTATTACTGTAGTTATCTCATGATACTTATGTTACAGAAATTATGTAATGATAAGTTACTTACGAGAACAATGTGTATATATATACATATGTATATGTATATATAGACTCGTGTATAACCAATCATTTATTTTAAATGAAACTAATATTTTTCGAATTATACTACGCCGTGATTACGATTGCTGGAAAGTAACCAAAACGTCGGGAGTATGTAGTTTAAATCATCCGAATAATATAAGTATCAAAGCCTTAGATCACATTATTTGTTTTATATCTGAAACGTCTTTCGTTTCGTGTTCCTACTATAAGTAAGCATTTCCGAACAAAAGAATAAATAATAATGGTAAGTACATAAGATGAGAGTGATCTGTCCGAAGTGATAATCTTTCATCGAGAGAAAACAACTTCTATTTATCTCTGTCAAAGATTTTGATTCAAACGAATATAACAATATAACAGAAGCAATTTGTATCTTATAGCACCCTACATATAGTATATATTTGAATAATAAAATGTAATAGCAATTGTTTCCGAAGTCGTATATTCAGCTAGGTATTACTTTTATTGCTTATCTTGTTACTTCACTCGTTTTACTAAAACTAAAAACTTGTATCGAAAAGATTTCGGGACTTAGAGAAATGGAATGAAGGTTGCCGAGTCTCTCGCTTCCAAACTCTTATAATATATATACCTACCTACTATTGTTACATAAACTCCAAATACGTTTTAGTAACTAAATGTAAAATAAGAGAACAACGTTCTGAAAATTTGTAATAAATACAATATCGTAAAATCTTATTTATGCCTTACAAATATTACGTATTATATTGAAGTCAGTGGTGGCCTAGTGGTAAAAGGGCCCGCCTCTCATGCACGAGGGCACGGGAACGATCCTGGAAAGTACCAATGTGATTTTTCCGAGTCATATGTACTTTATAAGAGTATTTAGACACTACTGATTAATGCATTCCTAAAGAGGGTTGATGTCAGGCAGGCGGCCAGTCGTAAAAACAATTAGTAAAAACTATTCACAACATATAAGGCAGACCCTGGCTAAACCTGGAAAATTGCCAGGTAGAGAAAACTATATAATATGTATTATACATACAGTCTTACAATTAGAGGTGAAGTCGTAGTAGTAACTATGGTTATTGGGATCAATGAGAGAATAGGACACATCAATTCCATGGTTTTGAATCCTATAACCTTTTGCTTTAAGATTAAAAAGAAGCAGCAGCGCTACTTCTGTGGCCCTACGAACATGTTTGTATGACATCATATACATATAACAGAGCTCACTCCTCTCTAAACAAATAACTGACACACTAACAACATATTTTTCTTCGCTTATTACTTTTTTTATTAAATTAATTACGGAGAACATCGCCTGATGAGTCTTCATCCTTTCTATGATTATTTATTAAGCTGACCATCATTCATATAAAACATTAAATTCAATACATTACATCATTAGATACATACTTCTAAGGTAATATTTACTTATGTATTACATTTTGTCGCATAGTTCTTCAAGAGGTTTATATTCCTGTTATACCTTCAGTATTGTATAGTTGCATATTGTTCCAGTGTCCTCCCTCCCGAGTCCAACGACCGAGGAGGATGAAGACGAGGATGAAACTACTCCGAGTCGAGCTGATGCTGATGATGGGCGGGTGTACAAGAACCCTCGGAACTCACCCTCAGCTCAGTGTCCACGAGACGAGGAACAGGCTACCTTACTAGTGAGTTACCATTACATCTCATTATCACTGTCTTAAGTACGAGCATTTTAAATGGAACTAATATTTTCGGACTTACTACGCGTTTTTTTTAGTTTTTGACTATAAACTACATACTCCCGACGTTTCGGTTACTTTACAGCAACCATGATCACGGGCAGACGAGATGACATTTTGTTTTCATTATATTAGAGACGTTTTTGTTTATTAAAAAATAAAGGAAAGGTTTTTAATTTAAAATTCGATATAATTGCTGAACACCATTAATCTTATTTATCTAATATATCAAAGTTTGTACTCATTAAACTTGTAATGTATGTAATGATAACTATGATTAAAGGTTCCTCATAAAAAAATCAGATGTAAATATTTTAGTTCTAACTTGTGTTTATATGATAAGTTCACACTATTGTTATGTTCAGGGTCAGAAATGTCTCCGCAAGTGTTCATCGGACGAGGACTGCAAGAGTAAAAAGAAGAAGTGTCTCTGTGATGGCGCGTGCGGCATGTCCTGTATAAAGCCAGGTGAGTGACACATGTATAGTATAATATGTATGGAACCCGCTCCTCCTGTCTCTGATCTGTAACCGGAGCTCCCCGATGAGTTATTTAACGTAACGTAATACATTACGTATCAATGGAAACGTATTCTCTTCCGTGTAAACATAAAAACTGTCATTGAGGTTACAGAAGAGAATTGAATATTATGTTATAGTTATGTGAGGTGACACGTTCAGTTGAAACAAATGTATTCAATGCAATTATTTTTTTATACAATGTATATTGTATATAATTAACATTGATTTATAAATAATATACATATGTAGGTTAATGTATGCTAACATTTTCACGAATGAATTACGTTCACTAAAATTTTTCTTCTTTAATGGATTATAAATAAAATAACTTTTGTAAATATACATCAAATACAATAAATATGAATAACAAAATATGTATATCTTTTGAACTTATGCACTCGAGATGTTTGAAATAAAACGACTGATAATATTCTGAACAACACCAATATAATTCTTACTGTCTTAACAATAACACAATGATTTTGGTAAATTTAAAACTAAGGATATTTTTAATTTTTTGAGTAGTTTTTAATAGAAAAACATTTTTATTATATTGACGTAATAAAGCTGACTACACGGTTCGTATAGCTTCACATTTTCTTTACCATTTACTATAATTATTTCACATATATTTATATGTAGTTATAATAACTTCGGTAATCATTATACTTAAAGGAATACAAATAGAGACACAATCATATCTTTAACAGTGATAGATGGCTTGCATCACGAACATCTGTATCAAGTTAATAAATATTCATTGATTTTGGGGAACACGAGCTGTTTCAAATTGTGACTATACATCAGGTCGAAATGATTCCACTTCAGATCGTTCACGATGAATAACTCCTTCAAGTTGGGCAGTTTCTTTGAGAAAGTCTCCAACTCTGTAATGTTGACGAGCCAGTCCCGTCTACCCTGGACCAGTAACACGGGGACTTTAACGTTTTGTAGATTATATGTAGGAGGTTCGTGTGTTCCGTATCTTTCCATGTTTCCTGTTTTCCCAAAGTCGTATTTCTGGAACCTATCTGAGAAGCCCGCTTGTCCGTACCTCGCTAGGTTTCGTATGGACGTACCGTCCGGGAAGTGTTTGATGGTGTTAAAAAGTGTGTGCTCGTTATGTGACGCCGGGTTATATTCATCAAAAGACGATATTATAGTATGACAAACTGTCTTACTGAGGACACATATTAAATTGATCAGTTTATGAGCCATCATGTTCCTCGAAAACACCTCGTTGATGCCCAGCTTATAGAAGAGGTTCTCTAATTTCATGACCGTACTAAACATAGTCTGTAGCGGTCCGTTGGACAGCTGTAAGGTGGTCGGTGTTCCCATACCGACCATCGCGTTCACTTTACCATTATATTCAGGTCTCTCTGAACACAACATGTAGAAGGATCCTCCGCCTTGTGAAAATCCGATGTAATTTAACTTAGCCGCTTTCGTTATGTTCAAAACTGAGTCGATCATGGCTGGTATGTCGTAGTAACCGATTTCATCAGCGGAGAACTGCCAGAACTTATCATCATTGTCAGGGTCGAGGCTGGTGTGACGTCTGCCGTAGTAGTTCCCTCTCGTGTTCCCGACCCACACATCGTGACACTTATCAGACAACAAGTAAGGCAGGCTGTAGTTAGCGCCGGGGTCCAGCCACGAATCTGAACTTTGAAAGAGTCCGTGTAAGATGAGGACTGGTCTCCGTAGCTGGTCGCACTTGTTCCCTCTTATTCTGAATAAGTTAATAATATAACCATCTTCAGTGACCACATCATATTCCTCGCTGGTGTATCCATTCTGTTTTACTATTTCCGGGAATCTTATAATTTTATTCGATGGCAAAACTACATTATAGAAATAGTTGGTTGCCAAAATAACTGATAGTACAACAAGTAGCACCTTCCTGATGGACATGTTCACAACAACTGACATTCAAGAATATTAAAGTAGCTTAAGGTAATTTTTTTTGCGAGTTGAAAAATAAAATCGCTACGAGGATTCCGTACGAATATTGATTAATAATAAAGTCCGTCAATATAAATCATTGTAATGTTGTATACGGAAATTAAATTTAACATTTGTCTTTTTTTATGGAATTGAAAGAATTATTAAGGCTGTATTGAGTAAACGTGGAAATAAAAACGTTTTTTTATATAAAAAAAATCATTCGTGATTACGCTCATGTAATATTCATAAGGATTATTGGCAATTTTATAAGATTACTCGTCTATTATAAAATATATATAGTATTGACACCAGGCGTTGGACACTTTGATCTATTGAGCTGTGAGGGTTGAAAATGTGAAAGATAGACAAGCAGCATGCTTGGTCCAATTTTTCATCGCCACAGTACGATACTCAGTCCGTTCCTCATTAAGTAACATAAGTTAATACTATTATGTGACGAGATTTAATAATGAATAACTATGAATGGAATTAAACAAAATAATTTACATAATATTTACAACATTGTATGTTGTTATCATGCGGAACGGTTTTGGACTTTTAATGTTGCCATAAACCACGGCAAGCAGTACCGCAGTTGTCATTGTAGAATTGTAATGAGCCTTAATTAGTTTTTCTTGAAAATATAATAGTTATAACATACAACACATCTTACGAGATCTCTTGGTATACCTTTTGTATAATTTTGTTTAATGTCGTAATACTTACAGAGTCTACTGTGAGATAGGAGCCTATTAGCTTGAATGATAAACAAAAATGTAAATAAAAGATTACATACTCGGATGTATTTTTAGATCCTGTTGTTAATTTTGAAGCGACTGTTCATGCTAAAAATATAAATTGGTCATAAACCCTAAGTGATTTTTTATTACTTATTTTGTTAATTTTTTACACGTTTGATTTAATGATATTTTTGTCCAAAAATAACTTTAAAAGAGGTTAATAAATTATAATTAAACTTGATAGAGGTTATTGAAGTTAAAAAATAAAGAATTTTAGGAACACAAAGATAGATATATTACGAGTATAAGTGTGTAGAAGTTCACCGTGGTCATTTCCAATTTACTTATTTTAATTTCAATTCCACAGTTGTTATGTATCTAGTGTGCTCATAGTTGTATTGAAAGAATAACTTTAAACCTATAGTTATCTATAGTACATATAGTTAACAAATTACCAAAAAAACAAACAATATAACATCATTTTAGACAAGTAATTAAATAATTTTCGAAAAAAATCTATAATTATTGTTATTAAAAAATATATGACAAATAGATAATATTTTGTATAAATTAACAATAAAAATAAAGATTTTGTCTGAATGTTTTTATACGGATGCGGAAAATACTATGTTATATTTCACAGAGATATGTTCCTCTACTTATACTCTTAGGACTGTCAGTTACAACATCCGTAACCTTATAATAATAAAAGTCGTTTAATGTAACAGTTGTCAAAATAATAAACATGCGTCACTAGTGTTTCATTATCAATTTATTTTATTAAAAATTGTTAATAACTACAATATTTATATCATAAAACAGAATATACTGTAGACCGTCATTAGACGTACCTTGTAGAAAACTGGTTGTAACTTTACACGTAGTCTCTGTTCGTCGAGAAAGGCGACAAACGAGCAGACGATCCACATGGTGGAAGGTAGTTACTGTCGTCCTTGGACATCTGCAACCTTAGGGATTGTTGAGGAAGAGGGTTGTCGAAATAAGGAGATGGTAGGAAAGGGCAACCGACTCTCTCACTCATAGGATGAAACGCAGCCATTAAAGACTACTTCACACCGATCTTCTGTGAGAGGGTGCTACTTCCCAGGTTGAGCCAGCCCATGTTTGAGCTGTAGTAACTTGACCACAGCCAAGCTCTACCACCAAATATCTCTATCTATCTTATGAGATGTGTGAAAAGCAAGCGAAGTGTTTTTCATTACAATGTGATTTAATAATTATCATGTTTTGGTCTACGGTAAAAAAACGTAATATTTGACGCTGGTACTAGACATTTCTCGATAGTACAAGATACAAGATGCATTATGTTTTTCTTGTATGCATTATGTTTATGTTAAGTACTTTATGAGGAAAAAACTGATTTAATATATTTTATTAAGTTTATTATAAACTTTACAAAAAATCTTAATAATTGATGCTTTTAAAATCTAGGTACACACAAATTATAAAGGATTTTCTGTTATCTCAAAACTTCTTTAAACCAAACTATTTCATTATATATTATATATATTGTATGCCCGAGCGTTATACAATGACTCTCACTTTAGTTACTGCGCACTTCTTACTGTACAGTACACAGTTTGTAACTCTTACTGTCCTGTTTATACCCTTATGACCCGTGGTAAGGTGTAACAGATAACTCTATCGTTAGGGTCATTATTTAATTGTTGAATTATATATAATGACTTGTTAAATCATCATGTATTTAAGTATTATATTTATCAGAGACCCTGAACTTTGCGTTTTATTATATAATATTTTTGCAAATCATTATTTTGTCTCATATATAAATGTATTTTTATTATTTATGACCGTGTCGTCCAAAATAAACGACCTTCACCAATTGAGTCGTATCAAATCATCTATTTTGGGAGTCCTCACACTCACATGTAGGTATTTATTATTTTTCACCTCTGACTTCGACAAATAATCATTGAGAAACGATTGTAAGATTAACTATTTATACCTTTATGAATATGCTATATTTAAGAGTATGGTGTGAGTTGTTACATTGAATATTAAAAGAGAATGTGACCAGGTATCATGAGTGAGAAGGAAACAGAATCTTACTTAAATAAATAGAGTTAACGAGGACTATGATCAGGATTTAAAACGAATGAAGCTTACTTCAGATAAACAACGAGAAATATACTTTGTAAGAAGAGGAGATTACTTTTATTATACTGTTAGTATTTCATTTAACCGCAGTAACTTTAACTCGACCGTGATATATTTAATAGTTAAGAAAATATAAACTGTAAAATGTTTTATAGTGACTAATAACCAGATAACTATAAAATAACTATCTATTATAGACCTAAGGTAAGAAATTAAAGATATTAATTTATTTATATTTATATAAAAGTACCAAACTGACATATTTATCATATTTAACATTCTTCTAGTTTTATTTTGTTTGTTCAATAATGATTATTTATTTTTTATTTAATAAGAGGACAAAGACTAAAAATTACTTTACAGATGTAACAGCCACACTAAACCACATTAGATTGAAATAATGTTATTAGAGACATGTGTATTTTGTATTAAAACAATCACATTGATATTATAAAAGTTTTATACATGTTAGTGTTCTGTAGAATATGGAAACTTATTCTACTTAAATTTCTTGAACGGCCTCTCTTAACTTTCAATAAGAAGTTAAACTGTTCAAAGTATATTTAATTGGCAATTTCAGAATATACCTACCTTTAATATAACTATTAGGTATTGCGATTTTTTGTAAACAGTATAATTTGTAATAGATTTCGGAGATAATTTATTAATAAATATTGAAAAAAAAATCTTGAATTATTATTATTCATTTATTTACAACGTGAAAGTCATTATAAATACTTTAAAATTATAATGACAATGAGCATTAGATGTACATTGAACAATACAACTGATTGAATAATTGATTGTATCAATTAAAATATTATTAACTTATTATAAAAACATTTTATATATAATAATTATTATATTTTAAGGACGGACAGACGGACGTCGCATTTTATATTATTATATATTGATATTTTAAATGTTAAGAATTATTTATAAAATTAATTATCGTCAGATCAAAGTGTGTAATAATTAAAAAATATTTTTATTTCTGTTGTATTTAACATTCACATGTCCTTATATAAATATTTCAATTATTATATATTATATTATAGTAAATGTTATTTCAAGTCACCAGTGATCCTTGAACACATTATATATATTTCCACTCACAGCTTACAATCATCATAAACAAGTCCAACGCCACATTTATATTTTACATATGAACCACTCAGAAACTATTTGTTTGTATTCTTCTCTCCATTCTTCTTCTCTTGCTTCTTCTATCATGTTATTATTTGATTCTTCTATTGTTTTTATCTCTCAGTCGTCATTCACCATTTATTGTTTCCTTTGATGTTCTTTTCACAAAGTATTCTGCAATTTCCGATCGTAATCCACTGATAGTTCTGTTAGATGTTACCACCGACTAATTTGAACTTCAATTGGAGATTCAAGTTGATGGATCTGTAGAGAAAGCTGCAGAATTAAGATAATGCTTCAAACACTCAACTCCTCATGTCTTGGACTTATTTTCCTATTTTTTTGTTTATTGCATATTGTTCGTATTGTGTACAGTTCTTCCTTATTATTATACGCCACTCTTTTTAAATTGTGAATAATCATTTTAATAAATTTGATTGGACACTCACTAAGCATAAAGCATACAATAGTTGTACATCTGTATAAGCTAAAAGCTATAGCTAATATTTCATGAAGCACAACAATATAATATTTCTATCTTTTATGTATATTCGTATGTTAGTCAAGCATAGTTTTGTTAGAACATTTTTCACAAACTTTTCCAACAATGGACACACAACAACCCAGATTAGTTCTATCTGTATCATGGCCAACTACGAGTTATATCTAAACCCGAAAACTACTAACTCACACGTACCTTCAGCACACACTCGACCTTATTTCATTCAGAAGGTAATTTACTTCTCGTCTGAAAACATTGCCTCACTCGCCTCAAGTTGAATTTACTCAAGTATTGTAACGTAGTCTTTGCTATTATTTATCAACAATATTTATTGTCGTTATTAGTAAAATTTTCTGCAAGCTAACAATGATTTGAAAGATTTCAATTGTTATAAATTACATAAAATAATTATAAACTTGTAGTAAATCCAATAAATATCAGTTTGATTCTTGTGAAGTTTAAAGTTAACTAAAAATATAAAAGAAAAACAACCTGAGACCATCAAAACTGTAGTGCATATAAAAGAACTGATGCTTATGATTCACTTATTAATTTTTGGTAATTTTGGGATTTTAAGAGCCTCTTAATTAGTAAACATATTATAATGTAAACCTCTTTACTTATAATATTCATAGCATTCCCGAGATCAGTCGGAACACACATTCAGACATACTAATATGTATTACAAGACGCAACTTCTTAACAGTTAATATTTTTATTAAGATACCGTAGTCGCTTAAAAAATATACAGTAATAACTTTAACAGATTTTAAAAATGTATGTTTTACAGAGGTATTTATAAACTTAGATAATTTCAATTGTTAATAAAATAATTGTTAATTTTAAACACGTTTACCTTCCCAATACATTCCCTTCTGTCAGTATGTATTCTTTTGTAACATGAACAGAGTTCAGTGTTGTTAATATTTAACCTCGCTCGTTGTGTTTACCGAGCTGCTTCACCGTTGAAATATATTTTAGGTTTAAATAAATCCTAAGTATAAAGTAGGTCGCGCCGTGACCCGCGCCACGGAACACGCAGCTGTCTTTCAAATACCTGAATGGATGAACTTTAAACACTTCAATGAAACTAAAATAGCTCTCTTTAAAACACTACACAGCTATTTAATACTTGTTTATCATGAAACTGAAGGTTCACTTGGCACTGCTTGGTACTGTTTCAAAATTAACTTCAAGAAAAGATTTATAAGATAACTTAAAATAACTCTCAAGTTTATAAGTTTCGTGAAAAGGAAAAACATATGAAATTATTGTAATGTATAGAGGTTATCCTAATTTAAAAGAAAAAAGGAAAATCAGATTCAAATTTCAGTGGTGGAGACGTGATTTTAATATTCATAAATCATTCTGAATTGACATAATAAATGTTGATTGGTCCAACGACAATACATCATTAATATTGAGGAGTCTCAGTTAACATAAAGTGATAAGCTGCTCATGAATAATACAGAAGGAGCTCGGAGTTACGGAGGGGGGGGGGGGGATCGTGAGGAGCTGGAAATATATACCACTAATGGACAGAATTAAAATACTCTTAGGTTCAGAAGAATAAATGATTAAAAAAACTAACTACAAATGAACAATTTAATCAATTCTTACAAAATTCTAAAGTAATAGGTTTTTATTGTACGTAATGATGATTGATACCTCACAGAATCTAACAATTTGATTATAAAATGACTCACGCTGCCGAATTTACAGAGCTCCGACTGTTAGGACAGTTTACGAGCAATAGAAGGACTCGATACAAGACTTGAGATCTTATTCAAAATAATTAATTGGTGGTTACTTTAATAAATCAAAGAGGAGGGTTGGTCATAATACTATATGTTGCAATTGAACTTTTGAAGACACAATAACGAATTTAACTTAAAAATCCTGAACAGATATATAGAAGACATAATATGTTCAGAGTAATTTTAAAATCATATAACAGTAATCGGCTCACGACGTATTAAAGTTAACGACAAACAGTTTAAAGAGACGGAACTCAAGCGAGGAAAAATGTATCATAAAAAGGTATATAAGTCTCTTACCTTTTTACTCGTTTATCGGATATTGTGAAGAGAAAGATGTCATTTCGCATTGTGTATTGTATTATGTATTATTAATAATATATATGTATATACAAACAAGTATTCTAATACATTTAATAAATACCATTCTTTCAAAATATATTTTTGATGAATGAATCTCACTATTATAAGTATAGGTACTCGTATAACTGTTGTCAATGTGTAAATTTAAGAAAGAAGATTGATGACTATAAAAATATATTAAGTTTTATAAATAAAGTGTCATATGTTGTAAAAGAATTCGTTCAGAACATTTTTAATGAGTAATTTTCCTCAAGTACTGCAGTGTAGCCTCAAGTTGCTTAACATTTTAAAAATTTGACAGAATTCGTTTATTAGGCCATTTTATTTTTTTGAGTTTGTAGTGCTATATGTATATTATCTTAAATATTGTTTTGGCTATTTCAAATTAGTGTATATTTATAACGAGAACCATTTGTAGCAAACATTCCGTTGTTCATAGTATCCTTCTAATCTGTAATTCCCTTCCTCCTCTCCTCCACGCTCTTGAGTTTGTTAATAATCGATAAAACTAAAACACAATATCTTCTTATTTCTAATTTGAAACTTATATTATAAACTTTTAATAATGTAGCAGCTTTGGTTTTCTGGAGAGAAAAATTGAAAGGAATTTTGAAGAAAAATTCTTGGAATATATGTATTATAAAACGGTAAATTGTTTAGTTTAATGTAACGGAAACACACTCATTAAAGATACTGAACATTGGTATTTTTATATTTTCCATATTATAATATATTTTTATAATATTATAAGCTTTATTGTAACAAATTTCCACTTAACTGTTTCATATTGTTTACATGTATACATCAAACAGTACTTAGTGGTAGTGAATAGCTCCACTCACGCCTGTATCTTGTTCAAACGCAAATCTTTCAAAGGTCTGACTCTATTTGTTCCTCAAGCCCCAACAGAACTGACTTTTATATAGAATATACATTTATATTATTATTTAATTCTTTCCATTCTCCTTTCCTCATTGTGTTTGTCATCTCAGATTGTGTATTAATTTAGTATTGGCAACTTTAAAATGAAACATAACACTATAAAGGAACTTTTTTTTAAAAGAATTTAAGTATAATAAACTTTATTAAACCATAATGTATCATGTTAGTATGTAACCGGGTCACACCTCGTGGGTCAATACATTTAACGATCTATAAAAAGTTCAATCAACTTTTGAAAATGTTCACATTAGATGTTCACAGACATTGTTCAAATTAAAATGTTATATACAGGGTGACTGGTGAATTACTATCAATATTTAAGGAGAATACTCGGTACATGATTCTCATTCGAATTATGTAAAAAAAATAGGTACTTAATTTTTGACCAAATTTCCGTATAAATAAATAAAGTGTGGACACGTTCCAAGTGTTCCAAGTGTGGACGCGTGTGGCGGCGTGCTGATACAACACCACGCCGCCGCACGCGTGTGTGTGTGTGTGTGTGTGTGTATACCTAGTCTGTAGGGTGTTCACACGATGCGTAATTAATTACATAACTTTTGGTTAACTTTACTTAGAAGTTTATTAATATTTATGTTATATTAATTTTTATTTTGTCATATATGATCGTCAATTATCACGTCCTCAAGTATCGATAGTAATTCACCAGTCACCCTGTATAATAACAGTATAACTAATAGAATAATTGATAGTAATAAGAAAACAATTCGTGTAACGTGTCTCAGTAGCTTAAGTTAACCTTAATTTTAACCGTCATTCAATAATAGTAACGAGTGATTCATTAACTATCAATTATAAGGTTTATAATGAACACACGTTAACTATGTTACTTACTAATGATAACACACAGACAGATGAATTGATTAATTACTACTAGTATATACATATGTGCATAGACAGATATTATAGTTGTAGCAGAAACACTGATGGATGTGTGTTTTTGCTATTTGTAACAAAACTACTGAACAGATTTTACAGTAACCTAGCTTAAACATCATAATAAGATCTACGCTATTGTTTATTATTAAATTCAATGTACTACCCGCGGTCAATGGAATAATATATGTTTTATGTTAGTAGTTCCGTGACATACACTATTCATGTCACCACCGATTGACTACCATATCTTTTGTTTTAAAACACAACTTATTTTTATCCGAGGTCAGTTCCGAAATTGACGCGGGTAAAGTTGAGGCCAAAATTAGTAACAGATAAGATTATTCAAAAACAATGACTTATAAACAACTCTACTATTTTACGATATAAAGCTTTATACATACTCGTATGATAAATGAGTAATAATCGAAGTCATAAATGAATTATTCACAATTAAGTAGAACAAACTTTGTTGATATGTGATGGTCAATGAGCCAGGTTTAAAGTAGTTTGAATTAGTTTTAATAATTATTTTAATTTAAATCCTGTTAACTAGGAATTTAAGGTAAATGAATGTAAATTCCCACGTCAACGCTACTTACCAATTACCCGAAAATTTCTTAATAATTGACGGTTTTCTTTATAAGTGTGGTTCAAATTACAATTATACGAGTACAAGATTATATATTATGATATTCCCTTTCACCACACTATATTGACTGCCGCCTGCCGGATTCCTGATGCTGGTCATCATTACACAATCTCCGTACTTTATATTTTTACTGATATTTTTAAATATGTTAGTAATTTTATCCGTTATTTTGTCTTCTTAAAATAACTTGGTATATTATGGATGGATGGATTTTTTAATTCGTGTTCTGCCTCTTGGAACTTGATTAAAAATAAAATGCGAACAAAAATTATACTTTAAAATTAAATATCAGCTTTTTCAGTTCGGTTTCTCTGAAATCTAATGAAATTTTAATATTATTGTTACAATTTCACTTGTCTTTACCTGTGTTCGTTATTTAAGAGGAAATGCGATCCAAAACGAAAACATTTCAAATAAATATCCCACTTATTTTTTTTTTCAATTCTTCCAAAGTGAATTTACTTTATAATTGGCGTAATTATTTTATAAAATATTGTAACTAGCAATACTTATTTTTAATTCACCATTTATAAATATGTATAATTTTCCTACACTTTAATATAACAAATAAAGTAAACATATTCAAATATTCAAAACACCGTAAATTTTTAAGAAACTTTCAGATTTTAGATTCTGTACAAGAAAGTTTTACAACACATATTTGCATTCAAAAAAAGAAATATATTACTAGCTATCATCTGTCTTAATATTATTGTAATAAGACATATATTTTATGAAAGAAATTAAAAATAATAACATTGAACAAAGTTCTTGTAATATTCGAAGTGGCTTTATAAATATAGTGAGAGCTCCGCTGGGAATAATAAGAGAACTGATCGGACAGATTCAATCAGATATTAACATGATAATGAATCTATTATTGAATACAGTTTAATTTGAACTAATCATTATTATATATATAACTTCTATTCTTCTTCTTCTACCTGGCAATTTCCCAGCTATAACCAGGGTCTGCCTTACATGTTGTGAATAGTTTTTGGCTTATTGTTTTTTTACGACCGGCCGCCTGCATGACATCAACCCTCTTTGGGAATCGGTTATAACTTCTATTGTATATTAAAATTATTCATATAATTATTGTTTGGATCCGATATATCTTTATCTTTATATATTATTGACTTTGTTTTGATCGTAGTTATTTAAGGAACAATAATTAATTCACTTAAAGTTTAATGATCATTAAGAAAAGCTTGCGTAAATAAAATAATATTATTAAATTGATTTGTAGCATGAAAAACAAAAACAATGGAATTGAAACAAATGATTTAAGCATATACGTGTATTAAAAGACGCGTCCTTTTAAAGAGATCTGAAACTCATTGAGTTAATATTAAAAACATAGATCACCCCGTACTCCAGAAGAACAATTTTGTTAAAGGAATGTAAAATTTAAACTAAATATATTTCAGTGTTCCTCTATCGCTGTTAAGAACCTTAAAAGGTAAAACTTAAAAGGTATTCACGTGTCGTGATGTTGACGTGAAAGGTGTGTTGAGGAGCCTGTATATAAAATAATCATTGATTAAAATATAATAACAGTAATACGTAACACTTCAATATTGATACATTCATTTTTCTTACATTTTATAAGATAACCACAACGTGGCGTCTTTAAATTGTACAGGTTTCTGATGGAATGCATCTGCAAGCTCTGAAACTTTTCATCAAGTAGTACGAGTAAGTCTGTTCGTTGGACAACTTATTATAATAAAAATGTAATCTGGATAATGCTTTATTATTATTTCATAAGTTTGAGCTGATCAACTACGTATTAATGTGAGCCTGAGCTGAAAATATCTGTAGTATATACTTCATATAATGAGATCTAAGTCTTTCGCGAGTATTCATTTAAATGAAACTAATATTTTTCGGATTACTTCACGTATTTTATTATTTTAACTACATACTCCCGACGTTTTATTTACTTTGCAGCAACCGTGATCATGGACAGACGGGATGTCCTTCGTATTATATACTGATAGTATATAGTTGATCTATATATTATATAACAACTCCTCCGTGTGTCAGACAGAGCACGGCTCAGCGAGTGGTGGTGGTCGATGTTATAATTGGAAACGGTTCAGGATATCCTGGAAGCTATAAATTCACTGAAATTTCATACAAATTGAGTTTAAAATTAACATCGAAATTGGTTTTTGTTTAAGCGCGATTCATTTATAACTAAAATTCAATTTAACAATAAAATTCGTCACGATTTGAATTTTCACACATATATATATATATACTGTGAGTTTTATATAAACCTACATGGAATATATAATAATAATAAGTAAGAGAATTCTATTATATATTTCAATTACTTTAATAGTAATATATGTATTAGTGTTAGTTACTCGGAATACTCTCCGTATACGATCGATAAAAGACATGCGTCATTTAAAGATATAACTTCTATAATCTTAAATATTATAAGTATTTTGAACAGAAACTTAGTGAGTTCAATCATGTCCTGTAACACAAGCTGTTATAACTTATTCTGAACACTAAGTCATGTACGAGACAAGTCACAAACAAACATTCCGGTTCATTACAACAATTAAAAACAAAATTACTATTATATTATTTATTTCATTAAACTTACTCTATTAATTTTTGTCTAAAATTATAAACATAGAATATTATTTTAGTCAAAGACCTCGTCGCGAGCGTCTAAATGACTCCATAAATAATACAAACGCGGCGTTCATGGAGATTAAGAAGAATCAACAGAAAGTAACAGATTAATATAAGAACGATAACAATGTGTATTATAATATGAAAAAACTAGAGTTAAAATTAAAAATATTGATATCGATAAACATATTGGTTAAATTATTGAGTGTTAGATAATTAAACATGAACCTTTTATAAAAATTAAAATTTTGTATTAAACAAAGTCGAGGACACACATATGTGTAGTTAGTGAATATATTGAATATATAAAAGACATGGACATAACTTATTGAATAACCATCAGTCAATATATAAATATTATTAAAAATATACGGACTCTCCATACGAATGATAAATAAACGACTACACTTGTTTGAACAGAGATTATAAAGATATAATATTGAGGAAGTTTTAAAGTTGATATAGTTATATAGATTATAAAATAGAGATGAAATCACGAAATAATAAATTGAGAAAAATATTAAGGAAAAGAACAAAGGAAACGTTGTTCCATTAGAAGAACAAACAATTACAGCGAGACGATGAATCAAGATGATGAGGAAATAAAGTTTCTTACAAGAAAACTGAGCAAAAACAAGTTTAATATAGATATATAGTTTTAAAGAAATGTAGAACTTGTAATATTCACAATTAAAAACTTGAGGATTGTTTTACCAAATGAAGCTATTTCAATATACGAGTAGGTACATCTACTACACATTGAGGCTTTTATAAATGTATGTATATCAAACATATGTACTGTCATTAAATATTAATTAAATGTTATCGTCCTCAGCCTATCAGCGCCCACTGCTGAGCAAGGCCTCTTTCTCACATGGAGAAGGTTTGAGCATTAATCACCACGCTTGCTCAAGACGGGTTGGTGATTTCAAACTTATAATTGTAAATTATAAGTCCAGGTTTCCTCACGATGTTTTCCTTCACCGTATGTCAGTGATGTCTAAATACTATCGGAGAGTACATATGACTCCGAAAAATCACATTGGTACTTGCCAGGTTTGAACCCGCGCCCTCGGCAACGAGAGGCGGACCCTTTAACCACTAGGCCACCACTGACTTAAATGTTATACATTGAAACAATAACAGGCAATATAATGTATTCACGGTGCGTGTGTCGGGTCCATCGTTGTAGTGAGAGGAGCTTCAACAGTGACTGGGACTGTGACCCAGGTGTAGGTTTAAGGGGACCCTATCTAAAGCGCGTTAAACGCTCACCTCCACTGTCCAAGCTCTTCTCTCTACCAAATTTTAAAAGAATCTACTAGGGTTTCCTTTGAAGTACATTCCAAGAATTAATTAATGTTCGTTCTGTTCATATATCCTACATAACTCGTGTTATGTTTTATATCACAGCCAGTAGTACATGCCCCCGTTCTGAGTGTTCTGTTCTTGACACTCACTGTAACTAATGTCATCTATTCCTCCTAATATTCAGAACCACTTACATGTTCCGTGTTTTGTGGATGTTAGCTCAGTATAACTATTATATATTTCTCTTTATATTTTACAATAAACAATTATTAAAATGGCAATAAATTCTGACGGTAGTGACATTTTGTATTGAGAACTAAATTTTATCTTTGTATTATTTTTACTCAATAATTAATAGAGTAACATTTCATTAAGAGCATCTCTGTTCTTGTTTCACTTTATTGAACATCTTAATGTGCTTAACGTTCTTAATTCCAATAAGAATTAATTAATTTTATAAACCTCCTTAGGTATATTGTAGAACATATTTCTACGACTCTATAGAAGGGAGATGAAAAGAAAATCATTTCATAAAAGATCAAGTAGCGTTTAAACTATGTTCAATATAAAATACGTTTCAGACAATAAAGTTCGTCAAAAAAAATGTATAAGTCTGTCCTTTCGCCTGCATCCCCACACACATTATTTTAAATCAAAACTCTTTCACCATCAATTATAATGTGACTTGTAATATTATGTATATCTGTTGAATTATTGTTGTAAATTTGACTATAGTTTTTATAACTTTAATAAGAATTAACAGAACGTTGTCGATGTACAAAATAGTAATATGAAAAGTGTAGTGACCTGATAGTTTGTGTAAAATGTAGTTTAACTCAAACATAATATTCATAAGATAATTCAGGTTATACACAATTCAATTAATCTCGATCCATTCGCCTTTCGTAGACATTTTAAGAACAGTCAAATAAATATTAGACTTCGGTCTTGAAGATAAGATGCAGGTATATAATAATTTTAATCTCCATTCCTACGAAGGTTAAAGCAGACTAAAAGTTTAATTTCTATTATTATTATTATTATATGAAGTGTTATGTCTGTGTTATATTATAATGTTATTTAAAACATAAAACACGAAAAACATTCATGTGAGTCACAATTAGATCTTAGACTTGCTTTTCGTATTACTACGCGTACGGCGTATTTTATTATTTTTATAACTACATACTCTGCAAAAGCCGTGATCGCTGTTGTTTCAAAGTAATCGAAACGTCGGGAGTATTTTTTTTTATAATAATACTTACAATACGAGAAGTAATCCGAAAGTATTAGTTTAATTCATGAGTCGCATCTCTCAGAGAAACAAATTGAAGAAATAGGACTTCGGATATAATCAGTCGTGGATAATGAGGCAGTAATAGTTAGTACGAATGGAAAATTTAAATTAAAACATCCATAATTAAAACCAAAAATATTCATTAGGTAACTGACTGAAAGTTTTTCGAAACAATATTGAAAATTAAGAAGTAGGATAAAAGAAAAAAGTATTATGTAACATGTTCTTGAGGTAAAAATAAAATAATGTAACCACGAGTAGATTTAGGGAATTACACATACACTCATCTCGTCTTAATTATCACGATTACTGTAAAGTAGCCGAAAACTCGGGAGTATGTAGTTTATAGTCAAAAATAAAAAATCGCGTAGTTTCATTCTAATGAGTACTCGCGAAAATCTTAGAAATATTAAAAATTCTACTTTTATGATTACTTTGAAACGTCACATCAGATCTGTTTTTGTTTATCGGATGAAAGACTAGAACTACAGAATAGATTTCTTTTGTTAAATTATTATTCTATAGTCCAATACTAACACAAAGAGGACTCGATGTTCAATTAATAATTAATATATAAAAGTTCTTAGGTCCGGGTCAATCTACTTCATTCATTCTTTATATATTACATATATTTGACCTCTGTATCGCCTCTACCTCCCCTTTCCCCCCTACCTCCCGATCTAAGTCTGTGGGTCCAACCCATCTTCAAGAAGACTACATTAACCTGAATATAAAATGAAGTCGACCTTTATTTGTTCTGAACTTGTTTGTTAATTACTTTCTAACTTTAACTCTGACCTCTCCAAGTTTATTTATTACTTTAATAACATACTTATACTTGTACGTGTATTAGAGCAACAGGTGTTGTGTATTTCTTAGAAGTTATCTAATTTTGTTTCATCTGGTGCTTGTATCTATGTATATATATTATATATTAGCAGACATTTAACTGACTAAGTCAGGTTACACTTTGATGTATCCTGTTTTCATTATATATTCAGTTAAATTTCACTTCATTTCTCAATAAGTGTTCTTCATATTCAAAAAAATTTAATAGTCATAGTTGTAAGACGTATAATTTAATAATATAAATTGTTTGACCCTTCTTTATATAATCTTTTAAAGTACGTTTTGTTTGCTTTCCGTATGCGCTAAGATTTAATTTTTAATACATACTCGTACAATTATTGGAATGAAAAAAGATACTCTTTCCCATTTTCGTAAAAATACTAATTGATAAATTATTATATATCTATACTCCAACAGGGTTGAGTATTAACTTGAAGTAAAGACAGATTTAAATTACAAAATACTTTTTTATGAATCAAGTGATCAGTCCCGAAAAAAGCTCAAAGACATTTTATTGACTAGAAGAATTATAAAGTGCCTGCTATCATTGTACTGTTTCTCGATCTGTTACGAGCGACAAGAATCACATCTTATAAACAAACCGACTGTATAATATTAATATCATATGGTTAAAAAATATTTGGACATCGCCGGGGCATCATCTTTGTATGGATAAAATATATAACGAGTGACGCTTTGACTCCGCGGAACGAACACCAAGCCGTGTGAACCAGAAGATTCCTGATACCACACAAGCTATGGAATGGTATTGATATACTAACATCGGGGCAATCATGTAGTCTTAGGTGTAGGTTAAAAGTTTTAATATGTAATACTTTTTAAAATACTTAATAAGTAAGTTTCGTAGTTTGTTATCTAAATAATGCTTTTTATATTTCAATATTATTCATTTCTGAGAGAATGTTTTTTTATAATGCAATTAGTAGTATCGAGCGGAAAGTCTCGTAAAAGAAATTTATTTTCTTGTCGTCAAATAAAACTGAAATGTTTTTTGTAAATTCACGTCGAATAAAAAGTCCTTAATAGTTGTGTCCTTCAACAAAAACGTCAGAGTTCTTTATACATTTTTTATGATCACTTCAAGAGTTTTATCATCGTCGTGCTAATACGTAACTTTCCTCTGGGATGGATTGTTATAATCTTCTTTTCAATTTATTTCTTAAACAATGTCAGTTTAAAAGAGAATAAATTAATATTATATGTTTTTTGAATGGTATGAGTTTAATCAAAATATAATTGTATTTTAACAGCAACTGTTCTATTTTCTATAGTTTTCATAGTATATGTATATTTGTTGAACATTGTTTAACAATATATGTGAACCTCTCAGTATTATATTTGAGAGTTCAAAGATTCATTAATATATAATATGTGTTTATAATTTCACGTTCGTTAGTAAACTTTCAAAGAGCTCGCCCCGAGCCGCCCGCGCCACGCCCGCGCCTCGCCGGTACAGACGAGGAGATTAAATGAGATATTATGAAATAAAATCTTAATTACTCAAATAAGACTCTTTAGAGAAGTGTTAATTTTAATAACCTTTACAGTATTTAGAGTTTCAGATGGGATTTACAAACGAATTTAAATGTTTAAAGAGTTGATTATAATGAAGACAGAACAGTTACGTATCAGCAACGTGTTTTGATAGTGTTATTACAAACAGCACAAAGACTGTATGAAATATTGAATAATATATTTCTTAACAATTAATTTCTAGACAAATAAATAGTATGTATATTTCTTCTTGATATTATTATTCTCAATGTTCCTAATTGTGACTTCAGTCGAAGCTGTTATATTTTATTTCATTTAAAAGTTAATCCCGGATCGTGTCTCCTCCATAATACTGTTCACGTCTTTGCACGGATGAAGATCATATCTTAAACAACCACCTCCGTTTATTTCCTCAATAGTCATATATACTTTTGTGTATCTTTTTGAATAACAAGTATATAAATAACATTTTAAATAATTATTAATTGGTAATGAAGTTCCATGTGAGTATCTCAAAGGTTTTCATTTAAAGTGTATGAGTTTAAAAGTAATTATTCGATAAATATCTGTAGTCATCGTGGGGTCGATGTAAAGTTTGTAAGCAGGTTAATGTAGTCAGTCAGTTGTAGCGAGCGGTCTCTAGTGAGGCAATTAAAAGTTTTTAACGTCAGATGTTAAGAAAAACAAATCGAGTTTGTGAACAACCAACTAACTACTGGCTTCAATGTTTATACTATTGTGTATTTAAAATCAGTCATATTATGGATAACTTGTCTTACAAATATTATTTATAGTTATTTCATGACGTTATCATGTTTTGATAGGAAGAGATAATTATATAGGGTGGCAGCCGGAGGTTCCAGGAAAACTATGAAACTTACTTATATGTACGTATATTATAATAAGAATTACACATTAAAACTTATAACCTACACCTAAGACTACATGATTGACCCGATGTTAGTATAACAATACCATTCCATAGCTTGTGTGTATCAGGAATCTTCTGGTTCACACGGCTTGGTGTTCGTTCCGTTGAGTCA
The DNA here is from genome assembly GCA_916720795.1 of Danaus chrysippus. Taxonomy (NCBI): domain Eukaryota; kingdom Metazoa; phylum Arthropoda; class Insecta; order Lepidoptera; family Nymphalidae; genus Danaus; species Danaus chrysippus. The sequence continues at coordinate 8,628,182 of CAKASE010000066.1, read as the reverse complement.
GCGACGTCACTCGATATATGTATATTCTATCCATGCAACGATGTTGCCCCGGCTATGTTCATATATTTTTTTGTAACACGATAATAAGTATTTTATATCAATAGTTACTAATAAGATCACTTCTCTAAGTGTCTCCTGATCACACTATGTGTAACCTTTGACCCTTGACCTTTATTATTTTGTTTTTTTAATTACATTCCCTTCAATATGTTAGTGTGAGATATATGTATGTCTATGTTTCCTGGTGACCGTCTTCGTTGGAGCGTTCACTGATAGTGGTAGTGATATATATGTAAATGATATTGGACTGAATATTGTGCAAGGAAGAATGCAACGTACGAATAGCATTTTCTTTTTAATATAGTTTCGAAATACTAACACTATTACATGGAAATACAAGGCAGGTACCTTTCAGTTAAAGCTAATGAAGCCTTGTATGAAAGCTTTCTTTATATATAAAGAGCACCAAAGTCTGCATGTAGCCTTAGTATGTGATCGACTTAATAAAAATACGGAGCGTGTTCCGTTTTAATTCATTAATATATAAAATGATATTGAAAATATACTAATAATATTTATATTAAACAACATTCACTATTTATACAAGTTGTTGTAATTAATTAATTTACATATAAAGATTAAGTAATCTTCTAAATTTTAAATTACAATGAAAACGAAATACCAGTCACTGTAGACTGTTTGAAAGAGTATATACATATATATGAATGTGTGTGTGTGTGTGTGTGTGTGTGTGTTTATAAAATATACTTAAGACCCAAACTTTTCCAAGTTGCATTATTAAAGACATGCAAAACAATCCACAGATAGACTGTAATATAAACATGTATCCAGGACAACATATATTATTGTATTTAAAATGTTTAAACATATATTATTATATTTTATATGAACTCACAGTTGCTGTTAGTAAATTTATAATATTTTAAAAAGAATCACCTTCACTAATGTGGCATATTGGAATACATTACATTATTCTCTTTTAAACCCTTGTATACAAGAATTAGAACCCTCTAAAGTTATTATAGAAGCTATTAGTTTAGTCAAAAAAGACATAAAACAACAGATGTATTAATTTGAAACGAAATATTTCAAAACAAAACAAATTGAAGTATATTACCTTATAATGAGTATTATTTTATGAATTATAAATATATTCCTCTTGCTACATATATGTTATAAGTCATATAATTAAATTCTTCATCCGACACACATTCTACTACAGTAATAATCAGTTTTGCCAAACCGCACTCTTGGCAGCGGATACGGACACTGTTAATGTAACAATATATGTATACAGGGTGACTGGTGAATTACTATCAATATTTAAGGAGCATACTCGGTACATGATTCTCATTCGAATTATGTAAAAAAAATAGGTACTTAATTTTTGACCAAATTTCCGTATAAATAAATAAAGTGTGTACACGTTCCAAGTGTTCCAAGTGTGGACGCGCGCGGCGGCGTGCTGATACAACAACACGCCTCCGCGCGCGTATGTGTGAGTGTGTGTGCATACCTAATCTGTAGGGTGTTCATACGATGCGTAATTAATTACATAACTTTTGGTTAACTTTACTTAGAAGTTTATTAATATTTAATGTTATATTAATTTTTATCTTGTCATATATGATCGTCAAATATCACGTCCTCAAATATCGATAGTAATTCACCAGTCACCCTGTATATACAAGTCTCTTTAATATATAAAGCTATAACTCTTTACTAGTAGTAACAAGTTGTATATTCAACATAATTGTTTTTTATGAACAGAGAAAACGACCTACAAAACATAGTTTGAATGTGACTTATGTTGAGTTAACTGACTGACTGTGTCAAAAAGTTTTAAGTAAATTAAACATATAATAAATAAAAAATGTGTATTCCATTTTATTTAAAAAACATTTAAAACAGGATCAGTTCAATGTTCAAATAAAGCTACGTATCAAAGTCAGTATAGAATAAATTAAAATAAATTGTCCTTAAAACGGCGGCGTCCAAAATAAAACGCACATTTAGAAGGTTTCCACGTGACGGAGTATTGTTAACAGTGATCCAAGTCAGGCGAGTTACATTAATTGTTCACATTGTCCGTGGGTGTTTTAATTAAAACTCTGAGTGCTCGTGTTAAGACACGTCTCTGTGACTCTCTTTGTGTTTTATTATAAACTGTTCTTGTGCAGTCAGGAGACGGTCACAGTCAGAATCATACATGACCAGCGATACACGGCTCCTCTAAATATAAAACATTAGTTCTGAAATTCAGTGTTTCAGCTGTAGGCGTTATATTTCCCGCTTCCGTCAGAAGGAACATTTTTTAAATTTCCTTTCATTGTGTTTGTTAAATGGCTCGATCTTGGAGAGATGGAAATAAAGCGGCTCTTATTAAACTTGGACTTCATAAAGATACTTTACTTAGATTAACTTTTGAGGAAATATTCTCAATTGTTTATGTATAATATATGTATATATATATATATATAGGTTATTTGGTACATTAGCTTTCTTATTCATGCTTCTGATACTATTTATACTTATAGTCTCTGTTACAGTGGATGTCATTATACTAAAGTATTTATAAACTGTAAAACTATTCATTAAGGTAATGCTCAATGTTAAATGAGTCAGTAACTTTAGAAGAAGTTTGTATCGTCACACTATTATTATGATTTATTGGTGACTATTCTTATGGCATTTTAACTCTTAAGACATCGACACTTCCATGAAACAACTCGTTAAATTTTGTAAACTAATAAATAACAATAAAATAAAAATTATAATGAATCATCTCTTCATGTTTGATTTAAATAAATTATATTATTTTACTAAATTATTGAACGTTGTGCAACTTACATTCAAAAACCTAACGTGTAGAAAACAAAATAAAATCAATAGGACTTTCATCTTCATACAAGTATTATATAAGTTTCGTAATAACTTACAAAATAATTTATTCTTTATACTTCAACCTACAAAATTATATACAACTATACTAGCAAAGTCAATTTATCACTTGTAGCAAGTCTCATAGAAACTATTCCTTATATATTATATATGTATATATTATATATGTATATATTATATAATGTATGTATGTATGTGAATATTCATATCCATAATTCCTAAACAGAGCATATGTTGCAGACTGTAGTACATATTTCCGTGACCGCGTCAGACCGCACAGTATTAATATACATGAGTGTGTAGTGTACACAGAGCGGGAGGCTGGCTGCTGGAACCTATACATACATTAAATAATCAATATTGGTAGTCAAATGACCATATCTGATGCGAGCGATCCCAGTCAGAGAGGAGGACTAATAAAAGCTAATATTTATATCGCTAACATGGTGCTTATGTATATATTTTACGCAGACTTACGTCCTTGGAAATATATTCAGCAACTATTGAATCTTGTTTCAGCTCTAATCTCATCTTTGCTATACAGTTGACAGAAAATTGATTTTAGAATATTGTTTTGCGATTAAAAAAACAAACAGTATTGACATTATTTAAACAAGATAATAAAATTAACAATAGCAGTACGAAAACAGTATTACGAATCCCCTAGTTCTCCTGAGGTCTTCGTTTGACCAGATTGACAATCTATCAGCTTTTATTTATTTCTATGAGAATTTTTTTAAGGAAATTATCAGTATACAGAGTTAACAGACTCTTATATTAACCTGTTTGGTCATCGTAATATAGAACCATTAGACGCCGTTGTGAACACTTTTATATCAGACGTTTATGACCTTAGACCCTCGACCCTCGACCCTTCACCATCCTCTACGTGAGGGACACTCGATTTAGGAGCTGGAGAGAAATAGTCAACTCACAGAATTTTGTTACTACGAACAAGTAAAATACAGGTGGAAAAAATATATTTACCGGAATCGTGACCTTTTATAAATATTTAATTAATTTAAGTAAACCAATCTAAAATAGTGAGCGCTACATAATGTACATAATTGAGCATTGAGTGTACCTTTACAAAACACAGTCACACTCAAGAGCTGCCATCCCCTGCTAAGTATTAGTAATGTGGCTCACACTGACAAAATATATGTATATGTACGTTGTTTAAATTAGAACAATAAAATAACCTTATTAGACGATCATTTCAAATATATTTCAAGTGATTCTGTTATGTACATATGTATTACATTTTTATTCATTGTTATATGTATACATACGTGGTAGTCGGTAGAAATAATATCATTTTAATAGAAATGATTCTTCCTAATCTTCGGCATCATTTTTATGTATCCGCTAGTGTTGTTTATTATAAGACGTATACCTGTATCATCATCATCATCTATCTGAGCCCACTGCTGAGCAAAGACCTCTTCTCACATGGAGAAGGTTTGAGCATTAATCACCACGCTAGCTCAAGACGGGTTGGTGATTACAAACTTTTAATTGTGATATTATAAGTCCAAGTTTCCTCACGATGTTTTCGTTCACCGTATGTCTGTGGTGTTTAAATACTCTTAGAAAGTACATATGACTCGGAAAAATCACATTGGTACTTGCCCGGACCAGGATCGAACCCGCGCCCACGGCAACGAGAAGTGGCCCCTTTAACCACTAGGCCACCACTGACTTATACTGACGTATACTTGTATAGATTTCCTCCATTAACGAGCTATCACTCCAGCTAAGAGTAGCGAGTTCAAACAAACAAGTCTTATTTATATATAGTGTACATATGTATAGTCGTATTACAATAGTACATAAAATCAAATTCCAATTGATATTATTGTGTGAGTGTCACTTGCATCTGTGTAATAATATTTAACTAGGGACCTTTCATCACGACTGCATCAATCTCACACTAAATGTCGCTTTCACCATCTTAATATACATACTATAAATTGTAAGTGTAACCTACAAATATTTTTTGAATAATTATGTTCTATAATCGTTTTAAGTCTATAAATCAGTAACATTTCATTCTAATCATCATTCCTACACCTTTTTTCATTAAATTTTTACCTTCATTCTTTTGTGTTTTTCCATTTTGTTCAAATATACATGAACATAAAAAGTTATGCATAATAATTTTATATTCTAGAAGTAAATTACCTAGTTATACAGGAATGAAAAGCCGCACCTAGTTGACCTTGTAGGTGAGTACTGAGCACTCGACAACAACACAACTGAGCATTTAACAACTCGGTCGCCCGAGCTCGAGAGCCGTTATTTTCTCATTTAGAGCCACACAATCAGAATAACTACCATCTGAATAAATTATATGAAATATTTTTATGTTTTCACTCAAACTTAAAAATTATAAAGAAATGAATTTGTTTATTGAAATTTCACAATTGTATAGTTGTTCAGTTTCTGTATATTTTTGCCTCAAACTGTTCCCTGATTCTATTGAATGAAATAAAAACTTTCAATAAACAAAACAACTCAATTGACTGAAGTTGACTCTTAACACGAAAACCTTAATAATGCTTTATATCTCTTTGAAGTCTTCATCTTTATTGTTTAATATAAAATATATTAACACAAAGGGAAGGAAAATATTCATGTAATTTCATACAATAGAATACAAATGTTAACAGTGATCCAAGGCGGGCGAGTAACATTAATTGTTCACATTGTCCGTGGGTGTTTTAATTAAAACTCTGAGTGCTCGTGTTAAGACACGTCTCTGTGACTCTCTTTGTGTTTTATTATAAACTGTTCTTGTACAGTCAGGACACGGTCACAGTCAGAATCATACATGACCAGCGATACATAGTTACTTTGAATATGAAACATCAGCTCTGAAAGACGGAATTATTATCTAAATAAAGTGTTGTATTTTTTATTGTAAAGCGTATATATACAAAGGGTAAACATTCCTTACAAATATTCCACGTCGTAAACGATTTTCATGAAACAAACGTGAAGCGAAAAAGACAAATCACTAACATTTGTCATCGGATGAAAGGCTCAGGAACAAATGAAAATTAAACAAGACGGATTTCCGTTTTGTTCACAGAATCCTGTTCTGCACAATGTAACATATACGCGAGTAAATACGGATGTAATCATATGTCAAGTCGCTTATAGTTACGTGTTAAATTATACTAAAAACTATAAAACTGACACAGAAATGTTCTACTGTAGAATAATGCTGAAATTCAAGAGACTTCTAAAGTAGGAAGCTGACTGTGAATGAAGCCGCTTCTAATTAGCATATTTTAAACTGACTTCTGTTCCCATTGTGACATATTACAATAAGAAACATTTTCATCCAATGTTTCGATGTCTATCTCGAGGCTATGGACAAGTAAGAAGCAAAATATACGGATATATTGAAATCTTTTATTCGGCAAGACGAGAATGCTAAATATAAGATCCATACAATGAATTTAGAGATGTAGAACGAGTGGTTCGTTTAGGAGATTTGTGCATCCTATTAGCAGTAAAATAGCGCACCTTAATTCATGATTGGTCGCTAGTACTGCTAAAATCCTTCTCACTGATTTCCATATGGCTATCCCAGATCAAAGTAATTTATTAAGAATTGGGTAAAGGTATCGAAAAAAACTTGCTATTTTTGTCAGGAGGGAGTTGGAACTGTTAAGTATTTGCCAGTAGGATGTAGGGTACACCTGGATAGCGGTCAATACTCGCGTAAACATACGTGAAAGGGTTTGTCTTTTGGTAGCCTGACCGCAAAAGGAAATAACTATAAACGATCGATCAATAGGTTTAGTGAGAGTAGGTATGAAAGCTATAAATCAAACGTTAAGTCTTACTTTATCATTAAAGCGTCTCCAAATGTGACCATAATAATGAGTGTTTGAATGTAAAAATGTTTGGTAAGAATTTCTGAAAGAATGTTAGTTTTCTGGGAGGACTTAATTATTTCTTTTAAGAATAATACGTAACCAAAAAATTTTAATATAAACTCAGAACAGTTTTTTTTGTAATGTATACTGCTGTTAGCCATGTGGCTTTGACAGCGTCACCATGAATGCGGGCCACTGCTGAGGCCGGCCCGTTATGAGAGGCCTGAAATGCCCCCTAGGGTACGTACTGTAAGAATCGATAATAATTTATTGTGTAAATCGATTCCATAGATTGTCAATCACAATATATTTTGTAACGTCAAATATCAATGGGACACTTGTGATTTGAGTATGACAAGTGTCTCTCTAATATTAAACGAGTGGGTAGTTAGCCACGACTTGTGAAACTGAACGGTTGATATCAAAGAGTGAATATTAAATCTAAATAAGTCGAAGTAATCCATCGTCTATTATTTGAAAACCGAGTTGATCCTTCAGTACGTTCTAAGGCCGCCTGCTAAAACCAGGGTAGGACTACTAATTTAGCTTCCATACGTCCCTCGCTTCTTTCTCTCGCCAGCAAGGACAGGACAGTTTGAAACACATTATTTAGATGTAGCTGATAAGCTGTCACAGTCTGTCTAATTGGTTAATGTGTATTAAAGAAATCTCATTAAACTAACGGCTTAAATATATGAGAAGTAACGACTACTTTATATTTATAACGACGGCTGTTCAACTATTCATAATGTACACTCTATATTAGGTAACTGTTGAATTATTGTTATACAAGTTAGTTATTATCATTAGCAACATTGATTAGTTTCCAAAGTAATTAAAACAAGTCGTTGTTTCAGACCGAGAGTGTCCCGAGCTGGATCAACCTGAAATAGGGAAAGTTTCTGTCTCAGGGAGGCTGTTCGGTGACAAGTAAGACATCACATTAATATTACATCGACTACTTACTAAATTACCTATTACCAAGCTCATTAGACAGGGATTGAACTGAGACGTGTGTGTTCGCGTCATACAATTATTATTCAACTTTTCTTTCAAACTCTTCCCATTATTGAAGAACGTGTGATACACACGGTAATAGTGGTATAATAACTTGATGCAAAACATAAGAAGCTAGTTATATAATGAATTACATAAAATTTATTGTCATTTGTTGACCTGAAACGACTTCTCTATATACAGTTTATATAATATTATAGTGCTTGTAACAAATACAAATAGTAGGTAGTCAAATAATGTTCCACGAGTTCATTATTTTATTTCATTATTACTCATAAATATAACAAATATATAAGTTGTATCCATATAGTCTATATTTCACACAACTTATTTACTAGCTATAATATTAATCACATCAATTCTATGTGTCTGTAGGGCGGTGTACTCCTGTCCTCACGGGTACCACGTGGTCGGGCTCCAGAGCAGGAGCTGCCAGGCGGACGGCAAGTGGGCGGGACAAGCACCGGCCTGCAAGGAGAACAGTAAGATATACACACGTCTCATAGAAATATTTTGAACAAAAATAAGAGATAAGAGAAAATAGAAAAAAATATACTGAATAAATAATATTGACATGCTTTCAGTAACAACTACATAAATTCTTTTTATTTAAACCATTTAAAAAACCATTAAAACCATTTATTTGGTACACACATACATTACATAGATTATACAGAAGAAAATAATTAAATTTCAAGAATACAGTGTAAGAGCAAGGGGTTCATCTCAGTATAAACTGTGCTAATGTACAGCACTGAATTTCAGATGGCCCCTGCCTATAGGGTAAACATACACAAATGCGCACACACGAAAATAAATAAATGAAATTATAAGAACAAAAAACTAAAAAGCCCTTATCCTTGAGAAAAATAAAACATATCACACAAAAAGAAAAATTAAGTATTAAGTAATTTCATTGAGAAGCCTCAAAACAATGCGTCATGTTCCTATAACCAAATGTTTCAGTCTACTGCCTCCAACCGCCCACCATCGAGCACGCTCGTCACTCCGCTCTCCCCGAGCAGGCCACCTTCGACCTGGACGCCACTGTTCAGTACAACTGTCACACAGGCTACGTCACCAACGGCTTCCCTCGGGCCAAGTGCCTGGCGATCGACGGACAGGCCTCGTGGTATGGACCTGACATCACCTGCGAACGTGAGTGTCGATAGAAACTAATCAATATAAATGATAGGTCAGGATTCAAGGTAAAACTATGGATCAAGATTCATAGTGGAGCAATTATAACTATAACCAGTCTTAAACAAAAGAAAATGAGACAAGTTGTGAAATGTATGAACACTCAGAATAAATACAAAAGAGATAAAACTTTAATATTGCCAGTTTAGTTTCAAAAGCCCAATTCCCGAGTGTACCGTTTCATATGCAAAGTTCATGCTCTTGTTTAAACAAAGATATAACTGCACACGGTTTATTCAAATGTAACCAGAACTTAAAAGAACTTTATCAGCAAACGCGAACTATTAAACTTACTGCATTAAAACAATTTCTACTCCAGGGCACATGACCGTGATGTTGTAAGCGCGGTCCATTACGAAATATGTCATTCTATAACTGGTGATTTCCCTCGTGACTCGAATTTTAGAGACATGACGGTTTATTAGTATTTGTTATTTTAAAATTTTCCTCCACATTTTATTTTATTAGGTATGTATATTGAAACAAATTTCAACTGTATTCACTGGACTCGAACACTCGAAATATATGTCACCGTTGGGATATTTATTAACTTAGAGAATATAGTGACCAAAGAATTTTATGGACCTTTTAGAAGCAATTTTTTGTCAAGTCTCAACACTCTTGATGCAATTCGTAGCTCGTTCCTGCGGTGAGCCAGGGGATGTTCCTCATGGCTGGGTGACTGCCGATTGTCACACCTTCGGCTGCAGAGCCGTGGTGCAGTGTGGACAAGGGTTCGAGCTGGTGGGGAAGGCTGAGAGGTACTGTCAGGCTGACGGCGCCTGGGCCCCCAAGGAACTGCCCACCTGTGTCCGTGAGTACACATCTTCGTCGATAACGGGTTTTGGTGATGAGTCTAAATATATCGAAAGACTATTACGATACAGCGTTACTTGTTGTTACTGTTCTCCAACGGAAGGAAGGATGGTCGCTGATAGAAGTAACATTAAATGAAACATTAATTCTTGAGTGAGACTTGAATCCCGCTTTCCATTAGGCTCATCATTAAAGCAGAATATTAAAAGTGCGTCTTGCGTTGCTTCGTGACAATGTAGTTGCCGATGTCGGTGTTGGTTTGGAATGTTGCATGGTTTCTGACTCTCGTGTAAAGTCCGGGGACTAGTTGGCATGGCGCTTGCTGTTTAATATTATCATGGCTATCACCAGCAATATCATTGTCATGATGCAATCGGTACGGAAATCCCACTTGGATATTTGTTTTATCGATCTCGATATTCCGCTTCTTTATTGAAATTTATTTCTTTTTTCTAATCTTTCACTGACGAGTGGGACCTCCACGATATGAAATGATTAATGTTTTTTAAAACATCTTTTTTCTCCTTTCCTGCTGCTATACAGAGGGAGAGAAGGGGACAAAATGAATTATTCTGTAGTATTATTAATAAACATATAGAATTCTTCATCTATGATATAGAATCTTTCTGAATTTCAAAATTAAATGGCCATGGTAACGAATACAATGACTACTTTAACTGCTTAGTCCAAAATTCTTGCTATTGTACGTAGATTCGAAGACATTAGTAGAGGAGGCTTAATTGTTGAATTTATTATAAACTTCCTATTGAATCCATTTCTTGTCGGGGTCATCCTGTTAACTGTGCTGTAGACAAATAAAGGTATACAATATCTGATTGTTTTATTTCAACATAGATTGCATGAAGGCTTATTATATTCTGCATGGTTCATATCTTACGGAAACATAGAATCTCTTTATGTTTTATATGTTTAAGTAAGTAATCTTATTTTAATTTGCAGAACATTAAAAGTTTTTGATTTATATTACTTCTGATCTTATAAACGTTCAGTAGTAGAAACACACAAGATTAGTAAAAGATTGTTTTACTTTTAAAATATCGTATACAAATATATAACACAAAGTAATAAAACAATTATTAGAACCAATATGACACATGATAACTCTCTAATATGTATGGGACAAAATCACCTCAACTTTAGTGATAGTTGGTTCTTGATAAACGTTGGCTGCATTTATAATTGAAATCAGCGCCATCTAGTTATCCAAAGGCGAACTAAAGCGACGCGTGTCGCCATCTAGTGGTGACGCAGGTGCAGTGTCCTCCGCCCGAGGCTCCCCGGCACGGTAAAGCCGTTTACACCTCGTGCGCGTACAATTCAGTTGTGTCGTATGAGTGCAAGTATGGATACAGACTCGTGGGTGACGCGACTAGGAGGTGTGGAGCCGACAAGAAGTGGTCCGGGACACAGCCCGTGTGTAAAGGTCAGTGTTCCGATAACCTCGTTTCACAAAAGTTTGACATTAGCTTATACATAAAACAAAACATATACAGGGTGACTGGTGAATTACTATCAATATTTAAGGAGCATACTCGGTACATGATTCTCATTCGAATTATGTAAATAAAATAGGTACTTAATATTTGACAAAATTTCCTTATAAATAAATGAAGTGTGTACACGTTCCAAGTGTTCCTAGTGTGGACGCGTGCGGCGGCGTGCTGATACAACACTACGCCGCCGCCGCGTCTGTGTGAGTGTGTGTGTATACCTAATCTGTAGGGTGTTCATACGATGCGTAATTAATTACATAACTTTTGGTTAACTTTACTTAGAAGTTTATTAATATTTATGTTATATTAATTTTTATTTTGTCATATATGATCGTCAAATATCACGTCCTCAAATATCGATAGTAATTCACCAGTCACCCTGTATAGCACAGAAATCCAATAAAAAAATATCAGGTCTTAGTATCAGTATTATACTTCAGCTGAATTAGAATTATTAACAATGTCTCTTGAGGTCCGTTCACATCATACGGCTATCTTGTTAATTGGAGTTCTGAATATATTCTAGAAATTAACTGCGGCCACCCTGGACAGCTGTGGAATGGATGGTTGGAGAACATATCCTCGGGTACTGGATTAGGAGCCTCTATTATATTCAGATGTCAGGATGGAATGAAGATGGAGGGTAATGGCTCAGCGATATGTCAGAGTGACGGCACCTGGAGCCATCCGCTACCGCAATGTTTAGGTTTGTAATTAAAAAACAATATTTTATTCAAGTAAGAAGCTGTTTAAAATGGAAATGGTTTTTTCTCATGACGATAAAGATAACCAGTCCTTGGCAATTACAATTTATTTGCTTAAATAACTGTAATTCACAAAATATATTTTCTTACGTAAATAACTATTTTAATGTACTCGTATATATAAGCACATATCAAACTATATTAATATTTCAATCCTATCCCTGTTCCCAGCACCATGCGTGGTCCCCCACGTGTCCCAAGGTAAGGTGGTGCTGATGGAGAACCGAACCAACGACAACGAGACCAAGGAGCACACGCAGATAGTGGGCAGTTCTTCCATGGTGCAACATGGTATGAAGAGTTTTATATCCATTGAGGTATTAGTGATAAGATCTTCAATTGGCGACTCGTGGACACCCTGAAACCGATTCGATTTGACTTGAGAACTTCATAATGTGTTTTTGTAGGGGAAATGATTGTTGTGGACTGTGAAAAGAATTATGAGTTTCCGTCCAACAACGTGGCCGTGACCTGCAACAACGGCACCTGGACACAAATACCAAGATGTCAGCCAGCAAGGTGACGTCTATAGCTGTTGTAAAATAATCTTTTTAAATATAATGTCCGCCTTTTGATGAATGGATGAATTCTCATATTTCCTGTTATATATTTTTGACCATTTCTAAAATTATATTTTTCTTAGGTGTAAGAAAATGCCCAAATATCCTCGACATGGAATGGTCATAGCTCCTAAAACTGAACATGGAATGAAAGCACGTTTCCGTTGCAAAGATGGTTATGAACTGAAAGGGAATCCTATAGTGGTGTGTTCTTTTGGAGTATGGAGCGGAGAAACGCCTAAGTGTGAAGAAGGTTGGTTTAGAATACAATAATTTAACATTTTAAATAATTTGCTAATTGTTAACATTATTCAATGTTTCCAGTTTTCTGTCCTTTCCCCGGATATATTGAAAACGGCAAAGTTCTTCTCGTAGGCAACATGGGACTATATGATTACAGACCCTATGTTAAAAAGGTAAATACCTATATCTCTTTATTTCTTTATTATAATAGTTACCACTACAATAACGTAAAATTTTTAGGTAGTGAACAATAAGCAAATAATGTATGAATGTGAGAAAGGCTACGTGCTATCGGAGGGGCCTCCCGGTGCTACCTGCGTTGGTGGACATTGGAGTCCTAGAGAGCTGCCTAAGTACAGTACCAATTCTTCGTAAGATAAATGTAAATTTTATGTAGAATATCGACTAAGGTATTTACTGACTTTAAACTTTCTAGATGTACCCTATATCAACATCCACGCATCCGCTGGAGCCGTAGACGGCGATCTATACCAGAGGTGGAGTTGCGTCACAAACGGTCCGCCTATCTTAGACAATACTATAATAAGCTGAGACAATCTGATGCTTCACAAGAAGCAGTCGATGAATTGTATGACAAATATAACCGAGAAAACCAAAAGCCAACATTGAGACATGCAAATTTTAAGCTGATGAAAAAATTTGACCTTGAATACGAAGGCGAGGAGGATGATATGATGGGATCCGACATACCTGACGATGGAAACTTCCCGACTGCCGTTTATACTGTATACAATGTTCACGGAGAACCGGTGGGACACAAGTTCTACTCATATCAACCGGTCTATGAACCAGAAGAAGATGAGTTAGTACATCGAGTTGACTCAATGGAGTATGAAGACTCAGCTGGTCTGGAAAATGATCATTTAACAATATTGAAAGGCGGAATGTTTCCGGATAACGACATAGAGAACACGAATGAAGTATCAGAAAATATTAACAAATTAAAACATCAATACTTCGAACGATACGTCGACAAGCGAAGGAAAAGATTCTTGACCTTAAAACCCACTGATAGCAGCGGAAAAGAAGTAGACTTTGAGTTAAACTCGACTGACAGTAATCAAGTGACGACTGTAATAGTCGACATGAAGTCTAGAGTAAAGCGTAATGTCAATATAGAAGAATCAGATACTGAGGTCCCTACAAAGCATTCCTTACTAATGGAGTCTCTGTTTAATGAGTCCGACCCAGAAACTTTAAAAGTAATACCGCTACCACCAAGCACGAGGGAATTAAGAAACGATAATGTAATCAGTTCACAGAAAGAGTTGGCTTTTTTTCTAGAACAGTTTAATAATAAAACTTCTGGAGGAACTAATATTGGTGAGAAGCGAGAAAAACGAACAAGCAGAAAAACAGATCGATTGAATCAAACTACAGCTTCTGTTCCGAAAACGTGAGGGATAAGAAAAAAAATAAAAATATACACGTCTCTAAATGTGTTTACGAATATGATATTTGTATTTATGTTTTGTAGAGGTCGCGAAGGAAAGGGTGGGAGGAATCGCCAAGCACAGAGTAACACTGAAGAAACAGATAGCCAGAGCAATGAAAATAATGAAAACGGTAATAAAAATGGAAAAAAAGGCCGACCAAAGAGTCCGTGCGAACCGATCGAGAGTGAACCTTATGTCAATATAGAAATTGTGAAGTATGGACGAGAACCAAACAATACATTTAGTTCAGGTTAGTACACTCGTAGTGTTACATTTTATAACGTTTGACAAAAGATAACACATAATACTGTTTATTATAGGTACTATAGTAAGAGTTGCTTGCGGGAAGGGCTACGGCCTCAATCTGGAACTCAATGCTACAGCTAAATGCGTCCGTGGAAGATGGAAACCAGAAAAACCAAAATGTGAAATTTGTGAGTATTTTTAATTATACCTAAATAATATTCAAAGTTTCTACTTAACTTTTATTTAATTTAATCGTAAATCGGTTCTAATTTACAGTACCATGCCACGTACCAACAACCGAATATGGTATTTATACGATGTCACCGAGCGCCAGTCCGGCGAGTGTAGTGTCTGGACTCAGTCAAGGAGACGAGAAGGAACTGAACGAATCAGACCCGGTACCGAACGGACAGGTGGTGCACTTTTCATGTGAATACGGGTAAGAAATTATTTAGCAACTCTCCACCTATAAACTCTCCGAACATGAAACGATATACAGATAATAATATAATAACTTAGAAAAAAAAATGCTGTGTAGTAGTCAGTCAGAATTTTGTCTAAGAATCTACATTTGCTTTCTTAAATTTTATTTAATTAAAACAAATTTTGCAAGGGTGGTGAAAGAAGCTATATGTAAAGGTTCACAGCAAATGTGTAAGATTACTTTAAAGTTACCTAATTTCTGATTACCTTTTTCCAGCTACAACGTTCAAGGGCCAACCAATCTCCGCTGCTGGCTTGGAGAGTGGGCTGTAACGAGCATGCCAGAATGTGTTGCAGGTCATTGCTCAGATTTTTGTTAAGATATATAATGATAACACACAAAAGAAACGAATGACTCATATTTTACTCCTGGTTGCATACAGCTCCAGGATAATATACCTTTAAACAAAACAAGTGCTTATTTCAGATTTACGTAAATTTTTTTACCACATCCAGGATATTCAACTTTCCATTAGTAATTCCACTTACAGAAAATTTCACACTTACAGAAAATCATAAATTACATGAAATAGCCCCCTTAACTTCTTTTTTAATATACAAATCGTGGCCCTGTTTTATTTTAAATCCTTTTTCGCCCACGTCAGATTTTGTGGTACGTTCTTAAATAGTTAGAACGCCTTCATTAGATGCATGCATGTCTAAACCTGAACCCTTGACCTCCAGCCCCCTGCGAACTCCCGATCTTGAACGGTGCTACCTACGAGTCCGGCTACCGCTCAGGGCTCACGGTCGCCCACGCCTCGTCCGTCAACATAGCGTGTGAAGCTGGCCGGAGCCCTCCAGCCACACTGAACTGTCACCTCGGCAGACTACAGCCTACTGTTATAGATTTTTGTAGGCCTTTAGGTTTGTATGAACTGAATGCATGTTGTATATTGAGAATGATATCACGTCTACTTGCTCTGGTATGGAACATAATTGTATTTTAGTCCCTGTGTTGTACAAGAGTCCTATTTATAATACATAGTTCTCTAATTAAAACTTAGTTCCTTTAAGAGGTTTTTTTACTCTCCAGCTAATCTGTCTCGTCCACGTCCTACGTCAGAATATCAAAGTGGTTCTGACATAGTCCGTGAAGACGTGTCTGAGTTGGAACCGGAGCTGCTGGGACGAGCGGCTGACTGCGGCCCGCCCGCCAGGTAACAGAAACTCCGACATACATTATATAATTAATAGTACCAAACTACCCTTGAATTTATTTCAGCTGAAATAATAATTATTGTGGTATATGAGATTAGCAGAAAATATAAGTTGTGAAATATATTCAAGGGTATGATTGTTGATGTTGTATAATAATTAATTATTTTGTGAGTACGCTTTCATTGTAGCTTTCTGTGGGTAATTATTTTTATTCGTTTGGGAACAAATGTCTAAATTAATTCTGTATACGTTAATGTTGGAGATTACCTTTGAATCTTCAAACTGTGTGATTGTGGAAGTAACGAGTATGTAACAAAGAGTGTAATATTACCGTTTGCTTTAAATGCATTGTGTTGGTTTTATTTATTTTATATTTTTTTGCCTATTACGGTGTTTTTTGAGTGCAATTTGTGTTCGGTCGAACATCGAACACATTTTGCTCAGCTCGTATCTTTACGCCCAGTGAAAGATGGGAAGCGACAAAAAAATAATATTTTTGCAAAGTCTGCGTTTCTTATTTGCTGGCTGGAAAGACTGAAGGGATCCCAGGCGTTCAGGGATGCCAAGCCCTGGTGAGAGCCTTCTAGGTTCGGACTTTTGCTTCTGTAACTTCATCATATTTCTGATCATCATCATTGACTCCATCTTAACCAATAGCTTCATCACCTTAACTACTATCTCACTATCAAGGTCAGCAGGTGACTACTTTTCAACTTGTTTTCTTCAATATAAATCTTTTTCATACATTTGGTTTTCTAGATTTAATATTTGAGTCCGTCCTTATTGTGTGACGTCATCCAAATCCTGAGGAGGCAGGGCTTAGTTTGGTGTTTTGCGTGAACACAACGGACGGCTGAATCGCTGTTTCGGCTTTTTCCTTTCTGTCTTGGCCGAGCTTGAATTATTTTGCGATTTTTTGCCAAATTTATGTATTGTAGTGCATGGTTTATAAAATGGGGAAATTTGATATTTCAACTTTATTAAAGCGATATCTTTTTCTAACTTAGTTCATATTCGATAACTTAGTGTCAGTGTTCCATCCCAAAGTAAAGTTTCTGTTAGGGTGCAAGGAACGCTCATTTACCGTGACGGATCCGAAGTGAACGACACGGTCGAGATGAACGGCTACCCTCACGGGACGGAGGTCACCTTCAGGTGCATAGCGTCCATCATGGGGGAGAAGACCACCTGGAAACTCATTTGTGAAAATGGCAATTGGGTTGGCAAAAGTTTCAACTGTGGTAAGTCATTTTAATCACTTATCTTGTATAATATAAATGTTAATACTATATAGCAATGTGTTTATCAATGCTCATAATTTTGTAAAGTTCATAGTTATTTAAAATTTAAAACGCATCTAATGTTATGAGTTCAAGGAAATTTAGTTTGCATGAGATATGAATTAGAAAGTCTTAGGCAGCAACTTGACACTATATTATTTTGATGAAAAAAAGTCAAGTATCTAGGATAAAAACTTAAGAAAAGAAACAGCCACTTTTATAGAAAAGGTTTATTATATATATCGGATTTATTACATATTCGTTGATTTTAAAGAGAGGGACGCCAGCCTCGCTGACGTTACAAATGTTACTTCTTCTAGAGCATTTGATGATATTTTAAAATGAAACTGCAATTGATCTTAATGCCCTTGTATTTCTCAAAGATTCTTCATAATAACATGCTTCTATGATACACGCACACTGAACTCTGAATTATCAATGCTCAATTTTCAATAATGGAGTCCGCCGTCGTGAGTCCAGACGTCATCTTTTTGATTCAAACAATTCTATTCTCTTTTGATTTCGTTTTACTTTTAACAATAATCATAAATACTAATGAGGTTTAATAAGAATTGATGGCAGCCTCTAATTATTTTCAAGTCGCATCCGTTATTAAAGCTGGTAGCGCCGATATATATAACTTGTTTTATGTAAAATTACAACGTTATGTTAGACATTAAACTGTTGAGATGACTTTTATATGTTTAAGTTATAAATATATTTTAACGTTAACGTTGTTTCATTATCATTAACTATCTAAGGAGGCTAGTATAAACAACGGCCATTATAAATATAGAAATTATTAATCAAATAAATCGTGTCAAAGTTTAATGTCGACCCTGAATCTTCGGAATCTATGAACTAACCTTCTTACAAACTCCTGACAAAATAAATACAGAAAACATCATATTAATCCATATTACAACTTGGTGAAAACTTTTAATAATCATCTGCGCCTGCATCATCAGCCGAAACTCTGTAATTTTATGTTTAATTTTCTTTATAGAAGATTTAGAAGCTCAGAGTGAAGAATTGTTGAGCAACAACAGCTGTAACTTCAGGAACGAGGAGCCTCACGTCGTGTCCTTCTTCAACGATCTGGAAATTACTGAAACTGTAGACTTTCCGCCTGGATCGGTTATTGTGTCCAGGTGTGTACCAAATACTAACTTGACTGGTCTTTCATATAGCCTTTTGAAGCTCCACATAACTATCAATGGTATATACTATATAATTGTTTCCTTACTTGTACATTTTTTATTTAAACTTGTAGATGCAGTGACATTGGTAAATACGCAATGACAGGATCACAAGTGCGCCGATGTGTTGGAGGGACCTGGGACGGCGTTAAACCTTCATGTTTTGGACTCAACCAGGAAAACGATTACGCTAGTGAGTGAACACAGAAATATTGATTATTTATTATTAACCTGCAAAATACTAGTCTAAATCTTGACGTGATTACTTCTGAGAAATACTAACACTAAAATAGATATAATAGTAGTTATAAGTACTAATAATCCTGCTTAATATAATTCTTAAAAATATAATTACATTCGTACTGCCTTTCATACCATTGGTCTTCTTATATTCACACATTTCAAACAATAATTATAATTCGTCAGTGGAGAAGCCGCCCACGATCCTGTTCAGACACTCCCAAGGTCCCATTGCTCAGACCAACGACGGCCGGCTGCTGGTGTATCCTGGAGCGGTGCTTCACATGGAGTGTCTCTGGATACGAAGATTCGGGAACCCCAAGTGGAACGTCACGCTCAACGATCCCGAGTTAGTCTGAATAGCCTAAGTCTTTAATAGTCACCACCATAAGACGATTTGCCCGTCTTAGTTCGTAGGAATGTTGATAGATTTACAGGCTTACATTAAAATGTCAAAACTCAACTTATTATTATTATTTTCATATTCCAATACTTTACTCATTGTAGGAATCTTGCCGTTTTAAAAAAATCAAAAACTGACATTCATTTCTTAATTAAGACAATTGATAGCACTAACAAAAGATGATTAGGTACTTATGTCTGTTTTAAACATAAATGGTTTATTTACTATTTGCAACTTATTTTAAATTCACAAAATATGTTAAGAAGAGACATTAAACATGGTTAAGTAGATACAAAAGTTAAACTTCGTAAATAACCCACACTGAAGAGGGAACGTGATGAGTTAATAGTTGTTAATGTTCAGACTAGAGCGATCCTACACGGAAGGCTGGACCACGGACCCTGGGCGGGACAGTCAGCTGGAGTACAGGCTCAGCATCATCAACGCCCAGAAGGAGGACTCGGGGGTGTACCGATGTGAGACGCCCGCCAGGCAGAGCCACCAAGTGGAAATCATTGTTGAAGGTCACTACATCTCTATACTCAGATAGAACTTTATTACTTTTAAGACAACAACAATGCTATAAACACACGTGTTATATTTATTGTGTCTTAAAACCAAAATATACGCAATAACCATAAAAAAGGTAAGTCGTAGTTAGATTAGTTTTCTTAGGATCCGTTATATAATAAATATATGAAATATTTCCACTGCTCTATCAGTTTTCATTATGTTATATAAGTAACGGACTTCGACAAATAATAATCAATCTATACCGGGACCTCATCTGATCTCCCAAGACAGACACACAGACGTGCCTACACTTCTCATCATCATAACTATATTACAAGTACTGAGCTTCTGGTGCCCGTTATATGAATATTTAATGTATGTATATATTATGTTCTCGTGAATCATTGTCCCTTCCTGTCGATTCATACAGATGTTCACTGCCCTCCTCTGCCGCTGCGGCGCGGCTTGGTGGCAAGTTCCACGGGGACCCAGCTGGGAACAGAGATCACCTTCCACTGCGCTAATGGAAACGCTCTACTTGGAGCTCAGACCCTCGTGTGTCGAGCCTCTGGCAACTGGAGCTCACCGCTGCCTGTGTGTGAGAGTGAGTACCGTCTACCAATCACCACGCACCAAACACTATCCAACCTCGAGCCTACAATTACAAAAAATCACATCAATTGAAGTTAATTGTGTCAGATCCTACGGAAAAAAATAAGCAATCACGCTACATGATGTTGTTGCAACTAACGAGATACACGAAATTGACATTTATAGATAGTACTGAGGTACTATATAGAATTGTTTTACATTTTTTTAATTATTTAAAGCCAAATTAATGTTGACTATAAACGAAGATCATAATTTTGGGCCCAAGTCATAAGTCGGAACATATTATATATTCGTGATATAGCTCTCATTGTCATGAGGAATTTTATTTTGCAAACGTTTTTTCATAATCTACATACGTGATAATTGAGGAATTTGTAGTGCACACTTCACACGTAACTGAAACCGATGACTTAAATTCTTTATTTTAAATGCCTATCATTATATATTAATAAAATATATCACTAGCATCTTTCCCACAAGACCACACAGTATTGGACACTTAATATTATTTTAAGACATATTTTTCAACAGATACGGAAGCCAATAATTTTGCCTTTCTTGATAAAGGGTTTGTTATGAAAATGATTTACTTTTATTTGCTAAAATATTGTCGATACTTGGCTATAATATCATATCATATAAAATATTACAAAATACGAATTTTATAAGCACTAACTGTTCATTAATATGTCTTTTCCACATATACAACAACTCTATAAACGAAGTTATGTAGATATTTATTAGTATAGGATAAAGAAGGTTTTATCTTGAAAAAACAAATAGAAGTCTAAAAATGACCCAGCCTCAAGTAAGTAGTATGAACTCACTTCTGTCTTTGTAACATTTAAAATAGACGTAATCAATATGAAAATGCTTACAGTATTAAACAAAAGTCTTCCTAAAATAATTCAACTGGTCACAAAGTCAATTTATATTTCATTTAGATGGTCTAGGATAAGTTCTAGATCAAAATTGAAAATTGCTTAAGGTGTATGTCCTAAAGTGTATCTGACAACCAAATCATCCACTTTTATGTTAGTGTTATTAAATTCTAGATGATACTTCTGACCGGGGTCGTAAAGTCAATTTGTAAGAGTACGAATGTACCCACGATTTCATCTTTAACATTTACCACACTCCGTGGTCGTGTTCCAGGTGTGGAGTGTGGCGAGGTGGTCCAGGACAGTCCTCTGGGTGAGGGTGAGCGTCGTCCGCGCGTGGCGGTGGTGTCGCGAGGAGTGGGAGGTCGAGCTGCCTTCTCCTGCCCCCCAGGGTACGCGCTCTCCGGACCCACCGAGACCGTGTGTCTGCCCGCTGCTGACTGGGCCAGGCCCTTCCCTGTCTGTAAAGGTGAGCACCTCACGGTCCTTTATCCATCGACATCATCAAATATATATGCAGATATATAACTCGAAGAAAGGTGACAATTTTAAATGTCTTCGACCTTAAAATAAATTCTTAATGACTCCTTATGTCCCTAATCTGGAGATCAGTAATGTCCTTACAGTCTGTTGCCTCTATATACCTAATGTTAATATAAAGTCCCCTCTCTGTCAGAGGTGTCGTGTCCGTCCCTCCCTCCCCCTGCGGCGGGGTACGTGCTGGGCCGGGCTCCGTATCGAGCTGGTGACGTGCTGCAGTTCCACTGTAACCCTGAACACACGCTCCACGGACGACCCATACTGGTCTGTCAGGATAGTGGACGATGGAGCGACAAGCCTCCTACCTGTGAGTTATTAACAAGTTAATAATCACAACTAACATACTACAAACACTTAGACAAGACAACTATATAGAAGATAGAGGTATGAGTGTAAAGAATCACCAAAAGATTGATTGTAATTTAAACAAACTCACATTCAAACTATTTTAGGAATGGTTTATCATCTCCCGTGTCGGGTAACCGTTCAATTGCGCTCACCTTTTATTAGCAGCATTGTCCGTACAAATATTTCCTAACGACAGTAATTAATTTCCCCTGGAGCCGCAGCGTCTTACATTCCTCTTGGTCACTGACATCTCAGTGAGTGTATTTATAAAAATATCTTATCAGGGGAGTAAAGTGTGTGTAATCATTATATACGAGTGGTACAGTCTTTAAAGGCCATCATTAGGTAAAAATTTTGTTATTGTGTCTTAAGTTCATATATTTTTCTGTCCCACGTTACATTACGTGTCTCATAACCGCTGTATGTCTATTTTCCAGGTGCTCAAGCCTGCACGTACCCCGGCACCACCATCTCCGGCCGCATGTCGTCAGTCAAGTTCTATTACAAGATCGGTGAGACGGTCTCCTTCACCTGCGAGCCAGGGTACAGGCTGAAGGGTGCTCCTATGCTGAGATGTCTCAAGTAAGAGACTCATTAGTCGACATACAACAAACCCGGGTCTTGTTGAGTAGCTCTAAACACGCTGTATGTTCCAGGAACCGTAAATGGTCAAACGCAATCCCCCTGTGCACGCCTATCAGTAACTACACAGCGTCGGAGTCTGTGGTGAACGCGGACATCGACGCCATGTTGTCTGACGAGGGTTACCTTCCGCGGGACATCCTCAAGAGGCGGGAGTCTCCGGCGGTGCTGTCCCCGGAGAGTTACAAGGCGGCCATGACCAGGGTCGCGGCCTCCAAGATGTTGTGGCGCTCCTCCATAGAGACGTACAAGAACAGAGTGTTCAGAGTGAACCGGTTCATCAGAAGGGACACTAACAGATAATTGGTTCCAACTCCTCGGTCATCGGGCATACTGAAAACATGTCTAGGATTTTTGTGCCAAAAATTCTCTACTCTGTCGAAGTTGATAATGGATTCGACTTATGTTTTCTGTTTCGTTGTTAGACTACAGGCGTTCCTAAGAACATGGAACCGTTTCTTGTCCAAAGTTTACTTTAAATTAATAAAAAATATTATCGAAATAAATCTGTTCCAAGCAATATATATAAATACATATATATTAAATTATAAATTTCATAATAGAGAGGCATTTTAATATATGTTGAAGTAGTTTTTTATATTAATGTATTTAAGGATTTGACTAAAGAGACTAAACTCTAGTTTATACGTATATATATAATGTAAGTAGGTTACATGTAATTATAATGATTACTTCAAATTCTCTCTCGTAATGTAAATATCGTACGCTTCGCCAAAGATATTTTATTCATTAAATTATGTGACAGTGTTGTCAGCTTATATTATTAATAACTCATTGACAGCTGATTCTCGCACAAATACAGAGCAATATAAATATACGCGTAGTTCAAACTTAATACTTGATTCCCTCGTAAGGAAAGATTCTGATTTATAATAATGTAATACTCAATGAACTCTGCATATCGTATAGTTGTCATATCTTAATATAAATCGTTCAACATTTTATAATTTAACTTGTAACAAACAAACAAGTTATCCCGATTCTACTGTTCCCTAAAAACATTATGAATTTATTAAAAATTGTCGATCGAATTGTTTTTTATTCATATTATACTAGCTGACCCGAAAAACGTTGTTTTGTCATAGAAAAAATAGGGGTTGGTGAAAAAAAAGTAAAAATGTCGGGTTGTGTGTATTTTTTAATGCTAAATTATAAAAAAATAAAACAAAAAATGTCGTTCGAAAATAAAAAATAAAAAAATTAAGGATGAATAACCCTTATGACTTAAAGGTATGAAAAACAGATAGTGGCCGTTTCTCAGACCTATTCAATATGCTCACAAATTTCATCAAAATCGGTCCAGCCGTTTTGGAGGAGTTCTCTATCTAACACTGCGACAAGAGAATTTTATCAATATAGATGTACTTAAATAAATAAATGACCTGTTACATAAAACTCTTACGAGATGATTTCTACTATTAATAAAATATATTCTTCCTTCTTTGGTGAAATTCTTTAATTGCTGCGTAAATTATTGTGCTATAGAATATATAAATATTCAATAATATAAAAAAATACAGCCTGAGACGGTATTTAAGATGTTAATATAAAAAAAAATCGATCGTTTGGGTAATGAGACGTATTTCCACTGTAGCCTGGTATGTTGTGGTAATTTAAAAGTAGCTTAAACACAAAAACTGCTAAATATTTCTACTTTAATTTATTACTTATCCATATACGAAGTTTAACAAAAACGCGAGCAAAACCAGGCTAATAACCTATACAGTTTGAGAATATTCTAGCTAGAAATAGATATCAAACTTGTTTCATTATACATTGACGTTTATTTAAAACAACCTTAGTAGTACCTGGCAATAAAACGAGCAATGTATAGACGACATATAATATTATTCATTCATTAGTCACGACTAACATCGATGCACTAGTAAAGTTCAGTTTACCGCGAGCAGTCTTTAGAATGCGACGTTTCGCGCCAACATATTGAAAAGTAATACTTCCACGAAAGTTGCAAAAGTTAAATATATTTAAGAAGTGTGTATTATAATGAAATGCGTCTGAATTATTGTTTGTGTGAGTTTGATTCCTGTGGAAATATTATATATGTGTAATTAAAAGGTAAGTCAAAGTTTTATTGTTTGTTGATAACGACATGGTTACAATGTTACGTTCAATGAACACTTCCGGCGGTGAAGTGAAGACTTTGATATCACCATTATTGTTACAATTGATGACTAAGACATGAAAACGATCAAAAATAATTAATTTAATTAATAATCCTACATTTGGATGTGGTTTATAAGTGCCATTGTTTATAAGTATCGTAACTGACTCGCATGGCGTCAAGAAATATCTAATCGTAATTAATATTCTTCTCATTTATAATGCGTTCTCGCATTAATTTATTCATTCGCCACGTAAATTATTTTACAATGTTTTTTAAATTTGAAAAACTAAAATATTAATTAAGACTTCATGGTTCGACAATTGTCATATAAAAAATATTTAAAAACTAATATGACTCACGAAATGTTACCTTAAATGCGAAAATAAATTGGCTTCACTGATTATAAGTACTGAATAAAAGTAATGTCGCATAATTTAATATATAAATACTAATTAGTTACAACTAATTAATAGTCCTTGAGTCTAGATTATGATGTTTGTAATGGAAATAGTTTTCTGCGACTTTCAGTTTTATAGCGAACACTTGACTGTGCAGTTACATTCACATAACCCGAAGATATTACGATATATATTTAATAGGGAAGTATTCAGTGTGTCCAAATATATATAATAAAACAAATGAAGATTGAAGCCATTCACACGTGATCATGGTTGCTGAAAATTAGAAACATCGAGAGTATGTAGTTTTTTACAATTACATATAAAATACTCGTAGTGTATCCGAAAAATTCATTTAAATGAATACTCGCGAAAGTTTTAATCTCATTAAACGAACAACACCTTCTATGAGCGACCTCCATATTTTTACATGATTTACAAGTATTAGGCACATATACATAATTATACGATTATGGTACCTTTGAAAATAAAAGGAAAAGCATATTAGCTATAATATTGTAAAAGGTATATTTCAGTAAATGTGAAATAAAAAAGATATCTGTTAAGTACAAAATATAATTTTTAATATTTTATTATATAATACACTAAGCTGTATAGACTGAGTCTTCCAAACGCCGCTTAGACTGTCGTGTAGACTAGACTCTCGTAGACTGGAACAGGTTCGGTCTCGCGGAGTGGTCACCAGGTTCACTTGAAGGTCATCCTCACACCCTGGAGATACCTCATGTTGCGTAATACATAACAATTATATTACTACAGCACATATGACTGCTTAATAATTGAATTAAAACAACTGCTTGAAACTAATAATAATATGTTTTACATAATGTTAATTAGCTAATGCTACTGAGCTGATTGTTTCCATTCAGTCTGGATGAAAAAACTGACCACAAAAACTGTGGAGTATGTTTAATGATGTCAGTGACCTTGGACTTGATTCAAACACTTATAAGAATACCTCCTGTACTATCAGTACAAATACATTGAACTAATGTGCTCCTAGTGATAGAACTTCTGATCCTTGAGTTCGTATAGTTTCAATTTCATCAGGTCACAGAGTAGCCAGTTCTTCATCAATCATTAGTTCGTGTCTGTCTGTTCTCATGACTTCCTTTACTTATGTTTCAGCGTGTTTGTAACACGTATTATAGTGCATTTTAATACCTGCTAAATATTTCGTTGGTCAGAACCTAAATCTCTCCAGGAATGTTTTCCCTTCACACTGTCAATGTATCTTTTCTTGCATCATTCCATATATTATATATTTCCCGACTTAATACGTGTTTTCTCTTATTATCTCTATTTTGGTTCCTTTTATTATCGAGAAAGGTCGTGGTGGCCTAATGATTAAAGGCCCGGCTCTCTAGCATTAGGGCGCGTATTCGAAACCTTGCAAGTACCAATGTGATTTTTTCGAGTCATATGTACTCTCTAATAGTATTTAGACACTACTGACAGACGGTGAAGGAAAAACAGCAAGCTTGGTGATTAATTCTCAAATCTTCTCCATGTGAGAAGAGTCCTTTGCTCAACAGTGGTCTCTGATAGGCTGATGATGGTCTCTACAGGGTGACTGGTGAATTACTATCAATATTTAAGGAGCATACTCGGTACATGATTCTCATTCGAATTATGTAAAAAAAATAGGTACTTAATTTTTGACCAAATTTCCGTATAAATAAATAAAGTGTTGACACGTTCCAAGTGTTCCAAGTGTGGAAGCGTGCGGCGGCGTGCTGATACAAAACCACGCCCCCGCCGCGTGTGTGTGAGTGTGTGTGTATACCTAATCTGTAGGGTGTTCACACGATGCGTAATTAATTACACAACTTTTGGTTAACTTTACTTAGAAGTTTATTTATATTTATGTTATATTAATTTTTATTTTGTCATATATGATCGTCAAATATCACGTCCTCAAATATCGCTAGTAATTCACCAGTCACCCTGTATATTCGTCTAGTTGTTTACAACTCAACCTGTATGTATGTATGTATGTATGTTACACATTGAATAATCATTTGAAGTAAACGTTATCAGCCGCACCGGATACCAGTCATTTGATCGAAGGACACTACGCGACATCACTTCCTATCATTATTTAAATTACATGGAAAAAATAACATCATTAATGTACAAAAAAAAACAGTCTTGTCATCGATAATAGTAACTTTACTAAGTATATACTTTAATTTATATTTCTTGTAGCAGTAAAAGTAGTAGACCTGTATACAAAATAAAATAATGACTGCGACAAAATAATAAAATCTTCAATATTTCAATGGTCACACATATACTATCACTATGTAATGTATGTATCACGAGCCACTGTCTTAAACTTCATATCTGGGAAATTCATTGTACAAAGAAGTGTTCTTCCGACACTCTAATATTATACGTGTTATATACTGTCATGGATAATATATACATAATACATGTATATCTTTATATATATAATTCTTCTGTGAGTGTGTATGTCACTGAACTTCTCTCAAACGAAACGATTTTGATGAAATTTTTTGTGTGTGTTCAAGGGGATCTGGAAATGGTTTAGATTCACAATTTTGTCCGCTGGACAATGTTTTTTTTAATCTTTATATATAAAAATGAATTGCTGTTCTTTAGTCTCACTAAAACTCGAGAACGGCTGAACGGATTTATCTTATCTTAGTCTTGAAATGTTCGTGGAGGTTTAGGGAAGGTTTAAAAGTTGAAAAAAATCGATTAATTTAAAAAAACAGCCCTTTTCTATTTCCCATACAAACGTTTTTTTTTGACATTAGATTTAATAACTAACTAATATGTCAATGATTCTGTCGCACTCCAAAACACGGAGATTTATGGCTTTAATAGGTAAACTCCAAAAATATAAAAAAAAAAACGTAACAGATATTTCTTGATTATAGGGCGATACGAAGTTCGCCGGGTCTTCTAGTAATGTTATATTTTTAATTAATTATTTATAACTCAAATTATATAATGAGTGTTAAATTAATATGTTATTATTTAATTAACGTGTATATAATTACCTAAGTACTATTTAAGTCATTATTAACGACTGAACTTTAATTAGAGTATTGTGTGTGTGTATGTGTGTGTTATTGTTCCGTATCAGTTATTAAACAGCGTTATCTTTCGTGAGTTATTTAACTGGAATTGTCTTTAAAGAATTTATCGTTTTAAATGACAATATTTTTTTCTATGCAAGTAATATTTACCTAGGTTATATACTTAATCGATTTAAAGAAAAAAAATGAATGTTATAAATATTTATTATTCAAACTGAATTTTTACTTCAAATTGAGAGATTTGAACTATCAAATGTGATCTTACCACAAAGTTAAAACTATATCTTACTAGCTTTCCTATCTCTGTACCAAATTTCATTAAAATCAGTTCAGTGGTTTAGGCGTGAAAGAGTAACAGACAGACAGACAGACAGTTAATTTCGCATTAATAATATTAGTTGGGATTCGTTCACTCGTGATGGCTCGATATCATTAGTCAAAGACATTTTTCGTCACAACATGTTTGGTCAGCAATAACACTATTATTATGAACCTTATATGTATTAGAATAATATATATTATGACAGCCTAAAATATATAAAAATAACAATAAATTATTTTAATACGTTCAAATCCGCTTCAAAATATATAACTTATATTAAACTATAAAACTATTTACACCACACATGAACTAGTATGAAGCCAGATGATTGCTTACTAGCGTGTGACGTCACGCATACGTCACGTGACACGCACGCGGATAACGTGCTAGAGATTTAATACAGTTAAAACTTTATGATTTCCATAGAAAATAAAGCAATACATAAGAAAAATATTTATATGCAATATATATTTGTACCTATTGGTAACAATTCATAAAAGTTATTGTTTGTATCTTATACTTGGGTACATTATAGTGTATGTACTATGTATGGTGTACAAGAATTCATGTTTAAACGCATTTATTATTTATAATATATAGATCAACCAGGTGAGTCTACTCCCACACCATACAGTGACGATTACTGTACAGAACAGAACATTCACTTCATCAAATATACAGCGATAACAATATTAAAACGAATAAAATTGATAATAAATTAAAATATAGGAAAATCTTTTGTAATAAAAAAATATGTTAAGTTTAGTTAATTCGGAAATTTGACAAAGTTACAATGTGAAAGATTTTTGTTCTCAGATATTTTTAATTAGTATCAGTATACGTATCAGTTTTAATATTAATTAATCAGTGAACAGTAACCCTATGATGAAAGGTTCAATGGACCGCCGTGTACCGGCCACCAGGACACACGACGTACGGGAAGTGCTCCCATTACAATAAGTCTGTAAGGATTACAATACAACCTTATACAGTATATTATCTATAACTAGTTATGACCCACGACTTCATCTGCGTTAGTTTGAGAATTAGAAAAGCATAGCTGATCGAACTCTGTTCCTCATTAAAGACTATACATAAGAAAATTTTAGATAATATCAACTTATTTTTCCATTTTTCGATCGAAAGAAAAGTACCCTAAGTTCTTTCCCTATTTCTAAGCTCTCTGTCCACCAATTTTCATCCAAACCCGTACAGCCTTTACAATTATAAGTAGTATAACTAACACGACTTTCTTTAATATATATAATTATTATATCATAATGGTGTGTTGCATCACGTTGTCATGTTCGTAGATTCCTCTAATATGAATCATAGTATTATGAATCAGATAACACGTACTGAATGGATCAATGTTTGTACTCCATCAATGATGGGTATAATCAGTCCTGGAGGAAAGTGCTTCTTTACGAGGACATCAGTGGTATATAGTAAGTCTAAGGTCAATACCGTGTCTCGACTCTCAAGCTACATGCTCCAGTGGCCACCGCCGAGGGGTCGCCTGTATATATATTCAATTTTTTCATATATAACATTCATATTAGTCTCTACCTTTCTTGTATCCTTTATTATCGGTATACATATGTAACTTCTGTTTCATTTCTTTATGGAATCCCTATATAACCTCATACCCTCATCTATGTGAACTGTTCTCCAACCTCGTCTTCTTCACACTCCACTGGTCCGTCCATCAGACCCTGCCCCCCCCCCTCCCATCTCCTCCATCTCTGTCCATCTCGCTCTATCGTATCTGTCGTCTCCCTCCACCTCGCAGGTAGCTGTGGTCAGACAGTTAGTCGAACGGTTAGCGATGAATGGTGCAGCTTATATTATATTAATATATAAGTCAGCAGTTTCAATAATAAGTGTTCACTCAACTGTCAGTAAGACAATTAACTATACAAATATAGTTCATATTTATATATTTACTATGTATTTTATATGATACTAGAAGACCCAGCGAACTTCGTATCGCCCTATAATCAAGAAATATCTGTTACGTTTTTTTTTATTTTTAGAGTTTACCTATTAAAGCAATAAATCTCCGTGTTTTGAAGTGCGACAGAATGATTGACATATTAGTTAGTTGTCAAATCTAATGTAAAAAAAAACGTTTGTATCAACAAGTACTAATAAATTAAAAAATAATTAAAAAAAAACAATGTCCAGCGGACAAAATTGTGAATCTAAACCATTCCCAGATCACCTTGAATACACACAATTTTATTTATCAAAATCGCTCCAGTCGTTTGAGAGAAGTTCAGTGACATACACACTCACAGAAGAATTATATATATAAAGATTTTTAATATATTAAGTCGGTTGTCGTCAGTTCATGAGTTTCCATTGATACTTTAAGCACCGCGTAATTATGATCCTCTCCAGTAGAACCTTGCGAATTCTCATTGAACTCAATACAGATAGATAATGAATTAATGATTTAACACTCATTATAATATAATGAACACAAATAATTACTAAATGTTATTGAATAACTTGAAGAATACGGTAACCTTTCTGTTTAGTTATAACAATATAACTTTTTAAGTATTTTTAACTGTACAGTCGTTTATCTTTAAAAAAACAATCGTAATGACTACACCAATAAAGTCGCTCCAAATTCTAATGAGACAGTTAATGTATCAGGGAACTAGGTACTGATAAGTTATCAATTAACTGACAAGACCTCACGTGTCCTGGTAAACTTACCACCGGTCAGCATCGTTATACTACATACGAGACGTTTCCCGTCTGCCATTCAATCACCTATAATAATTCTTTGATGTATGTAAGAAAAACTTAAAACGTTACGTACGTAGTGACGATATAAACTCATATTAAGGAATGTTCATATGTGTTCAGATATGATTGTAATTCAATGTACCCGTGTGTCCATATAGGAGTGTTATTTCGTCAGGAGCTACCTACTGCCTAATGTAGCTAGCCTTCGAATTAATGTTTGATCAATTTATATGAGGAGAACGTTCTATTACACTGATCAATAGACAGGAAAAATACGATATACAATATATATGTGAGACTGATAACTATGAATATGTTTTCATTACTTTAACCAAATATATTATGTATTAAATATATAAGGTTTATGTACGTGTGAATATGTTAAGACTTGTATTAAGTCACTCGCTAGATCTGGCCTTTTTACATATTGAAATTTCTTCCAAGAGGTAAAAAGTTGCTCACTCTTGAACAAATAGATCTGCTTCCAGGATAAAATCTTTGATATGTAACACTTTACATCGAGTTTTAAACCACTTAAACTTTATTTATTTATACATAACAGTGCTAGTTAGTTCAATGTATATAGAAATATATAAATCTCATTATATCCACAGTTAATAGTATATTAATATAAGATACACGTCTGACTTCAAAGGCTTCCCAGTGAACGCGGCTCACGGCGTGCGGCCTCGTTGACTCAAACCTACATGTTTATTTGAACGTTAATTACCTCTTCTCATATATAATTGCTTGGAAAACAGAAACTTGACACGGTTACTTATCATAGTAAATTTTTGACATCATTTAACTATTCTATTTGAAAGTTTATATAATATGTTTGCTCTTATAAACTAATGTTAATTGTGTCAACTCTCTCAATATCGATAAAGTTTATCGCGTCACTATATATCGATAATCACCTGTATCGATATATTTGGTTAACATTGGCCATACCGTTAGTGAGTGTGCGTGTCAAACATCCTTGATGACCGTCCTCGTCTGAACAATCAGAGCGTGATGGAGCTTGGAGACAAATATATGACGATGATTATATAATAGTATAATGATAGAAAAATTAACTAATATATACATATTATTACGTCATCATCATCAGCCTATCAGAGCCCACTGCTGAGAGGCCTCTTCTCACATGGAGAAGGTTTGAGCATTAATCACCACGCTTGCTCAACACGGGTTGGTGATTTCAAACTTATAACTTAAGATAATAAATCCAGGTTTCCTCGCGATCTTTTCCTTCATCAGTCAGTGGTGTCTAAATGCTCTTGTACAGTACATATGACTCGGAATATATCACATTGGTACTTGCCAGGTTTCGAACCCGCGCCCTCATACATGAGCGGCGGGCCTTTAACCTCTAGACCATTACGACTATTATATTATTTAGGTTAAAATTTCATGTTTATACATTTAACCTGAACTCGCCTGGAATTTGAACGTAATAGTTTATTGGATATAATCAATGTGTTTCCTGAACCGTTCGTGGTACAACACAATGCTGTAATCGAATGACAGACAATCAATGAATGGAGGTCACCTTACAGACGGTACTGGGCGACCTGAACAACAATACATTATAATATACATACATATAATACATATATACTATGAACATAACATACGTCAAGAGATATTACCGATAGTTTAAACAGTTAGTGGAAGAGAACAAATTATGACATAATACTATTTTTTATATTGTTTGTTGACTCTCTTTTCTTTTAATGCATTTCAGAATAACTTTAATTCATTTCTCATATACACCTCACTAAGATTTTAAATACGCGTGTTCTTGACCTTCACGAAAACTATTGATCAGATTTTGATGAAACTCTCCAGTTATATAAGTTATGCAACAGAATAACATACCGCGAATAATTAACTGTACTACAAAGTGGACGAAGTTACGCACAAAAACTAGTCAATGTTATAGGTTACGACTAAAATGTATAACTTTAATTCTTTCGGTACAAGTTTTTCATCAGTACAGTATCCCAGGTATGCAACAGCTGTTAGTTATGTATTTAACATATGTACAAGTTATTTTTAACTGTTAATTGTTATTATTTAACTTGTATAAGGACGGTAATGTACTCAAAGTAGCTCAAGGTTGGCCGAAGACCTTTTATGAGACAGCAAACGCAGCTCTAAGACTTGCCACCTACTAATATAATACAAGGAATGTACATCGTATAAACAAGAATATAATAGTATATTGTTGATAGGAGAAAACTATTGAGAAACTTCTAACTAGCTGTTACGCAACGGGACGCAAGCAGAACTAGGTGATGATGTTAGTATCTTCATATAATCTTCACATATACTTGTACATCCACATACAATAGCTCAATAATATGTATAAGTGACCTGGCCAGTGCTCGTCTACAGAACATGAACATTGTATTACAAAATTTGATCTATTCTTGTCAATTATAGTTCACTAACGTATTTTTAATGTTCGATACAACCTTAACTGTAATGTTAAATAACTTAGATGTTGCGAAATTAAACAACATCTTGTTTCGTGAATCATCCAAACAGCATCATCATCATCTGCCTATCAGAGCCCACTGCTACGCAAAGGCCTCTTCTCACATGGAGAAGATTTGAGCATTAATCACCACGCTTTCTCAAGACGGGTTGATGATTTTAAAACTTTTAATTGTAAATTATAAGTACAGGTTTCTTCATTATGTTTTCCTTCACCGTCTCTTAGTGATATCTAAATACATATGAAAGTACATATGACTTGGAAAAATCACATTAGTACTAGCCAGGTTTCGAACCCGCGCCCTCATGCATGACAGGCGAGCCTTTAACCTCTAGGCTACCACGACCTTTTTGATATTAGAAGAAACATAAATTATTGTTACTTTACGTACTTATATACAAAGTGTACTTTTTTGTACAGGACCCTCGGATTCGGAGCGTGTGGTCTTCAGACATAGGCGACTGGAGAAAATTCATTAGGAAGGATCAAGTGATGTGATTGTGATTAAATGAGTGAATAAATAATACAAGTGTACCGTGTGAGTATTGTGTGGGGGTGTATGATGATGGACAATGGGTGACCAAGGAGTGTACAAGACGTGCGTCAACATCACCGAGGACCAGGGGCAGGATGAGCTGGACCGGCCGCTCACCAGGAAGAACCCCTTCGTCAGGGTGAGTACACACGGACAACCTCAATTACTTATGATCTGATATGTAAAATTCTCTACTTCCACGCTTTGACCGATTTGTAAGCATTTTATATGCATATTCCATATACATATCTTTGAATCGGTTACTATGTATTTTTCATCATAATTCTAAGTGATGAGGGCTGTCCATCCCATTTGAATTAATTTTTTGGTCAGTGTTTTTTTTTTATAAATTGGATTTAGAAAATACGTACAACCCTAAATTTCACCCTGCCTCCAGATTTAAAAGAAAATTCAGTATTTAATAATTACTTATTACTTAAATGAAACTAATATTTTCGGATTTTACTTCGCGTTTTATTTTAGAAACTACATACTCCCGACGTTTCGGCTACTTTTCAGCAACCGTGATCACGGGCAGACGAGATGTGCGTGTCTGTCAGTTGGTCTGGTCATTTTATCTCCTACCGCCATCGATTTCTTAATTGTCTTGCGTACCGCTCTGGATGCCGGCAAAATGCGCTCACGGTGTCTCGAGGTCCTGCGGTGTGGTCACGGACATGGGATTTTATATTTTTAAGAAGACGATCCCAGGAGTTTGATAGGTTCCAGCCATCTTCTCTATTGAAATTGGGGTGTTTTTTAATTTCAATAGCCTCGCGGATTAACCTTGGTATATATCTGTCTTCACGAGAGAGGATATGTGGTTGATCAAATCTAATGTAATGGCCTGGTTTGTCCAATGCATGTTCGCACACTGCTGACTTCGACGCGCGCCTATTCCTGACGTCTGAAATATGTTCCTTAACCCTTGTACCGATGCTTCTCTTTGTCTGTCCGATGTATGGCATCCAGAGCGGTACGCAAGACAATTAAGAAATCGATGGCGGTAGGAGATAAAATGACCAGACCAACTGACAGACACGCACATCTCGTCTGCCCGTGATCACGGTTGCTGAAAAGTAGCCGAAACGTCGGGAGTATGTAGTTTCTAAAATAAAACGCGAAGTAAAATCCGAAAATATTAGTTTCATTTAAATGTGTACTCGCGAAAATCTTAGATCTCATTACTTATTACTTACTTATTAATCTACTATCACTCAATAAGTTATTCCATAGAGAAATAAAATTAAAAACAAGTGAATGTTTTTCTCCCTATTTCCATTAAAATGTCGCTGAGCTATAGCTTGAATTGTCTAACAGGATAATAAAAATAACAGCACACTATTCGGTGGCACTCTGTTATTTATTTCAGGAGATTTCAGATAGACACTTCTCGTATATACAGGGTGACTGGTGAATTACTATCAATATTTGAGGACGTGATATTTGACGATCATATATGACAAAATAAAAAATAATATAACATAAATATTAATAAACTTCTAAGTAAAGTTGACCAAAAGTTATGTAATTAATTACGCATCGTGTGCACACCCTACAGATTAGGTATACATACAAACTCACACATACGCGTGCGCGGCGTAGTGTTGTATCAGCACGCCGGCGCACGCGTCCACACTTGGAACATTTGGAACGTGTCAACACTTTATTTATTTATACGGAAATTTGGTCAAAAATTAAGTACCTATTTTTTTTTCATAATTCGAATGAGAATCATGTACCGAGTATTCTCCTTAAATATTGATAGTAATTCACCAGTCACCCTGTATAATAAAACAATACGCATTATAAATAATAAAATCAACGATAACATGAAAACACTTTCACAGACAAATATAAGTCAAAATGTGGTCACATTGTTCCCAGGCATCTGGACTCTGGTGTAGTCACCAGTAAGTAGTAACCAGTCACAACACTACACTAAGTATATTTCAGACGTTAACTCACTACAAACATTTAAATGAAACTAATATTTTCGGATTTACTACCCGATTATTATTTTTTTGACTATAAAGTTGCTGTTAATTAATTGAAACGTCGGGAGTATGTACATAGTTTATAGTATAAAAAAAATCGCGTAGTAAATAAGGGAATATTAGTTTCATTTAAATGAGTAGTGAGTACTGGCGAAAATCTTAGATCTCGTACTACAAACATGTTAACACTCATCGCTTGAAGTGATCCTTGACTCTTGAGTCCTTATTATGAAAGTCATTTCTACGTCACATAACATACAAACATCCACCAACATAATATATATTGGAGCAGAAACATTCATAATATATAATAGTAATGTATTCATCAATATGACACTCATATACTGTTAGGAATCTACGGAGATCAACTTTCAAAACAAACAAAAAAGTTACAGAATTCGTTCTCAATCTGAATAATATAAAAAGATTTGCAAAAATCATGAATATTTTCATTATAGTCGTAAATTTCAGTAGTAAAATATTCTTTATATACCAAAAATATATTCTTTTAATCTTCCACGGTCTCCTCACGTGATCATTTCCTCAGAGTGTGTGGGACGCCTTCAATCCACTTCTCCGCAGTTAACTTTTCACTTTTCACTCCACAGCACACGTCACAGTAAAAACTAAGTACAGGAAACGCGTCTAGTCAGCGGTAACTGGTAACTAATCGACGGCACTTTCTCGACGTGTCTTCATTAATTAACTCGTGCAGGCTTACATTCCATCAACATAAGACAAACACACATTATATATATACAGGATAATTAAAACGAAAGATGATGACTTCTCTATATATATACTAGCTTTCCGCCCGCAGCTTCGCCCGCGTGGATTTCGGTTATATTGCGTTTCCAAGAGAACCTTTCAAAAGTCTGGGATAAAAACTATCCTATGTTCTTACTCAAGGTCAACTCTATGTCTGTACCAAATTTCATTAAAATCAGTTCAGTGGTTTAAGCGTGCAAGCGTAACAGACAGACAGAGTTACTTTCGCATTTATAATATTAGTAGGTATATATGTACATATATGTCCATATGAGTGTTGTTAATTAATTCAGTGAGTAGTCTGAGCGTCATCACGTTAAACCAGTTCAATATAATCGGAAGGAGTTGTATCACAGTCCACACAACCGTTATCCGTCTCCGTCTCCTTGTATCGATGTGTTTTTATCAGGTTCGACGGCCGCGAGACTAGCAGCGGCACGCGACATGCCTCACACACACACACACAGAGAGAGGGAGACAAACAGTCACACGATCACACGGAACATGTGACAAACAAAAGATTATTAGTTGAAAGAAAAAAATTATTTTAAAATTATTGAATCTCTCTCTCTCTCTCTCTCTCTTTATATATATTTCAAGTCGTACCGTTAGTTTGTCCCAATATTTAACCGGTCCATATATTAATAGTATAGTATGTATAAGAGGTGACGTGTAACCACACTAGCTCATTCTCACTCTCAATCTTCAACACTTATCAAAGTGACACATCAACACTGTCCCGATCCCCGACTATTAAGTTTTATAAGAAATTATTTGTTTTATTTTTCATTTTAATTACTATAGCTATCCTTAATTACGCAAGTACTATTAAAAAAAAAATAAAAAACAAATATAAATATTTAAAAATATATGAAAGACTAGCTGTCGCCTGCTAATTTGCCCAAATATTTATGCTCTCTTTGTGATTGGCCTTATCAACCTCACGATGTTTTATCAGTGGACGTATATCTCAGGACAATGCAATTTAAGTTTAAAATCTGTAATAGTTTACCCTGACTTCTAATGACATTACCTATCTGCAAGTGAAATTCCTTTAGAAATATGTCCAGCCGTCCCAGAGATAAGCCGGAACTAACGTACATACATACATACAAACCAAAACTTATAAAATTGCATTTTTGTTGTAGCTATTTTAAAGACGTTAATTGTAATCAGTCTATAACCATTTTGAAAACATAAACAACTAAATTAAACTAAAATTTTTCTTAACTTAATAAACCACTTGGCAGTAAAAGTATCGTCAAAATTAATACAAGCAAACGGACTCATTTGTTAAAAATATATTTTGATATAGTACTTATATCCACAGTACTTGTATACACAATCCACATTCAGTTAGTACAAAACGGTTATATTGGATCTTGTGTAAATGATAATCATAATATAATATTATACAACACACATATAAACATGATATAATAGTATGTATACATTTCACCATTAAAATATTGAACGCCTTACGAAAATTAATATTACCAACAAGTGCACGCGTGCTATTATAAAAATGTAGGCGTTTGATAGACTTCAAAAAAAGTATCAATCAATCATATTACAATTTTACTATATTTACATACTAAAAGTAATGTATGTCTTTTCTTTTAAGTCTTATCAAAGAATTATTTACTTTATTTAAATAATATTACTTATATCTTCAATAATTATATATTCCGTTACGTAATATATTGCGTTTAATAATAACAAGTGTTTCTCAATACAATGCTAGTTAACA
The DNA here is from genome assembly GCA_916720795.1 of Danaus chrysippus. Taxonomy (NCBI): domain Eukaryota; kingdom Metazoa; phylum Arthropoda; class Insecta; order Lepidoptera; family Nymphalidae; genus Danaus; species Danaus chrysippus. Next base: position 8,588,980 of record CAKASE010000066.1, on the reverse strand, counting down.
AATAATAAAAGCACGATGTATAGTCAATAACCTGTAGCGGTCAGAAGCGGAGCTTCCGCCTTGACCGAGCACCGGTTAAGGGGAAGACTACACCTACATATTATGAAATAATTAATTAATTTATTAAGAGAAATTAAGTACTTTTTATTACACTCGTCTTATCTGCAGGACGTGTTCATATACTCATAATGATCGTTATAAAATAATATGAAATGTGTTGTGTAACTGATTATTGTATTTGAATAATATATGAAAATTATTCGATGTGGAATGTTTGATAAAGTTTTTATTAATAATTTTATTACTAGAAAATAGGGAAAATATTTTTGACTTAATAGAAAAAATAGTTCCTTTAGTTTAATCTTTATATGTGATTATTAAAGTAATGGAGAAAAATGGATCCTGATTAACAAAATTTTATTCCAATAAAATCAATGTCTTACAAATATAAAAATTGCATCATGTTAAATATTAATCACTTCTATAGTACACGACTAATCTGTCCACGTATCAACGGCTTACAAAACATAATATACATATTTGTATATGTAATAGTTGATAATATAAATCACATGTTTCATCACATCCAATTCATGTTATCCAGCACCGTGTTCTCCTTAACACCCCCTCCTCCCTCCTCCTCCCTTCTCCTCCTCCTCCTCCTCGGTCCTCGGTCCGCGACTCGCGCGCATTCTCCCGCGTCCCCGCCGCCGTCCGCGCGCGTCCTCTATGACAGTTCGCGTCGTGTTCTAATTTCAAATTTGACGTTTCAAATCATCGAAGGTTCATTCATTTGTTTTGTGCCAGTGTTTATTTTTTTTTTTAATCTAATATCGTGCCGGCTGTTTAAAACATTATTCCAATGTAATAAAATATAATTAATATGATCAGGAATTACTTGATATTGTAACTGTATTATGTTTTCTTCGATACTTAAGCTATCCATAGCTTACTGACGCGAATAGAAAGGCCTCGGGCTTAAATAACAGTTAATATATTAAATATATATTTAGTTAGTGTCTTATCAATAATGATTATCTGCATTAATTTAAATTGTTTTATCTCAATCTTTTTGAACACGTACTTTCATCGACTCTCTCATTTTATTGCCATATTTTAAACGCTTTCCATTTATTCATTTTTTTTTTATTTCAAATTTTAAATGTCCAAAGTCTGAATATTCAACAGTGCATAATTTATTAGAATTAATATTTTTGCTTTTTTTATATATTAATAAATTTTATTTTAATGCGTTATTTATATCCATAATTTTGTATTTTTTTATCCTAGTGTTAATTTTATAATAATCGGTAATAAAATTCATTATTTATGTGAATGTGTGTGATGTGATATAAATATATTAAAGTGTCAATAATTTTGGACATAAAATGATGAAAATGGCATCCGTTATAATGGTGAGTGTCTTATTAAGCTAGTTTTAATAAACCTAACTGTAACATTTAATTATCATATGAATCAATATTTAACCACATAAATTATATTAATATATATTATTAAAAAAAATCTGATTAATTTTAAAATACAATCGTTTCCGTTTCCGGTGGGTGTAATCCCCGAGGTCCGTGCCCCTAGGATCACTGATCGCTCCTTACATAACAACATCTGACCAGTTCCCCGCTCCCCCTCCACCCCCTCCGCCGTCTTCCTCGATACACACAGACAGACAACACTAACTAGATCATATACATATATGTATAAATCATCCATATATTAATATTATAATGAGCACTTCACTATCGACCCCGTACCACGATCACTGATACGGTGACGATGAGATCACGTGGTACGAGGGAACACCTCCCTACCATTATATGAAGGATTTACGATGTAAGGTTCGGAGTCTGCTCGTGGTACGAGGACGGGACCTACATACAATGCACCTATAAACTTTATGGAGCTTTCCAAACCGCTGTATACAATCATTTCTCGATTTTATTGTTTGTAAATTTCATCCACAGAGTTCTCTTATTATAAATATGTCTAAAGTCACTTATAAAGCCGGTGCAGTTGGTTTATAAGATATGAACACAGACATACATACATATATTATACGTAAATAGTCTCATATATACACACTATATCTCATTTAACTACCTCCTTAATACATGACATTACTTCATTCACACAAGCTTCCAATTAGTTCTGAACCCTCATCTTCCAAGCTCTCAGTTCTATGAGCAGTTCTTATTGAGATGGTCATTCATTATAATAAGTCAATCTATAACTCAGTACTCTGTCTTCTACCTGGCAATTTCCCAGCTATAGCCAGGGTCTGCCTTACATTTTATGAATTGTTTTGGATATTGCCTGCCTGACATCAACCCTCTTTGGGAATGCATTAATCAGTGATGTCTAAATACTCTTATAAAGTACATATGACTTGGAAAAATCATATTGGTACTTGCCCGGGCCAGGATCGAACCCACGCCCTCGTGCATGAGAGGCGGGCCTTTTAACCACTGGGCCACCACTGACTACTCAGTACTCTGTAAGTCCAACATAAATCTTCCTCCTTACTCCATGTTTCAACGGTCACACTATCCGTTATTCTCATTAACGACTCACTGTGAACGCGCCGTGTGTCGTCAGTCGTGGGCGACTCGTCGTAAAGGTTTCGTTATCAGAGCGCGTCGCTGCTCCCTTCAATTAAATTAATTTACAAATTGAAACATCATTAAACTATTCTTTGTGTCAAGTAAAAGTTGTGAGCGACTCTGTGTGTGTGTGTGTGTGTGTGTGTGTGTGTGTGTGTGTGTGTATGTGTGTATGTGTGTGTGTGTTTATCACTAACGTATCCCATAATTTAATATAAAATACTTGTTAAGATTAATAAATCTTTTTATTATAGACAGAGTTTATCTTCAAATACAGTACTAATTATATTATGTCGTATATTACATACATACATATCCCTAGTGACAGTGGGAATGTCTCGTGTCGTGTGTCCGTGGAGTCAGGTCCACTTTCACGTCGCCGTATCATTAAACGTCTTTTGTAATCGATTTCTTGACTTACGTAAATATTGTTCGTTAAAACGTCAACTATATATTTACATATGTATTAATTAAATTATATTTTTTGGTCATATTGTCAGACTTACGAAACCCTTAATCGTTTTCATTCATTATTTTCTTACAATTTCTTACTTACAAGTATTTTTCGGTTATAATAAACTTATTTTTTGGGAAAAATTATTATGAAGTAACATGAAATAAATTGATCATTATTATTTAATTTGAAATAGTTTTAGATTAGTAACAGCCTGTCGTTTACAATCATCATTTGACCTCAACGCTTCACTGACTGTTCGACCTACAAGCTACAATAACTACTACTAGTTTGCTTTTTCACACTACCTACAGATCGTTAGTAGTTTTTCATTCATCCTTATTCCTTGTACATTCACATTCTTCTTCTTCTACCTGGCAATTTCCCAGCTTTAGCCAGGGTCTGCCTTACATGTTGTGAATAGTTTGGCTAATAGTTTTTACGACCGTCCGCCTGCCTGACATCAACCCTCTTTGGGAATGCATTAATTAGTAATGTCTAAATACTCTTAGAAAGTACATATGATTCGGAAATATCACACTGGTACTTGCCAGGATCGAACCCGCGCCCTCATGCATGAGAGGCGGGCCTTTTAACCACTAGGCCACCACTGACTTGTATATTCACATTATAGTATTAATAAATATTATTGAATGAGAAACGGAAAACGCGTCGTATGTAGTGTGCCGATACTAACTTCTACTAAGCACACAGGAGTTTCTATCGTGTTACTGTAGGTAGCTCGTACCAGTAAGGATATCACTCAATCACTTACATTACTAATAATTCAATTAAATATAGTATTTCCTCCGTCTGTTCAACTCATTACCACGATGACTTCACTTCTTAAGGGCCGGTGTAAATGTGAAAGTGTCTGTACATTTGTCACACTTGATGCTGTAACTTAATCGATTGCATACTACATTTAGTAAAGATGTTTCGGACAAAAATGTAATACACAACAAACATTGTATTAGTAAATAAATAAACATGGCCGGGGCAACATCTATGTATGAATATACTCGGAACGAACACCAAGCCGTGTGAACCAGAAGATTCCTGATACACAAGCTATGGAATGGTATTGATATCATAACATTGGGTCAATCATGTAGTCTTAGGTGTAGGTTATAAGTTTTAATGTAATTCTTATTATAATATACATATAAGTTAGTTTCTTAGTTTTCCTGGAACCGGTTGCAATCCTAACTTAATAACCACGACAATACTAATATCAAGAGTACAAAAAGTCAATATGGACAATCAATGAAAACACACATAGCATTATTTTGTAAGTGGGTGTAGTGATCTGGTCGTCAGTTTCCCAACCAGCGTCACAGTATTTAAGTGAGTTACGATGAACTCATTAAACTATGAACGATATTGAACGCTCCACTTTATTTTTTTATTTCACAATAAATGTAACTTACACAACCACAACTACTTACAAAACAACATATTTTATATATTTATATTCATTATGTTATGAACATCGGAACAGTCGTACAGACAGTCTCGTATTCTTATATTTACTTATAATATTACTTTAACACACAAAAAATGTATTCGTCTTCATAAAAACCAATCAAACAACGGTACACGATATATGTATTAATTAAAACTTTATTAATATATGTATATGTGAACTAACTATAAATATTTTTTAACATTATTATATTAATTTAATTAACATTATAAATGCGAAATAACTCTGTGTGTTCGCTACCGTTTCACGCCTAAACCACCGAACTGATTTTGATTAAAGAGTTAAATGGAATCCTAAAGATGGACATATCCCGATCACAAAACTCCATGAGTGGATTCAGAGGCCATAGCGGTAGATAACAACTATGTTCTCCACGCGGACTAAGTCGCGGACTAAACCTAGTATTTTGAATAAATTTAATTACATATTTTATTCTATTCGATTGACAATATTCAATAAACATTAGTTAATTCAAAGAATATTGGAATTAAATATAATGTATAATGATAGATAGATTAATAAACATAAGAGGAAAAAGCACGTACCTAGGTACAAAATGAATTCTGGTGATGGCTTCGGAGATCATCTTGACCGGGACGAACAAGTGTTCCCGAAATGATGAAGGGCGGTCTTATACTATATACCACCTGTTGGCGAGTTGGTTATCAACTTCATTACTGATAGTTAAACGTTCCTCTTTAATTAAATACTGAGATCTGTTATTTTATCTGAATCTGGACATATTAAATATGATATGGTATCTTAACTCTGAGAGCCATCAACTTGGACTCACTATACTATCAGGGAGAGTAATATATACGATAGGAACTATATATAGGTATATATACATGTATATGTATATATACCTATATATTAGTATACTACTGGCACATCAGGGAAAGGAAATGAAGAATTAAAGGAAACCGCTGATCATTAAAATACATCACCACATTCAACAATGTCTTCTTAATATTTGATAAAATACAATTTATTATATAACAATTATAATTCTTAGCAAGTCTACATATATTGTTTTGCTCGTTTTAAATCACTTAATTCAAATTCCAGGAAACATAAAAATCCGAAACACGTTTCCATTAGAGAGTTAGTGTTTGTTAATTAAATGATTATAATTAATTAGTTACACAACATATTGAAATGATTCCAAAAACTAGAACCTATAAAATATTAATCACTGTTATCAAGTGATAGTATTTAGGAGCTTTCTAAACGTTATATATACATATACATATACTAGAAGACCAAGCGAACTTCTTATCGCCCTATAATCAAGAAATATCTGTTACGTTTTTTATTTATATTTTTGGAGTTTACCTATTAAAGCCATAAATCTCAGTGTTTTGAAGTGCGACAGAATGATTGACATATTAGTTAGTTGTCAAATCTAATGTCAAAAAAAAAACGTATGTATCAACAACTACTAATAAATTAAAAATTAATTAAAAAAACATAATCCAGCGGACACAATTGTGAATCTAAACAATTCCCAGATCCCCTTGAACACACACAAATTTTCATCAAAATCGTTTGAAAGAAGTTCAGTGACATACATACTCACAGAAGAATTATATATGTATATATATAAAGATATCTTTGTATTTATGTATGTATGTATACAGTATAATAAGTGTATAAGCACAGAGTTATCCAGCTCCGTTCGCTATTTAAAGAGAGTGCGAGGTGAACGACCCCGTCCTATTCCTCAGTACCGGCTACTTTCACACTAATCACGGGAGTACTTACATTACTCTGACCTCGAGGCATGCTGGTGACCTCCAAATACAGTTTATACTGTACTGACAGACATATTAATATAACAGTCTTATGATTAGTACATCTTATAGAAGTGAGCACAATTAATTAATTGTTAAAATTAATTATTCAAATAGTTAAAATGTCCCATGTATGTACATATATATAAATCAACTAATTTGTACTCAAAGTACTCTTATGTAAATTTTATTTTCATAAAATTATTTACAAACATTTTTTTCATTTAATATTACTCATTATAATATATAATAATAATAATAATAATCTTTATTTCGAACACATAGTCCATAGGGTACAAAAAATAATAGAAAAATAATATATGCATGATTGTATTAGTATTGATACGCCTATGAAAAATCTGTTCAATAGATCAAGCGGTTACAGAGACAAAGCGGAACGAATAAACAGTAACAGACGGACAGACATGCATTGAAATATACATATACTTGCATATGTATAGCGTATATATAGAGGGTAGTAATATTAATAACAGTCAGTTTTATATATATAAAAGAAAATTGTGTTAGTTTCACTATTTATAACTCAAGAATAGCTGTGGGAATATGGTTGAAAATTGGTGGAGAAATAGCTTAGAACCAGGAGACGGACATAGTATATTTAATTCTGTTCGATTGAAACAGAAAAAACTTTATAAATTAAAAAATCTGGTTACTTATTGCGTCTAGATCGGAATAGATTTTGCCCGGTCAGCTATACATATATTACTGATTCCGACACTAACGCGGACGAAGTCACGAACAGAAACTAGTATATAATACGTGTAGCTTGGAAGTTTAAACTGATGCAATACACAAGGCTATTGTATCGACTGAGTTAACGAGGCGAGAAAAAACAAAATCACAGAACGTAGGTCCTTATTACAATGTGTTAAGACTGATTATACAATAAATATAACGATTACTCGTTATTGGATTAAAACCAAAATATATTAGTTACAAATGGCTAGTTGTAGACAATAGCTGTACAAAGATTACTCAATGGATCCAATATGTATTGTTGGCTCTGTAACATTGAACTCGATTCACAATCACTGTTACTCGGGTGTATGTTTGTTTATCACGTACACATATACAGGGTGACTGGTGAATTACTATCGATACTTGAGGACGTGATATTTGACGATCATATATGACAAAATAAAAATTAATATAACATAAATATTAATAAACTTCTAAGTAAAGTTAACGAAAAGTTATGTAATTAATTACGCATCGTGTGAACACCCTACAGATTAGGTATACACACACACTCACACATACGCGGCGGGGGCGTGGTTTTGTATCAGCACGCCGCCGCACGCGTCCACACTTGGAACACTTGGAACGTGTCAACACTTTATTTATTTATACGGAAATTTTGTCAAAAATTAAGTACCTATTTTTTTTACATAATTCAAATGAGAATCATGGACCGAGTATTCTCCTAAAATATTGATAGTAATTCACCAGTCACCCTGTATAATACTAGCTTTCCGCCCGCAGCTTCGTCCGTGTGGAGTTCGGTTATATCGCGTTTCCAAGAGAACCTTTCAAAAGTCTGGAATAAAAACTATCCTATGTTCTTTCTAAAGATCAACTACATCTGTACCAAATTTCATTAAAATCTGTTCAGTGGTTTAGGTGTGAAAACGTAACAGACAGACAGACAGTGTTACTTTTGCATTTATAATAATAGTAGGGATAGTTTGTATGTCTGTACGTACGACGAGAGCTACATACGTAACTAATGACAATGACTTGACCGTAACATTTTAATAGTAATTAAGTAATACATAATTTAGTGTAGAAATCAAATAAAAATGATATACATATTTATGTATCACACATTCTATATACATTATTTAATCTTTTTTTATATAACAACTATGTTAGCGATACGAGAAAAATTAACATGCACACATACAAATATTCTCACGTCTTTTTGATAAATAATAATTGGCGTAATTGTGTTATGTTTACATACATATATAATGTGCTATAATAATTTATTTAAATTTGTTATTATTTAGGCTTTAGATATATCTTGAACACGTAATTATCGGCGTTTTTAAGCGTCGCTACACCAAACAAAACACATCTCAATAGCTTCATGATATCTTTAGAACCGAGTTACTAGGATCGATCGGAACAACACATACATACGTACATAGGTGTCAATCAAATGTAGTGTTGTAATGTGACGGAGCAGACGGACGATGAAAGTCATGACATCACCGTCAAATACATTACAGCCATGGCTTTGGTGATTTCTAAGAGAAATGTTATGCGAGACGCGTTACCGTATACAGACACAAACACACACACACACACACATACAGACACACATACACACACGCGCTCAAAGAAAGTTATCGATACATTTTGGTCATACTGATGATTTGTAGTGATTAAATAACTGTCTGCTATGTTTTACAACATAGATAATATGATAGAATGATACAAATTGTACCTTTGACATGTATATAAGAACTGCAAGAGCAATATAATATTTATTTATATAGAAAAAATCAAATTAATTCATGGAAGCCTGTCACCCCAGTATATTCCTGTTAAATGAAGGACTTATTGACTATGTGTCGATATGTAATACAGTAGTGCTGTGTAGGTAAGGTATGTGTGTGTGTGTGTGTGTGTGTGGGTCTCTGATAGTGATCCTGTGACGTGACGAGAACTCCAAAGACATGACATACCATGACCAATACTATATAACTACATATATATAATATATATACATGGCTTAGAAGACGTAGGGGTTCACACAGCTCTTAGCCACACGACACCGATTTTATCACTCATGCTGTTCTAAATTCCTATCACCTGAAAATAGTCTATCCAGATCTTGAAGAATTTGCAGCATATGTCTGATCGTTTGGTTATAAACAAACATTCAACAATATATCTTGTGACCAATGACGTCTCTTCTGATAGTCTTATGAGTCGTGATACTATCAGCTTAGTGTATTTCATATTAATATTTGTGGTTTTGGTGAAAGTCTCATCTGACTCGATCGTGTGAAACAAATTATCGCTACATTTCCTTCACCCGCTACGTGTCACTTCCCCTGGTTCTATATCTGTGATCGTAATTCCGTTCCCCGTCCCTGCCCCCGCCTCTCTGGAGTAGCGTTTCACACGCACATACCTCTATCCAAGTCTCATTAAAAAACGCTGTTCCGATCACGAGATAACTACTGACGTCTATCAATACTCTAATGAAGGTGGACACGCACTATCACACACTACTAATATATATAATAAACATATAATACACTCCCCTGTCGACATCGTGAGGTTAAAGAATGTTAGTTCAATCCAGGTTAAAGACTGACATGTTCGTAGAGTTATAAGGTACTATCATTACTGACCACATACGTGTTGCAACACGCTTCAACTATCACAGTTACTGAATATTTTCTTAATATACGACTTCCTTTGCTATATTGGGATCGTTGATTGAGAAACATGAATTAGAAGTACATTGACGATGAGTGTAGACTAAACTTCTCATCATTCAATGTATTCACGGTGCGTGTGTCGGGTCCATCGTTGTAGTGAGAGGAGCTTCAACAGTGACTGGGACTTGTGACCCAGGTGTAGGTTTAATTTATCTAACGCGTTAAACGCTCACCTCCACCGTACAATCTCCTCTCTCTACTTAACACATTTTGAAAAGAAATATAAACACCTAATGTTAAAAAGTATTTCATTAGTGATGCACCAGTCATAAATCAGATACCATTACTTATAAATGAACTTTACAAGCGACCGAGCCACAGACGGGTATGTGTGTACACACGAGCGCAAATTGTATATACCGCATAGTATCTTTAAAGTGATATTTCAATGTAATCACATAACAATGTAATGAGGAACATTTTTTTGTCCGCCAAGTGTATTGATACAATAGATATTGTATCAAAAGTTTGTCACGAGACATACACAATACTGTAACGACTTGACCCTACAGTACCTAACTACACGGAAAGAAAGGGTATATTATAGTTTATATTTAATATTGATGTATAAGATAGATCAGTATAAAGGATAAAAGATCGTTCGTAATTTTTGCTTGACATACCAATAAGCACACATCCAACCTAACAAACCTTTTCATTTATCCCTACTAAAATTATAAATGCGAAAGTAACTCGTGTCTGTCTGTCTGTCTGTTACGCGTCCACGCCTAAACCACTGAAATGATTTTAATGAAATTTGGTACAGAGATAGAGTTGACATTAGGAAAGAACATAGGATAATTTTTATCCCAGACTTTCGAAAGGTTCTCTTGGAAACGCCATATAACCGGACTCCACGCGGGCGAAGCTGCGGGCGGAAAGCTAGTTAATAATATTAGTATCAATATACATGCACCATTCGTCAATGTCTTCCATATAGGAGCTCACTTTCTATATTACAGTAGTTGTAACACTATGTCATAACTGACCTTGAACACCAGGCCATAGATGTCTGTAGCGCGTGGTCAGAATGAACTGTGACCCTCATATATGGTGCTCGCTTATAATAATTATTAACTTTACGAAATATATCGTATAGGTTCGTTGACCTCGTGAGGTTGCGACGTTCGTGTGTGTGTGTGTGTGTATGTGTGTGTGTGTCTATTGAAATATGCTAAGAGCGTTCTATATGCATGATTTAATTTAACAATAAAATGAAATCTGTTGCATCACTGTACCTTTGATACATATTATATAATATGGCTTTATATATTAATTATTTTACATATTTCAATACATATATGTATATAATATTATATTATATGTCTGAATCATTGTGAAAGCTATAACTCAGACCTCAGTCAGCAGGTTATGCCATATATATATATATATATATATATATATATATATATATATATATATATATAAATATATGTAGATATAACGTGTATACTCCACAAATATACAAACTGGCATTAGTTCATTACACGCACTTATATTTCCTTCGATTTGTAATATCCTCGTATTACCCTAAATACTTGTAGATACTAGAAATCCTCTTATACTTAAGTCATTGAAGTTAACAAAAATGTGTGTAATGATATTATCTGACTCTGATTATCAAGTACAGTATAAGGTACACGTTATAGTCTTCTTCTTCTTCTACCTGGCAACTCCCCAGCTCTAGCCAGGGTCTGCCTTAAATGTTGTGAATAGTTTTGGCTAATTGTTTTTACGACCGTCCGCCTGCCTGACACCAACCCTCTTTGGTAAATACACGTTATAGTATGTCCTATATATTTAACCCTTGACCCCAGGGTTCGGACCCCCGCGTGGCGACCTGCCGCGGCCGGCTCCAGACCCGCAGATGCCAGCTGAACCAGGAAATCAACAAGGAGTTGAGACTCAGGGCGGGGGCAGAGAACCTCTTCAAGGTATGAACCACACACTCACACTTACTATCATTGTACACTATTAGAACAGATAGCTCTGATGAACACTACTGTCAGCTGACATCACACTACCGAGGACTGGATACCATTATATACATAACAACTATTATATACATGTCTATTTTATTTTATTTATTTAAGATCCACCAGTGATAATTACATTAATACAATATTGGGTAAAAAGAAATACAGTGTAGCTTGATTCTAAATGCATTATCTTTTAAGGCAGATACAGCATGCAAATATTAGAAAGTTTATAAATCATTTATTACATTGTATTAAAAACGTATTAACTTATTGGTAAAAATAATTAAAATCTCTATATATTAAATCTTTTATAATATATAACATTAATATACATTATATCGATACCATATGTCATAGTCTTTAACAGTTCGCGATAAAATTTAGTGTAATATTTTTTATAATTGATTAAGTTTGGATTTATAACGTCTTCAGAAGTGTTAATGAATGATAATTTCGTTGATATTTCTCAATATCTATATTATATAAGAGAAAAAATATATTTAATTTTATTAATATAATTCTTATTTATTTTATTAAATTAATTTCTAATTTTATTTATTTTAATTATGCAACGATTTAGTCATTGTCCTCTTCTAGAGCAATGATTTTATTAATCGATGTAGTTAAAATCAATTGGTGAAAAATGAAACGTCTTCAAAGAAACTTATTAATGAAAAATGATCTCACAGAAGATGAAACGTTTACAAGAAAAAATATTAATTAGTTGTGACATATTGATATCATTGAATAATGACACTTACTACACGTGTAGCTTATATTAAAGATTATATTTTTTAAGTGTAGACTCGCATAGCATTATTTATTACATAGTCAGAGTATATAAGTGTAGGATTAAGTATATAAGAACAGCAATACTGGCTTAGTTCATAACAATATTATTGATATTTTGATTGGACACCACCGAGGTAGAGTTATACTGGAATTAGGCCATTCACATACTGGACGTATCATTCGTTTACTTTATCTAAATAAACTAAAATAATGTTATAATATATGTATATGTAACCCTCCAGGCGACCACTAACAGGAAGCTCCGTGAGACGGTGGCCCTCGAGCTGAGCTTCGTGAACTCCAACCTGCAGCTGCTGAAGGAACAGCTGGCCGAGCTCAACTCCTCCGTGGAGCTGTACCAGAACGACAGGTACTACATACATACACACACCACCGACATATATATGTACATGAAACACTATGTATATATACACATATATTGTCCGCGACTTCGTCCGCGTTAATTTCGGCATTAGTAATATACTAGCTTTTCCCCGCGGTGGTACCTGCGGATTTCCGGGATGGAAAGTAGCCTATGTGTTATTCCTGGACGTCAGCGTCCTGTATACAAAATTTTATCAAAATCGGTTCAGCCGTTTGAGCGTGAAGAAGTAACAAACATAAACACACACTCAAAAACTTAGGCAATTATAATATTAGTAGGATGTATGTATAGCTGACCGAGTAAACTCTATTTCGCCCTATAAGCCGTTATTAACCATATATTGAATTTTTTTTTCGTTGTTGATAGAACATAATTAGATATCCTATGTCCGTCTCCTCATTCTAATCTATCTCTCCACCAATTTTCAACCATATCCGTACAGCCGTTCTTGAGTTATAAATAATGTAATTAACACTACATACTTTCTTTCATATACATATAAGTGCTAGGTGACCACCTAAGCTTCACAAGGGTACTTTACAAAAAAATATGAAACAGCCAAAAAATACAAGAAATAAAAAAATGTTGCGTATAATACCTTGAGTACTTTCTTTTTGAGTTAAATCAAGACAAATAAAAATTTCATCATCCTTTTTTTCGTTAAAAATAAAATAGGTTTGATTTAAGAAAAACGGTATATTTTTATGTTAATGATAGTTTTTTAATATAATAAAATTGTTGTTTACAACATTACTGACGTGATCGTGTGAAACAGTGAGCTATCCGTGGATTGAATTTTGAGAATTATTAAATTTATCATAACTTTCAAAAGGTGAGTCCGAATAAATAATTAAAAAAGTAATTTATAGATACTAGTATAGGCTTGAACACGAAGTAATTTATTTTGATAAGAATTAATACTGTAATTATGAAAATAGCTTTCATGAATGGCAATTCTTAAAAGAAGTAAGAGGTAATCCTTACGAGATAAACATATACTATTCCACCATACATTATTTCGTTATATCTCAAAGGGTTTTGGCAGGGTTTTCGTTAAAAGCTGACAGACGGCTCATTTTGTCCCGACATCTTCAACAAATATCGTTAATGTACACACAAATCAATACAAAACCTAAACAAATTATATATTAAAACCTTTCTCGAGAATCACGCTATCGAATGATGAAAACTGCTTGTTAATTGGTGCATTAGTTTTTCTGTTTATTGAGAACAGACAGACGCGGCGGGAGACTTTATTTGTATTTAGATACTATATAATAATGATAACATTTAAGATACATTTTTTAATATTTTCTTATACTATTTGTCACATTTTTATTTTATAATTATTTATATTATTTTTATTTATCTATTAAATATATATACACATAAATATGTATTTAATGTAATATTGTTTTTTTTACATCTATTAAGATATTTTTTTTAATTTATGTATTTGCTATATTTATTGGGTTAAATTTATTATTATTTTATAATGTAAGTTTATTATTGTACCACCATATTGCCGTCTTCCGCACACATTATTCTTCTAACCAAAAGGTTGTCTGGATGAAATGGCTTATGAGCCATAAGACCGCCTTTTGCTCCACCAATGTATTTTGTGTTAAAGAATATATTTTTATTTTTATGTATACTTTGTGTGCAATAAAGAGTTAAATATTGATTGAGTGATTTATTGCTTGATGATTGATGATCTCATAATATAAAAACTGTACGGGGTATTAAAGTTACATCATCAGGGAGTAACACGTGTTTGTTCATCATCAGGACTAATGATACATTATGAATCCCTTCTTTCAGTCCACTGGCTGGAACTGAATATATAATTAAATCGAAGTCTCTTGTGTAATATTGAATACATTATATGTGGGTAGTGTCAGGGACCAGCCAACGAGCCGGCGACTGGCGGACTGGTTATTTCAGCGAGTGTTTCATCACGACACATTAAATGGGCTAGTTGTTAAATGTAACACGCACGCTTTCCTCACCGCCGATATGGACTTACTACTTCATATTTACATATTACATACATTAATATATTGCGTACAATGCGACACTATTTAATGAGTTAAATCATACATACATACTAAAATATACTTCGTGCAGAAGAATGATATATATTCTTAAAGGCAAATGTGTCATTATATAGGAGAATTGAAAAATAATAATTTTTAAAACAATCCACAATATTTAATAAGTATATCAGCTATCTGACGTGTCCGACTGGACATTTTTTTCTAACTATAATTATACGTTCAATACACAGATATACAAACTACTTGGAATTAAATATATAATGAAATATAACAATCTACTTACGATATTATCGCAATGTTATGTTTAACAAAAATAACTAAAACACTTGGAAAATCTCAATGTGCTTCATGCCTATAGATACAGCTAAATAACTACAGCTCGAACATGTGCTGGCTCGACTAGGGAAGTACCACCCTCTCACAGAAGATCGGCGTGAAGTAGCCTTTGATGCGTTCCATCCGTTGAGTGAGAGAGTGGGTTGCTCATTCCCTTTTCCGTCTCTTTCCTCTCCCTCTCCCACAACCAAGGCTGCCAATGCATTCAATATCTTTGTACCGAACATGAACTTCAACACATTACACTTGTTAATAGTAATGATGCGCCTCGTTCATTTATTAAACAGAGTATGTTATTGTCCAGCAAGGAGTGCGTGATGCCCATGATCCCGCTGGGGCTCAAGGAGACCAAGGAGGTGGACTTCCGCGAGCCCTTCAAGGACTTTATACTGGAGCACTACAGCGAGGACGCCTCGGCTTATGACGACGCCATCTCCGACTTCATGGACATGAGACAGGTCTGACACACACGCACACACATACACCAGCTACACATGCACACACACACACACATCGACTGTACGCGGCGCTCCCTCCCGCAGGCCACCCGCACGCCGGTGAGGTCGTCGGCGGGCGTGGCGCTCCTGTTCAAGTACTACAACCAGCTGTACTACATCGAGCGGCGGTTCTTCCCGCCGGACAGGTCGCTGGGGGTCTACTTCGAGTGGTTCGACTCCTTGACCGGTACGTACCTCACACGACTGTAATGTGGTGCCCTGAGAGAGGAATGAAAGCCGAAACTGCTGAATAGATACTGTCTTTATTTCTAATAAATCGTACATTAAATAGGTACAAAATTAGCTTAAGTCGTATATAATGGTAAATAAGTATGTTTAGTTAATATAATCTATTCAGTACATCTCACGACACTAAGGTGCTCCTAACGAGTCATGCTATCATCAGTAAAACACCTATCTACTTTAGGCCGCAGGATTCGAACTCAGTACTTGGGTGTTCCGACGCGGTCACTTTAAATATTGAACTATCGCGTTTCTGCTAAAAGATATGATTTTAAAATCATCACTCTTCAAGTAATTTCAACCGCTGTATAATATAACGTGTATACAGGGTGACTGGTGAATTACTATCAATATTTAAGGAGCATACTCGGTACATGATTCTCATTCGAATTATGTAAAAAAATAGGTACTTAATTTTTGACCAAATTTCCGTATAAATAAATAAAGTGTTGACACGTTCCAAGTGTTCCAAGTGTGGACGCGTGCGGCGGCGTGCTGATACAAAACCACGCCCCCGCCGCACGTGTGTGTGTGTGTGTGTATACCTAATCTGTAGGGTGTTCACACGATGCGTAATTAATTACATAACTTTTGGTTAACTTTACTTAGAAGTTTATTAATATTTATGTTACATTAATTTCTATTTTGTCATATATGATCGTCAAATATCATGTCCTCAAGTATCGATAGTAATTCACCAGTCACCCTGTATATTAAAGTGTGCGCGTGCTGTGTGTTCAGGTGTTCCGTCGTGCCAGAGGACGGTCGCGTTCGAGAAGGCCTGCGTGTTGTTCAACATCGCCGGCATCTACACGCAGATAGGAGCCAAGCAGGTACGCGTCGCTCACGGTAGTATTAACAGTAGTGTTGTGTGAGTTAACCTGCCCCCCCCCCCTCCAGGAGCGGTCCACGTGTTCGGGTCTGGACGGGTCGGTGGACGCGCTGCTGCGGGCGGCCGGCGCGCTCCGCTACATACACGAGAACTTCACCAACGCGCCCTCCGTCGACCTGGCCGCGGACACGCTGCTGGTGCTGGGCGCGCTCATGACGGTAACACGCACACACACACACACAGACACACACACGGACACACACAACCGAGGTGAGAGACCTTGGGGTACAACTAGACAACAAACTCATATTCGATAAGCATATAGAGAAATGCTTGGATTTACATATCTTTCGGCAAGGGGCAGATTTTAAAAATATTCATACCTTTATAATTTTGTACAATGCTTTCGTTACATCACATTTAGAGTATGCGTCAACTGTTTGGAATCCACAATATGCAAAATATGTCAACGTAATTGAAAATATACAAAACAAATTTATCAGGTGGTTGTAATACAAATTTACTTTTCCTGATTCAGTCTTTTTGCCACTTGAGGAACGTAGAGAACAAAGAGACCAAATTTTTCTTTACAAAATAATAAATAATTTAGTTGATTCTCCATATCTACTCAGTAATATTTTATTTAAATGTCCTCGTTTTAACGCTCGCTCTCAAGATACATTTTTAATACCTATTTATAAAAATTCTTTTATTCTAAGATCTTGTAATAGTCATAATAGAAAGTACAACCACATTGATCTGTTTAAAAATATTTTAAGTAAATTTTATAATCTCTTGAAAAATACTTATTACAGTAGCAGTAGTGGAAACTTAATTGGCATAAGTGTTAAAATATGATTATAATATTAAGTTGTAATATACGATATGCTGTATATTTCCCTAATAATAAATGAATAAATATCTGACTCCTTCCTCCTGTACGTCGTTCCAGGCGCAGGCCCGCGAGTGTCTGTTCGAGAAGCTGCAGCTGCAGGCGGGGGAGCTGGGCGAGCGGGTCAGCCTGGACCTGGCGCAGGAGGCCGCGCGCCTGGCCGACACCTACAGGCAGCTGTACGAGAAGGTGCGCCCAGGATACTACATACATACACGAGTATCACGGGTCACAGCTGACCTCAATGTGTTCCGTCCGCAGATGCAGACGGAGGGAGTCATCAACTACGTGCCGTACTCCTGGGTGTCACTGGTGCATGTCAAGGCTGAATACTATAAAGGTATGTGTATATGAGGTCATAGTGACTCTGTTAGTTCGTCCATCCCCCGCCAGAGGTCGTTAACATGTTCCTTATGTTTTTTCAGCGGTGTCTCACGAGTACTGCGCCGCGGGGCTGCTGTCAGCCGAGGGGCCGCCCGGCGACAGGCTGCTGGACCTGTACCAGCACGACGGACACGGTGAACACAAACACACACGGACACGGACACAGACACGCGCACGCTATATATTTATTTATTTATTTATTTATTAAGGCAAACACAACAGGTCACAATCACATAAAGAAAATTTCTTAAACATTAATAGTATCGAACAGATTATAACCCTAAGGGTGCATGCACAACATGACGAGACTGCCAATTATTATTACAGTTAACAAATTCCAATACAGGAGATAACTATGTATTAGTACTAAACAATAACAACAGTAGGTATATCAAGAACATAATAAAATTAAATTACATGGACTAAACAAAAACAGACAACAATAAAACATTAAAAGTGATATTCAATGAAGTTACACGAATTAAATTTACAAGAAGAAAATAAATAAATGGTGTAATAAACAATTTTTGTTTGAATTTACAAAAAAGACAAAAGAAATATAATTGTTAATAATTACAATTTTTAAATATATGTATACGCTAGGACTAGTGTATACTAAGTGTATGTTCGTATGTCCCTCCCCAGGCGGCCAGTCGTCGTGTGAGAGCTCCCTCCCGGCGCTGGGTCGGGCTCACCTGGCGGAGGCGCTCGCGGCCTACGAGGAGGCGCTCCGGCTTCAGAGGATGTGTCGGTGAGGCTTCGGATACTACTACACGAGTCTCGCTTTATTTTATTTTATTAAGGGTTCACACAACAGATTATAACTAAATATGCAAATAATTGATGAGTAAACATTATAGCCCAACAACTATGAGAACACAGATTATTATACATATACTAAATATTTCACTAAAAAAAATACATCAGCACTTAAAAATACATAAGAAAACACACTTACACTTAATAGAAAAAGTTTTACACAGAAAAATATGAACTGGTTACAGCAATCAAAATATAATGAAAAATAAAATGAAATTATAAACTGGTGAACTGGTGAGGTGAGGAACAAAATAATGGATAAGAAAAAATAGATTCAATCACTATTATTGGCTGTTAACTGAAACCAATTGGTTCTTAAACAAATTTAGGTTATTGTTGAAAATGTCAATACTGTTCAACGCGTCGTTTTTAAGAAAAACCTTACTATATGCGCGACACATACGTCCGATAAAATTATGATATGATATGTTGTTATTGTAAACATCCAGTGTAAATATTCTAGGGTGTCGGAATTTAAAGTTGATGTTTATATTGATGGAACTTAAAAGCGTTGGTGAAGCACAACACCGTGAATAATTTTGTGCAAATATAAACATAGCTATTGCAGTTGCGACGTATTTCTAGTGTTTGCAATCTAAAATGGTTTATGTGAAATAGTGTCTTCCGGCAGATTTTTGGTTCTTCCCACATAGTTCCCGTTCTTGCGAGGTTTTCGGAATGGTCGAGTTCCCGTAGAATTTTCAGGATAAAACCTATGTTTTTTTTATTCACAATGAAGTACTCTTAACCAACAACATATTTATTTGTTTATTTGAATAAAGATTAATATTATTATGTTGATACAACTTCAACAAATTATTTCGACCAAATTAGGTACCATAAAAACGGTTTTTGTGAGTTAATCTTAAAAGATAGACATATATAGACGGAAGGCTTCAAAGATGAAATAATTTCCCCCGTTTTTTACACATTTACCACTATATCTTTGCTCCTACTAGTCGTAGCGTGATGTTATATAGCCCACAGCCTTCCTCGATAACTGGACTATCCAACACAAAAAGAATTATTCAATTCGAACCAGTAGTTTCGGAGATAAGCGCTTTCAAACAAACTCTTCAGCTTTATAATATTAGTATAGATATGTATGTATATATATATAATGTGTATGTGTGTGTCTGTTTCCAGAGAGCTCCGCAACAAGCAGTCCCTGTCCCGGCTGGTGAGCGTGAGTCGTGATCGAGCCGCGGGGCTGGTAGCGCCGCCCGCGGACGACTTCGACGACCTCATCGACCTCCCGCCTATAGCACGTAAATAAATAAACATTATTTATTTTATTTAACAAATTTGTACTTAAATATAAAGTTATTGGAGTCTCCTTTAGCCTGTGCCAGGAAACTCCGCTCTTCCATATCACGAATTAGGTACAAGTATACGAGATATTTAAGGTACAACAATAATAAAGAAACAATATAAAAAGTAATAATAGGATAAGTAATTACCAAAAAGGAAGCAAATGTGGGATTAAAATGTATGTGTATGCATGTGTGCGCGTGCACATTTGGGTATGTGTGTGTGAGCGTGTGTGTGTGTGTGTGTATGTGTATGTTGGTGTGTGTAGGATATGAATGCTAGTTCTCAAAAAAATTCAGTTTCTCGAAAACTTAAAGATTTTATCGATTTTATTATATAAATAAGCAGATATTATCATACTGTATCCTAGCGAAGTCTGTTTTAGTAGCAGGGATAGATATAACATTATATGCTATACGTTTATTGAGTAACGATATATCGTAGGTTAAAGACTTGTGTTTTTTTTTAGAACTACTGTTCTGTTTATGCACAATATACAATTTCCGTACAGTTAACAAACCACTTTCTTCATAGAGTCTTTCAGTACTAAACCGTTGTTTTTTAAAGAACATTAATTTAATCAATGTTCTTTGAGCTCGTTCAATTTCCATGAAACGTGTTTTACGTGCACCTCCCCAAATAGGTAAGCAGTATGTTATTATGGATTACACCAAAGCTATATAAATTTCATTTCAAAGATTGTTTAAGGAGTCATTTACAGTATTATTAGTTACAATATCTCTGAGAGATTTGAACATCCACGTGAACTTCCTAATGCGTGCCGCAACATGTTCAATTTGCGGGCACTATGACAAGTTCTGGTCGACCATTATTCCCAAGTATTTTATTTGACTCACTTTATTTATTAATGGATAATTGCAGTTACTTATTACCTCTTACTTCATTACAATTATGAATTTTTGCACGAAAATTTGTTTCGGGTTGTGAACTATTTTTTTATACTGAAAGTGATAAAGTTAGTTTTATGAGTATTTAATGTTAGAAAATTGAGTTTTAGCCAAATTGCAACTTGAGCCATACCTTCTTCAGTGTTCTTTCTAACGGCGTCCAACGAATGACCAGATATAACAATAGCTGTGTCATCTGCATAAGAAATAATTTTTGCATTTTTAATAGTCATAGTACATAGATCGTTTAGATATGTATATTAAACAGAGAGTGGGGCCCAAAACACTTCCTTGCGGAACGCCGTAAGATACATGAGCCTCGCCACTACAATTAAGTTGATCTAGTTTAGTCTTTTGAATTCTATTAGATAGGTAGTCTTTAAATATTGCGTGCGGTGGTCCCCTTATTCCTGTTTTTTCTAATTATGTAAATGGACAGGGATAGAGACTGTATTGAAAGCTTTTTTTACGACACACATCCCCTGTACTTCTCTATGTATGTGTGTGTGTGACCGTCTGTCTCCTCCCCAGCGTCGTCCAAGTTCCAGCTGGCCCTGACCCCGCCCGACTTCTCCCAGCACCGCGTGGAGGACCTGTTCCGCTCGCTGGGACCCATCGCGGTGTTCTCCGCCAAGCGACACTGGAGCGCCCCGCGCCTGGTGACGCTCCACCGACACGCGGCCGGCGACGACTACGTGACCAGGACCAACGGGGTCTACATCAACAGCTACGACGGAGACTACCCGCGGGCGAGCGGCAGGGAGGGGGAGGGGTTCGGGTTCACCGTGCGGGGAGACGCGCCTGTCATGGTGGCCGCCGTGGAGCAGGACTCACTGGCTGATGTGAGGGACAGGACATTATACTTTTATTTATTTATTTATTTAAGATCCACCAGTGATAATTACATTAATATAATATTAAAAAGAAATACAGTGTAGCTTAATTCTAAATGCATTATCTTTTAAGGCAAACACAGCATGCAAATATTAGGAAGTTTATAAATCATTTATTACATTATATTAAAAACGTATTACAATCTCTATATACATATAAAAATTAGGTTAGGGGTGGTTCATTACATTAAAAATTAGATCATTATCTATATTATGTTTATGTAAAAATTATTTATTTAATTTATAGCTGAACAAAAACTTATAACGAAATGTTGTGAGTGAGTCCCTTAAAGCGTCCAAATGTTTACAACTATCATTTAGAATTTGAGACATCCTGGAAATTGGTGAGTTATTGTTACTAGAACACTCCGGACAGACATTAACACCGAATAAAATTCATCTCCAGATGGCGGGCATGCGGCCGGGAGACTTCATAATGAGTGTAGGAGACAGGGACGTGAAGTGGAGCTCGCACGAGGAGGTGGTGCGCCTCACGCGCGCGGCCGGGGAGCGCCTCACGCTGCGGCTCGCCTCGCCCATGGACCGGCCCGGCCAGGTGCGTGCGGCCGCTCGTCACGACACTCACCCTGTATCACTAACCGTCGTTCACCTCCTCTCAGTCCGCCCATATGTCCACAGTCGTCCCCGGCCGGCCGCTCCCGCTCCACCCAGGGCTCCGTGTCGGCTGCCTCCACGTCCTCGGGCTCCACGGCGGCCGCGCGCCCCCGCCGGGCTCCCTCCTGGAACCCCTTCAAGAAGACCGGCGCCAGGGACACCAGCCAACACAGACACGCCAACCTCGTGTACCGATGATCGAACACGGCGGCCGAGTGACGTGTGCCGTGGTTGCTTTCGAACGTTGTATCGACTATAAAGACAGCTGTATAAATTGGCGCCAAAATTAGTCGAAGAAATGTCCGCCAAACGTGAATGATGTATATCATTCTTATTATTATTGTATAGTGGTTGTTATCTTCGAGTATTCGTTGAGTCGTTGTTAGTGTTCGTAGTGATGCATCTCGTCTGTTTTTATCTGTTATATATTTAAATGTTAAATATATAATTAGTCTAAGTTATGGCTATGACATTCCAAAGTTTACTAACGCTTTACCTAGTAACGTTACTTTATCTCTTTTAATATATAAAGGTCTGTATCTCTTAAGTCATTATTTATATGTATATCAGTAGACTGTCGCTTCTTTATTTCGATGAAGACGCGTACAGCTCGCGAGAAACGATTCATGTCTTATCAAAGGATCATTTGATGTAAAATTTGTTAAATAACATCGTGTTTAAGAGGAATTGTTTTGGTTGTGATCGATTTAAAAGTTTGGCTTTACCGACATTGATCGCACCCAGAAATTAAAGTTACTTGTTAAAGAATTGTATATGAGTGTATAAATATAGAGTAATATAATATAAAGAATATAATAAGTCATGAAATATACGTTATGAGAAACTGAAATAGTGTTTGTATGGAACTGTGAACCCAGCCTGATAGACCGGTGCCGATAGCTTTTAAAACATAAGTAAATTATAGTAGAATGAAACTCATTAGAAAAAGAGCATAATATTATAAAAATTAAAGGAAAAATAATTTACGGGTGATCTGAGGTCGGGAAGGGTATGGGGGTGGGTATTTAAGGGAAAAAAATGGGTTTTCTCGATTTCCGGCATAAGTAAAGGTCCTACGGAAAAATGTTATATGGCAAAGTTGTAGGTAATAAAAAGATCTAAAACTTTTGTACTAACATTTTTTTCACATAACCTGAAAATTTATGTGATAAATTCGAAATACCAAGTTTTTGGTTTTATATTTTTATCTCATACAAAAAACAATATTTTGTCACCACATTTGGTGAAAACTTTCCTTTTAATGTTACAAATGCACTGTAATTTAGTTTATTAGAATATTTATTTTTTCAGCTTATTTTGAATAAATACCGAAAAATCAGCTTCATTTTCAATCGAAAAATCACCCGTCAAAATATCAGGTATTTTTAAAAATTTATATGTTTTCAGTTTGTTGAAATCTCTATTTTCCGATGGTGAAGAAAAAAATAAAAGTTTCTTACTTGCAGTACCATTTTTGGATAAAATAATCATGTCCCTTTTAATGAAATGACACTCGTCATCGTTTTTTAAATGCTCTTTCTAATTTGTTTTTAATAGTTGTGTACTATTGAAGTTCTCCAGATAGTCCCTCTTTTAGGTAATTTACAGAAAATTGACATTAAGCTGCTAAAACCTATCGATCATAAACTCATTAATTGTATAGACACACAAGCGTTCCTTAATAATTTATTTAAATTTACCAACAGAGGCATTTTGAACCCTTTCTGGGATCCTGTTGTAAAACCGTATACATTGCCCCACAAAGGAGTTACTGACTCTATGTAGTCGAGTAACAGGAGTAACAAGTTTATGTTTGTTCCTTGTACCAATGCTATTAGTATTACACGTACACGTAGAATATCGTGCTTATGACATTTTAAAGGAGATTCTCTTCATATCGTATAGTCTCCTAGTACTTGTAATCGCAATGGATAAATCATCTGAATCAAAATTATAAAACACCCCTTACTTTCGTAAGCCAGAGAGTTAAGCGGCGTGGAGAGGATGATTGTATTTGATTCACTTAAAAATGACATAAAAGAATTGTCGTCTCTTTTATTAGCACAAAATACTGAACTGCAAGCTATAAAATCTACTCTAAAAGACATAAAACAGACAAATATCAACATTGAAAAAACTATGGAATTCTTAACCCAAAAAAATGAGGAACTACAGAACAAAATAAATCTGTCGGAGATACAATCAAAAAAGGACCGGGAATGTATTACCTTACTAGAGGACAAGATTGAGGATATGCAGCGAAACAATAGGAAAACTTGCCTCGAAATAAAAAATGTTCCGAAAATTAATAATGAGACTAGGAAGGACTTAATGGATATGGTAACTAACCTAACAGGAAACATCAAATGCAAAATCGAAAAGTCTGATATTAAAAAAGACATTTATCGGGTTCTAGGAAAAAAGGATGAAATAAAAATACACCAATAATTATTGAAACAAGCTCAACAATTGTTAAAACGGATATAATAAAAGCTTCTAAAAACTTTAATATTAAAAATAAAGAAAAACTGCGGGCCAAAGATCTTGGCTTTAAGACAGAAGAAAATACCCCGATTTACGTTTCGGAACAATTAACTCTCCTCGTCCAAACAGTACCTACACGTTCTGTTGGACTTCGTTCGGTAAAATTTATGTGCGAAAGGACGAGACATCACCTGTTATTCGTATTAATAATGAATCGCAGATCAATCAGTTGATGCAAAAAACATGACTATATTTTCTAATTTCAAGTTTTGCTAATTATTGTTTTTACTCTTTACATTAAGTCTCTTTTGTTATTTTTACATGTAAAATTAGATTTTAGTTTAAAATATTTTCTTGTATCATATAACGTTCATACAAAACTCGCATACAAATCACTTCACACGCACACACACAATGTCACACACTCGCGTTCCTTTATTTCTTTATTACTTAATAATTCATAAAACAATGCTGTACCAATGTAAATACGCATCCCTTATATATTTAAATCGTAATATTGAGTTAACCTATGATTATGGATAAGTCTCTGCAAATTATACAAGACATAGATAATACAGAAATAGCTAAGTTCATTGACTGTTCCATTGAAGGCTTACATAATAATATTTTTAAGAAATCGAGTTTAAATATAATTCGCCAGAATATAAGAAGCATATATTATAACAATTTTAGTGATTTTGAAATAACTTTTTCACAATTTAAAATTAATATTGACGTTATCATATTCACAGAATGTCGTTAAAATTCAAATAAAAATATTCCATTATTATCTAATTACACTGTCTATTTCACTATAAAATTAGTTAATCAAAATGATGGTGTCGTAGTTTACATTAAAAATGAACATAAAGTGAAAGTAAAGGAAATGAACTTAGTACATGCATCAGGTTTGGAAATAATGATGCATAATAGCATAATCTTGGCCATCTATAGATCACCCTGTAATACAAACGCAGAAGACTGCATTAAGTCGCTACTAGCACATTTGAATTCGATCAAATCACGATATAATATTATAATCACGGGCGACATTAATATAAACATAATCGCTAAAGAAACTGCACAAACCTATGAACGAAATAATCGACAAAAATATCTTACATCATAAATAATGCATGGTATCCTGTGCGGTCACATGTTTCCTACAAGGGATCAATCATGTCTAGATCATTTTATGTTAAAAATAAACAAAAACTCAACCTTAGCAACAGTTGCTGTTCTAAACACATTTATAACGGATCATCTTATGATTTAACTTAATTTATCTGATAGTGTAACCCAATCAAACAAAAATCAAACAACTAAAAAAATGGTCGATTACGAAAACGCTCTTAAATTACTACAAGAACAGAATCTGACAGAACTTTTTCTCTAATGTATATACGGATCTCTTGATTAAAAAAAAATATTTCTCCCTTATAGAGCACACTAAAACTAAACTGTTTCTAGAAGTAAACAAACTATTAAACCTTATATAACACAGGGCATACTACGATGTATTAAAAATAGAAACGACATGCAAAGAAAACTTAAATTAGATCCCAATAATGAAATATTAAAAATTACTTATCGAAGATATAGAAATTTCTGTAATTCTCTTATTAAAAAAGTTAAACGTAAATATAACAAAGAAAAATTAGCTAAATCTTGTAAACACAATAAAATTTTATGGCCTATAATTAATGAACTAACACAATTCAAAGAATGTAAAACTTCTAATACTAATTTACTTGATATTCTACCATCGTCAACACATTCTGTAAAATTTGTAAATAATTTTTTTGCTAATATTGGTAAAGATTTGGCAGAAAAAATCATATCGACCGATAAAGTTTCACGGTACAAATTTTCACCCGTTACAACTAATGTGTCTTCTTTTGTCTTACTTGATGCAGATCTTTTTGAAGTAGAGAACATTCTGATGCAATCAAATTCTACGAGTGAAAATGGCTGGGATGGGATCCCTATAAGCTTTATAAAATTATGCAGGAGTTTTCTGCTACCCTTTCTCACTCATTTAGCAAATCTGTGTTTTAAGACTGGAGTTTTCCCAATAGCTATGAAGAAATCAATTATTACACCTGTGTACAAGAGTGGAAATAGAGATGAAATTAGTAACTATAGACCAATTTCTGTCCTACCATCTATTGCTAAGATCCTTGAAAAACTTATAAACAAACGTCTTGTAAATTACCTTAACAAGTTTAACATATTGGCTAAGACACAATTCGGATTCCGAAAACATTTATCTACAGAAGACGCAATTACAGATATTACTGATCTAATTGTTAATAAACTTGACCAAGGTAAAAAGTGCTTAACAGTATTTATTGATTTTAAGAAGCATTCGACACAAAATTCTTAGGAATTCTTAGAACTGGAAAGAGTGCAAAGATCTCTTTTAAAGGTGATGTACTTTAAGTAATACAGATTTCCAACTATCGAACTCTACAAATATGGAAACCTCCTATCAGTTAGAAAACTGTATGTCCTGCTCTCCATCGTAAAAGTGCACAGGTTCATTAAATTTGACCCTGAAGTGTCAACTAAGAGACGTAATAATGTTAAATTAACATGCACATTTCCACCGGCAAAAACTATTTTTACAAGAAATCAATCTAAGAGACAAGCTACTTATTTGTATGCTTAAATGAACCGTAAAGTTAACATCTTTGGTATGAACACGTATAATTGTAAAAAAACGTTAAAAGACTACTTAAAGGAATTGGATTACAGTGAGACTGAAAAATTATTGGAAATAATTGCATAAATATTTGAAGACTTATATCTAATTATTTAAACACTACAACTGACTATCACACACACTCACTCACCCACACACGCACACACACACACACACACACACATACATGCGCGTTATATGAATAAAACTACATTGAAGTTATATGTTACCTATTTAAACGATTCTTAATTTGTAAAATAATGTTACCTTTTACCTTTATGTACTTGATTCCGTTTGTGAAAGAGCGGGGACTCCTAACACAAGATAATTCCATTTCTTAAAAGGAGCTCCCTAGCTGTATCTGTTTGTTTCTAGGTTTAAGTTACAGTAATAAACAATTTTTTATTTATTTATTTTTATTGCAGAATATATATTGAGAAGCAACAGTCAATATCTTGATTTCTTTAAATTAATTCCTTAACGATTCTTTAGCTCCTAGGTTATAGATTGCGCGAATAGCCCTCTTCTGAGGCACAAATATAGTATGGATAGCGGCTGCGTTGCCCCACAGCATAATACCGAATGACATTATACTGTGAAAGTAACTGAAATATACTAAGCGAGCCGTATCAACATCGGTACATAATCTAATTTTTTTAACGGCGAAGGCCCCAGAACTCAGTCTACTCACCAATCCGCTAATATGGGGGCCCCATTGCAACTTAGCATCTACAGTAAGGCCAAGAAACTCAGCAGAATCAATTTGATCCATCGATTCCCCGTTAATGAGTACATCGGCTTTTACATTATGTACATTAGGTGTACTAAATTTCACCATTTTTGTTTTATTATTATTTAGCCTAAGACTGTTTACCCACAAGATTTTGCCCCTAAGATTGTTTTGTAAATTATTTCTTCTTAAATTTTTATAATATTATCCTCCTTCTCTAATGAGTTTCATTCTACTATAATTTATTGTCACCTTTCATTAACTTTAAAGGCTTCTGCACTGGCCTATGACGCTGAGACCGGGACAAATGAAACAACACATGTCAACAAACACTTTAATAAACAATATATATTACGGTAACATGGACACCGACTAGGTGTGTTGGTGTGAGGGGGTGGTGACGTCACGATGTTATCTGTGGAAGTAGTCGTCGAACAGCCTCTTAGTATCATCGTAGACCCCGAAGAACACGAACCCGCCCAGCATGAAGGCGGTGACCCTCGGCAGCAAGCCCGCGAACAGACCGCGCAGGCCGCCCTGCAGGTAGATGTCGTGCAGCACGGGCCCGATGGACGGGCGGCGGGCACACTCAGCTAACATGATGCGGGTCTTGGCAAGGTCCAGGGGCGTAGTCGCAGCCGCCGCCGCGCCGCCCGCCAGCGACCCGCACGCTGCACTCTAATACACACAGAACTCTAGTATAAGAACTCAAACTCAAATAACTTTATTCAATATAGAAGCATTACACTTCCTTATAGATGGTCACTTGAGACACTACCACCGGTTCGGAAAAGAAAATACCCTGACCTGAGAAGAACCGGCGAACAAAACTCAGCGGGTTTTTTTTTAATTTGTCTTATATATTATATAAACAATTTAATATGAGATGAAATAAGAATCAATGTCCCACAAGTAACAACAATCATAAGTCAACACTCAGTACTCACCTGCAGGCTGGTGATGTGTCCGTCGTTCCTGTCCCGGACCTGCTGCTTGAGGAGCTCCCACAGAGGCAGCTCCAGGAAACTGAAGGGCAGGTCGCGGAGCACCGTGGACAGGAAGCCGCGGTACACGCCGCTCACACCTTGCAACCTGAACGCCTGACACAACATACACATGAATATGTAACATTGACTATACTGACATATTATAAAAAATATCTACAGACAAATATATTATTTATTTATCATGAAGTGTTATAAATATAGTGTGTATGTTATATTATAGAATTAAGTCTAGTGTAAAGTCTCCTATAAAACATCTCATGTGTACATCCAAATATGGTGGACCACCCATTGGCCCTAGCTTTCTTTATGTTATGTTAAAATCTTCTAATATTATTAAATACGACTTAAAACTACAAAGACGTTTCTTTTCAAACACAGTAATTAACCACATTAGAATCATATAAATTGAAATAATTAAACATTCTAGAAAAAAGCAATAAAATGAAGGCACTAGTTGTAAAGTCTTTATTATGATTCATTAAAATGTTGAGGACCTTGAACCAGTATGATAGAGTATAGACAATTTAAATTAATACAAGCAAATTTTATCACAACGAAAAAACACCTCAAAATGTATCTATATTCATTATCTTAATACTTATATTACACGAGTACATGTTCTGTTCTCAAATATGTGTGAATGTGTAAACATGAATGTGTGTTTAGAGATTAAATTGGCTTATGTTAATTACTATGAAGAAAGAAATACTAAAACTTACATTATATAGAGGATTTTAATGTACCGAGAATGTAAATCACGCATCAAGAGCCAGTATCTTACCTTCATAAGTATCCCTATACTGCTACACTTCTCTGTCCCCACGTATGTCTGTTTCCTCTGCTTGGCTACTTCTGCCGGCACACGCACTACACATGCACACTGACAGACATTACAACTTATTACATATTAATATTAAATAATTATTAAATTTACATACAATTAAACATTTCAATGTACACTCACAACTTCTCCGACACTCGCTGATAGCATGTACACTAAAGGAGCATATTGTGGTGACACCATTGGTGTGCAGATATTCTTAGTGGCCTCGTAACAAGCAAAGAACAGGGCTGTAGTTGGCATAGACGCTGTGGCTACTGTTAATAGACCTGAAACATATGTTTTAATATCATAGCTTCCAATTAAATTAGATGAAACACTATTAGTATATCTAAAACATTCCATCACCTTGGTACACTCCTCTGAAGCCACCGGCCTTGTAGAAGCCCTGTTGGCTTTGAAGACGAGTTTTAATAGTGTCTAAAGGATACAGAGTTACATCCACAGACACACCGGCCAGAGCTCCCGCCTACATTGACAACAAATACTAATATTTTACTTTACATAAAAAAAATATGTTTCATTTATTTTAAACATTTTGTTTATATTTTTTGAACATTTTCTAATGAATGTGCCACTGACAAAACTTTATTTAACACCATATATAACACTTACCAACAACGGTGACAAGTAGGATCTGGTGGATCTTTGATTCTCTGAACCCTCCATTGTATTTAAATAAATTACATTAAATAATATTTAAAATATTATGAACAATATTTTTGTAAATAATATAACCTATTCATATATTATGCAATAAATAAATAACTCTTCTATATTTAACTCCTAACACATTATGAGGTGCTTAAAATATCCCTTAAATATTATTGAAATGTTTCTCATAATTAAACTATAAATAATTTAAAATAAATATTCTACACTTTTCAAACACGACCGCCGTATCTTGACGGCTCAACAGATTGTCAATTGTCAAATACTTGACAGCTAGTTGATGATTAACGTCCGGGACTTTTGTAAAACTGAATTGATTGGCGAGACCTGAAAGCAATTCTGTATTTAATAATTAATTAACTAAAACATATTCATGTTTCTTATTAGGTACCTTTAAGTATTGTACTTAAAAAATACATTAATTTTAAATAATGTCATTATTAATTCAAAACAGTATGGAAATTCTCCATTTAAGAGTTTGAAGCAATATTCTAATGTTTAAATATTGTGTTATATCCTTGTATAATCAAAAATTAATTGAGAGTTAGGATATGTGAACAAAGTTAAATAATAATTAATATTTGGTGCTCATAAACTAAATTAATATAGATTTTTAGTTTCCTAGCAACGGTTATTTATAGAAGAAGAAAAACGTGGAGTTGTTTTTATTTATAATATTTAATATTGTGCAAAATGCCTAAAGCACTTAAGAATTATCACGAAGGCATCAAATACCATAAAATACATAAAGGAGGCGAGCCAGGCTGCTATCAATTACACAGGTAATAAAAATATATTTAGTACCATTGACTTCAAATTACCTTCTTATTTATTATAAAATCAAAAAGTAATAAAACTGCTCGATAAATATTTCAATAGGTATATACTTACTTAACATAATAGTCATTCAAATATATTTACATATGTATATAAGTAAAAGTCAATGTTCAGTTATCACTTTCAATACAACTAAACAGGTTTGTGTGTATAAGACAACAAATAAAATGTAGGTACTTTACAAAATAAGCATTAATAGACATGAGACTTAATATTATGCATATAGACTACAGGCCCATGTCCAAAAAATGGATGGGTCAAATGAACCACCAGGTGACGTATGTACATAGGACGATATAAGAGCATAAAATAATAAGAGTCAGCTCTGTGCCGTCACTTGTAACTTGTAAGTTGTCCAACTGAGTGCTGGTGAGAATTCAAAAGCGCAGGTAGAGTGAGTACCTTTTGATCATATATTTTTGTACTTCATTTTTACCATCGATAAATCGGTATTTTTTTTGATTTTCTGACAATTTCTAGGGTAAATTTGGTCATTTTATTCTGTACGGCATCAGTTTCATTCTGTTTCAATACAGCTTCTAATCCGTTATTCCTTAACGCCGTACAAAAACCATGCGACAAGGGAAAATAATCGAGGGTTGCAAACCTACTATTACTCTCCTAGGATTGACCCAACAGTGATGATTATCAAATGTTTGTAGGGCACTTTTAAAAGATTTTCTTTTTCATATTTAAACTAGATCAGAATAAATACATAAATCAGATAAATAAACCACATTTTTTTTACGAAAGTACCCTTACTTTTTATTATCATTACTTTTGGATCCCTATTCGCACAACTACTCAACTACTCAGCTCCAAGCGCACTTCAATAATTGTTCTCACGAAGAAAATAGTCTTTGTCATTAAATTTAATGGTGACTGGTTGTATATTAGTTAATTTAAATATTTAAAAAAATTATGCGTCTTAATCATGTACAGCCACATTGACTTACAAATCACTCTTATCTTTGACTGCTGATTACATTTTAAAGAAATAGTAATGTGGGTAATTCGGACAATATAATATTTCAAATGAATGTTTGTTTCAGGCCATCGGAATGTCGTCTGAAGTTTCCACCGACGGAACGTCCCATCCACAAGTGCGAAGTTCCAAAACACGAGTACACGCTGGTCCCTCAGTTGGGAGGTTGGAGGACCCTGCTGGTGCCCAAGACCAAGCCGAACTACTACCCCGCCGTCATCAACAAGGATGACTATGAGAGACTCAAGAAACAGGCTAAGGTCTGCTTAATATTAGAATAAATGATGAGTTTGATCTTCATGTTGCATATTTTTCTAAGACCATATTAAATAATTATTTTTTAGAAGAGTGAACAGTGCTACCATAAGTCCTTAGCAAACCTATCTATGTTTCAAATATTCCCATAATCTTTGTCACAAAAACGACAAGTAATAATTGGGGTTTGTTTATTTACAGATTGTAACTACGGAAGAACAGATCCAAGCTATGCACGCTCAAGAGGCAGCCGTCCAGAAGGCTGCGAGGGAGTCTGAGGAAAGAAAGAGATTACTCAAGGAACAGCTCAAACCACAACCAGGGGCCGAGGCAGCCACTGGGACCGCGGACCCTGAGCTGGAGGGACCGGATCAAGCGGCGCATACTCTGTCTAGATCGGAAAGTAAGTATTATTGTACTGATAACTATCCTGCAATTGTTTTTTAATCAGCTATCTTCTTTTTGCAAGCACCGTACTTGCATATCAAACACTATAAACACACCTACACAGGCTAAAGACTTGGTTTCTGCTGAACAGTAGAGGATGTCCATATAGTATTATAATTTCAGTTTTATTATTTGATATTTCCAGTGTTGAAAGCTAACAACATGCAAGGCCCGAGACTGTGTAACAGGATCATCCTGGCGTCCAAGTGTCACGCGATCCGTGACGCGCAGATAGCTGAGAAGGAACTCATCAAGAAGGAACTCGACGAAGAGGAGAGGAGGTCAGGTCGACTCGTAACAGATTTATACAGTAGAATTTTGAATACGAATTTTGACAATTGGTCAGGCGAAAGCGTTGAACACCACCGAAATAATATTTGGGAATTTGTAAAGATTCAATAACATAACATTTTAAGAAATAAAAATATATAATCAACAACATTAATAGTTGGTTAGCATCTTTTGTACAACCATGAAATCTTCGACTCCTTATCTGTAGTCTTAAAATGAGATGTTTTATGTTAGTATCGTTTATTGTTTTTTGGTTTAGAGTATGCCTTCCTTTCTTTTCTATTTGTAACACAATTTATTAAAACAGTTGTTTGGTCTATTCAATTTTTTAATACAATGACATTATGTCCTCAACTAGACTCGATGATATAATGGAGTCCAACCGTTTGTCCGCGGTGGCTCGAGCTGAGGCTGCGGAGGCTCGTCGACACGAGCTGCGGCTACAGAACCTCGCCGCTCTCAAGGAACAGATACAAGCTCACGACACCGCCAAGGTACTCAAACAAATATTAAACCCATGTCATAGAATAGGCAAAAATCGTCCATACTTGTTTTCTCTTTTAGTATACACAAATCACTTTCAGTAAATAGTAAGTAAAAGAAACTTTTAAGGACTATGCTGCACGTATAGGGTGTCTCACGGAAAATTTCGAATTTAAAAAGGCTATAAAAAAAGAACGACTCGATAGATTTCAATGATCAAACATTTATTTGAAAGCATAATTCATGACATTATTTGTGAAAAATTATCTCGGTCAAATGTCCACCACAGCTTACTTGGCAGTACCCTATTCGATCAGTCCAATTTTTCAGTACATTTTCAATTGTTTCCGGCCTTATGGCAGCAATGGCAACTTCAATTTCATGTTTCAAGTCATCAATCGTGCTTGGCTTGTTGGCGTAACAAACGTCTTTGACCGCTCCCCAAAGGTAATAATCCAATGGTGTTAAATCGCAGCTTCTTGGAGGCCAATTCACATCACCATTTTTGCTGATTATGCGATTTTCGAAGATTGGGCGCAAAACATCGACCGTAGCATGGGCTGTATGGCACGTAGCCCCGTCCTGTTGAAACCAAATATCGTCCAAATCATACTCTTCCATTTGACCGAAAAACCAATCAGTTAACATAGCGCGGTAGCGCTCGCCGTTGACGGTTACGGCGGCTCCTTCATCATTTTCAAAAAAAAATGGGCCGATGATGCCGCCGGACCAAAATCCGCACCAAACAGTCACTCGTTGTGGATGTATCGGTTTCTCCTCAACGACGTGCGGGTTTTCTGTGCCCCATATACGGCAGTTTTGTTTATTTACATAACCGCCGAGGTGAAAATGAGCCTCGTCGGAAAAGATGATTTTTCGATAAAACTCACCATCTTCGGCCAAACGATCTTCCGCCCAATTTGCGAACCGTAGACGTTTCGGATGATCAATTGGCTTCAGCTGTTGGGCCAACTGAACTTTATATGGCTTCAGGGCAAGATCTTTGCGCAAAATTCGGTGCGTAGTTGACCGAGAAAGGTGCAACTCTTGCGCTCGATGACGAATCGATGTGGATGGCCGTTCACGAACACTTTGTTCCACCGCAGCGATGTTTTCGGTTGACCTTGCTGGAAATGGACGTTTACGTGTTGTTTTATCCAACAGTGATCCAGTTTCGCGCACACGATTCACAAATTGCCGCACATATGCCTCCGATGGCAAATCTTTTTTGGCAAATATTTTTTTCAAATTTCGCACAGTTTGCGTTGGCGATTCACCACTTTGGAAATAATTTTTTAATATTTCCCAGCTTTCCTCAAGCGAATAGCGACCCATTTCGTAAATGTCAGACTTATTACTAAATATGTGACACTTCTCCGATGACAGTTGACGTCTCCAATGTCAAATTATCGTTAGTTCAAATTCGAAACGCTAGATGGGACACCCGATATTTTATTATTTTAAAAACTAAATACTCCCGAAGTTTCGATTACTTTCAAGCAACCGAGATCACGGGCAGACGAGTCACGGTTCTAAAATCTAGCCACGGTTGTTAAATATGAAGTATATGAGTAAAATGAAGTATTGTTCGAAAAAAAAAATAGTTTTGTTTAAATGAATACTAGCGAAATTCTTAAATCTCTTTTTGTACACTTTTCTCACTTTTTAATTTTCATAAAAATGTTTTAGATAATGGAAGCTGAGAGAATTGAAGAGGAGAGCATAAGAGTGAACCAGTCCAACATCGCTATGCAGATAGATGAGGCGCGGAAACTGAAAGAGAAACATGGCAGACAAGCCAAGCTCAAGGAGATATTGGATCAAGGTAGAATAATTAATTTAATTAGAGCACACTTACTTTTTACTTTAAATACTGCCCCATGATTGTTTCATTTAGTCAGTGGTGGCCTAGTGGTTAAAGGGCCGCCTCTCGTTGGCGAGGGTGTGGGTTCAAACCTGGCAAGTACCAATGTGATTTTTCGGAGTCATATGTACTTTATGAGAGTATTTAGACACCACTGATATACGGTGAAGGAAAACATTGTGAGGAAACCTGGACTTATAGTTTCATAATTATAAGTTTGAAATCACCAACCCGTCTTGAGCAAGCATGATGATTAATGCTCATACCTTCTTCATGTGAGAAAGAGACCTTTGCTCAGCAGTGGGCTCTGATAGGCTGATGACGATTGTTTCATCTATTCCAAATATTATATTGTTATTTATTCATATTGATAAAGCAACTTTGCTTTTAATCTCCCCCTCTATTTGAAGGCAATGCTGAACTTCTGTACTACAAGCAGCTCCAGAACGAGGAGGAGCGCATCATGGACCTTCGGATCGCTAACTTCCTCAAACTGAAGCAGGAGAGAGAAGCCAGGAACAGAGCTGAGGCGGAGGCAGTGAAGGCCGCCAAGCAGAAGGGAATAGACCATATCGCTAAGGCACAAAAGGTCTGATAACTAATTGAGTATGTTTGACCATATTCTAAATGTTATCCTTATAGTCCAGGATACATAGCTGTTTTTTGCACTTGATTACTAACAAGCTAATTTTCCGTCAGTAGCTTCGTTTCATTGAGACACCCAACTTTTTCCTTTGCGATATTTCTTGATTGTGGTAGCTAACTTAGCTAGCAGATATAAAATATGTTGAATTGATAATTTTCCAAAATTTATTACTAACTGGATTTATTTATGTTAAATCTTATGATCTAAATTATTCCAAAAAAAAAACGGCGACTTTAATTACAAACCCACATACATATACTAAGCTAACATCATCATTTTTGTTTGAAGGCGGAACAAGAGCTGAAAGAAGAGCTGGAGAGAATCAGAAACCTCAAGATTCAGGAGGACGTGGAGAGAGAGTACAGGAGGAAGGAGAGAGAGGCTGCCATCAAAAGAAACAGAGAGATGAAGAGGTTACATGAAGCTAGGGTGGCGCAGGTCAGGATTTGACGCGGTCAATACGTGTAGTTGAATTAGATAATGATGTATGAGTTGATTTTGAATGGCCGATGATCCCTTAGTAGGTATCATAAAATCGATTCACTTTTTAAACAATCTTTAAAAATATAAGACGGAAATCTAAATACGAAATATAAAGCAAAAATACTTGAGCAATGTCTTTAATGTCATTTAAAAGTCTTAAACAGTTATATGTCACAACATTACATGGGAAATATGACACATCTAAGTATTATGCTTATAATGTCTAAGTTATTAGTCTTATCTTATGTCTAAGTTCCATGTGATGTTTTTCTTTTTGTGCTATATTTTTTTTCCTCAAGGATACCTAAGGGCTTTTTAGTTTTTTGTTCTTATAATTTCATTTATTAATTTTCGTGTGCACGCATTTGTGTTTGTTTACCTAATATTCAGGGGCCATCTGAAAATCAGTGCTGTGCATTAGCACAGCTTATACTGAGATGAACCCCCTTGCTGCTACACTGTATTCTTTAACATTTTTTTTCTTCTGTATAATATAGGTATGTAATGTATGTGTGTAGCAAATAAATGGTTTATAATTCCAGATAACAGACATCCACCGTCTGATAGCGAGAGAGATCGCCAAAGACGAGCAGAGCTTCAACAACGCGGCGAGACAGAACGAGGAGTTCATACAGAAGGAGAGACAGGTCATGAGTCATGATGGATTACACAGAGACATCTAGCGGCACATTAGACATGATACATACTTGTGACACCAAATAATTTAATTAAACACCAAGATTAGTTACTATTTTTCTGATAACTACGTTCCGTAGTCACACCGTGAGCGATTTAACAATATGCGAGTATAATTTTATAAGTAAAATGTAACGTTCCAGTTGGAGGACCAAAGGAAGGCTCGCGTCGAACAACACAGACAGGAAATAATGAAACAAATTAATGACAAGGAAAGGGCGAGGTGAGGGGTCAAGTTAATAATCGTAACATTACTTTATTACTGTTAGTCCAGTATCCATGGCTCCTTTTAGCACTTGATTACTAACAAGCTAGTTTTCCGTGAGTAGCTTCGTTTCATTGAGACGCCCAACTTTTTCCTTTGCGATTTTTCTTGATAGTGGTAGCTAACTTAGCAGAGACAAAATATGTTGATTTGATTTTTTTCCTGAATTTATTACTAACTGGATTTTTTATGTTAAATCTTATGATAATTATTATCTAAATTATTCGAATAAAATGTTGTCCTACAAAATGTATGGTTTGACCAAAGAATCCCCCTCCTTTCAACATGTATTGATAACGAGGTCATCGCAAGTGATTACTACCTAGCTGATTTTTTTTTATTTACTGAGTTAATATTTATATAATTTAACAGTAACATATCCTAAAAGTTACTTGGTACGTTATCCCGATCCTACGCTAAAAAGTGGTTGATGCCACAAGACCATTTTTCCCATTACTAACTGTAGCATAAGATACAATGAAATTATTCTTTTTTATTAAAAAACAACTTGATTTTTTAGTGAGATGTATTTACATAAACAAAAATTTGTGTATTTACATAAACAAAAATTAATCTTCATCAGATTCATCTGATGAATCTTCGCTGCTTACATCGCTGTTATCTTCATTTATTTCATTGTCCTTATGTGTGATATCTGACTCTGTAATAACTTGACAAAAGTTAGAAAATTATGTAAAAGTGCGTAAGTAATCAATAATTAACAATAATATTAATAGGGTAAGATAATTCTTCAAAAGATGGACTTTGGGGACCATCAAACATTCATAATTGCCATCAATCAATCCAAAATTTTCTGGCAATTTTTCTGTGGTTCACCGCATGTGTGCCTTACACAATATATTGCAGTTCTTTTAAATTATTGCAAAAATTCTTGTTTTGGTAGTGACAAACTACTAGAAGGATTATATCCTACGATGTTTTGTTTTTCAAATTTCTTCATTTTCTTTTTTTGATTTAAACCCTTTTTAAATAACTCATACCGCCCTTTGTTGATATCATTTTTTTTGTTTTTAAAGACTACATTCTACATACATACTCTTCAATGATTTAAACTACCACATTCGATGTTGTTAGTGCCGCTTTCCTACTCGTAAGAGTTGAATAAAGGCCTCTTGAAAATTAATATTTTTTTTTTAGAATGCTAAAAGGTCTCTTTTTGCCCTTAGGAAAGAATGCAGGATTATAATCATTCTTGGTAAAAATATGGCGAATGAACAAGATAATTGATCTCCAAGCTTCTCATAAATTTCGTTGATGTTTTAAAGTACATTTTTTTACTCGTGCTTCAACTAATAAAGATATTTGGATTTCATCTTTTAAATACTTAAAATTTGGTAATTTATTAATTTCTTTAGTTGGTAAGTAATCACTCGTGATGACCTCGTTATCAATACATGTTGAAAGGAGGGGGACTCTTTGG
This sequence comes from Danaus chrysippus, assembly GCA_916720795.1. Taxonomy (NCBI): domain Eukaryota; kingdom Metazoa; phylum Arthropoda; class Insecta; order Lepidoptera; family Nymphalidae; genus Danaus; species Danaus chrysippus. The sequence goes on along the minus strand of CAKASE010000066.1, from coordinate 8,549,082 downwards.
TCAAACCACATATTTTGCAGGACAATTTTTTTTCGAATAATTTAGATAATAATCATCAGATTTAACATAAAAAAATCCAGTTATACATATTTTGTCTCTGCTGACTAAGTTAGCTACCACAATCAAGAAATATCGCAAAGGAAAAAGTTGGGCGTCTCAATGAAACGAAGCTACTGACGGAAAATTAGCTTGTTAGTAATCAAGTGCAAAAAGGAGCCATGGATACTGGACTATATTAATACATATTTAATTGTTCGCATCTTATGTATATGTTCGTTCGACTACCCAGGGCTGAGCTCCGTGAAAAGCTCCACAACGAGGGTGTGGCGCTGAGGATGGAGCAAGACCGACAGGACCAGTACGAGAGACGGGTTATACGGCAGAAGGTACGTCACCAGATATTTGTATGGAGATGGACTAATGACGAACTACTTCTCTTAATTTACCTTGACATGGAATATCAACTCTCCCTATCTCTAGTATAGTCATGACTCATGAGAGCTATAAACTTCTCATCATTCAATGTATTCACGGTGCGGGTACCGGGTCCATCGTTGTAGTGAGAGGAGCTTCCACAGTGACAGGGACTTGCGACCCGGGTGTAGGTTTAAGGGACCCCTATCTAACGCGCGTTAAACGCTCACCTCCACCGTCCAAGCTCCTCTCTACCTAACCAAATATTTACAGTTGCAGTTTGAAGATTGCCCATGGTAATAATTTTGTTTGTTGACATATATATTGTCTTGCAGGTGGCAGACATGAGGACCCAGAAAGTATCTGAAAAGTACGTGAAGGAGGTGGAACAGACACTCGGGAAACATGGCTACTGAGGACAAATATCAGATCTAAACGTTTACAAAATTTTATTGCTATACAGGGTGACTGGTGAATTACTATCAATATTTAAGGAGCATACTCGGTACATGATTCTCATTCGAATTATGTAAAAAAAATTGGTACTTAATTTTTGACCAAATTTCCGTATAAATAAATAAAGTGTGTACACGTTCCAAGTGTTCCAAGTGTGGACGCGTGCGGCGGCGTGCTGATACAACAACACGCCGCCGCGCGCGTATGTGTGAGTGTGTGTGTATACCTAATCTGTAGGGTGTTCATACGATGCGTAATTAATTACATAACTTTTGGTTAACTTTACTTAGAAGTTTATTAATATTTATGTTATATTAATTTTTATTTTGTCATATATGATCGTCAAATATCACGTCCTCAAATATCGATAGTAATTCACCAGTCACCCTGTATACAGTAACTGTCATGAGTATATTTCACTATTAATTCTTACTTTAAACAATATTTCCGTGTTTCTCTGTAATCATTATTCAACTCTCTTATATCACGATATCTTTTTCTTGTGCTTAGATTTTTTACAAATATTGTCATTGATTTTATTGTCTTATTGTACTCAATGGATATTATTTTTAATAAAACCATTAGACTAATGTTTCGTTTTATTGTTTAATTCACACACTTCATACACACATAATAAAATCCACAAAAAACAGCCGTAACATCAATAATTAATGAGACATACATCCAGCGGTGTGTGAGGTCCGGACACATACAACAATAACATACTTATATACAACAGGTCACATGATCATGAGCTTTTCATAAATATATGGATGTAATGATGTATTGTTACAAAATATATCAGTTTAATACTATTAATGGTCTAGTCATCTACATGTAAACATTCTAGAGAGCATTTGAATCAAATTTCCTGTCAAATTCATCATAATTGTTGTTTTTAAACAAGTTATATAATATTCAAGTTTCTAGTTTCTTATTTGAGCCCTTCCATCATATCTCTAATACTATGTAAGTCAGTAACTTGATCATTATCATGTCTACTGCACTATAGCCTTCTCCCCGAGCTTCACCACCTTGTCCAAGTTATCTTTGAGTGTCCTCAGCTGGTCCAGTACTCGGGAGTCCATTAGTGTGAAGGGTATGTAGGCCTGCGACTGCCTCAGTTGTTTGGGCTGCAGGGACAGTGTGGTGCCATCACGAAGAAGAATGTTGCAGGTCGCCTTCTCAGATGGCTGCATACTGAAAATGTAATATACTTGATAAATACAATGCTACATATATTGATACAGTAGAAACTCGATTATCCGGCCCTCATTATACGGATTCGCGATTATCCGAACTACGAACAAGTCCGGACAAGACAAAATGTCAAATCGAAAGAGAGTGGTGTTGTTAAGAGTGGCTTACGTCAAATGACAATTACCAAATATTTAAAGCAAAGGCCGTGAGACGATAAGTATACCGAATCGGCTCCAGACATGGATCGGGCTCAAAATTTCAGGGAATGTTTGTACTCATAAGATACTTCGATGCTACGATTTTCAAGTCTTTATCTATAACCGCTTCTGAGAAAATCAAAAAATACTGAAAATTAGGAAAAAATAATTTTCTCAGAGTGTAATTATTCGATTGATCGAAATACCAGAAATTATTTTGGGGCTCAATAGTAGTTATCCGAAGAAAAAATATGAGATATAAAGGCTCACAAGAACTTAAAAAAACAAGTTTATATTTTTAATTTTCATTTTTAACCATCTTACGGTTAAGACACAGTTCTGAAAATATTTTTTTTGAATTCTCCTTTTGCTTTTGCCGCGACTCCGTCCGCGTGGAATAGTGACTTACGGCAGATTTTTGGTTCTTCCCACATAGTTCCCGTTCTTGTGGGGTTTTCGGAATGGTCGAGTTCCTGTAGAGTTTTCAGGATAAAATCTATGTTTTTTTTTAATTCACAATGAAGTACTCTTAACCAACAACATATTTTTTTATTTATTTGAATAAAGATTAATATTATTATGTTGATACAACTTCAAATTATTTCGACCAAATTAGGTACCATAAAAACGGTTTTTGTGAGTTAATCTTAAAAGATAGACATATACTGTCGCGGAGTGTTTTTTAGATCATTAAAAGAGCTATTATTCTTTAATACATATTTTTTGTGTATCTTGAACCGTTTTCACGGCGCACGCAGCGGAAGGCTTCAAAGATGAAATAATTTCTCCCGTTTTTTACACATTTACCACTATATCTTTGCTCCTATTGGTCGTAGCGTGATGTTACATAGCCTAAAGCCTTCCTCGATAACAGGAATATCCAACACAAAAAGAATTATTCAATTCGGAACAGTAGTTTCGGAGATTAGCGCTTTCAAACAAACAAACAAACAAACTCTTCAGCTTTATAATATTAGTATAGATATGTATATACTGACGAGTAGCAGGCGGGCACCATGACGGGTGATCCGGACATAGACACCACCATCTCACCCTGACGAGGCTGGCGGAGGACGGTCAGCGGAGTCTGAGGGTCCACCTGGAGGAAGGAATACAAATGGGATTGAGAAATATAAAGTATTGAACAAATATGTGTTGAATGTACTGCACTCGGGCCTCAGCAATGGTGCTAGGTGCTAGGTTCTAAGGCCCGGATAAATATGTATTAAAAAATCTAAAATATGTACGTAAAATATGGACAAAAAATTCAATAATATGGAGTATAAAATAAAATACTTTCATAATTAAACATTGTTTTACTATAACAAAAGGGTAACTCGTGACGTACATCGTTAAGTTACATTTAAAAAACGATGAAAAAAATAGCGAAATATTTATTTCAAAGAAAATAACAGTTTTATTCAACTTACATTACACTAGCCTTATCAAATTGGTTGCAATACACAATGACGTGCTTCTTTAAATTATCAAAAGGAAAACTGACCATTTGGTTGATATATAGCATTATATCTGCTAATTGGTCTCATCTCAAGTCACATGACGTGATGGGTGCATACTTAAACATGCTTAATTCAGTAATTTTGTAAGCCATGTCTACAGCCCACGAAACTTTCGCACAGAATTTTGTTAATTTTTTTTAGTGTATAAAATCCTTTATTTTTATACAAAACATTAGTGGCGGAAACGTAAATTTTATATATTTTTGTGAATATATGGATGATTGTGATATTTTCTTGTAAAATATGGACTTAACTTTGAAATATGGTAAAATATGGAAAATAAAAGTTGGTTTTTCACAGTCTAAATATGACAATCCATGTAAAAAACACATTCTAGACCGAAAATCACGTAAATTAAAAATATGTATTTACATATTAATCCGGGCCCTAGTGGTTGCTAAGGACTCCTAATAAACTTGAATAATTGGCATAGAATGCTGGTGTCAATATTGATGTGGTCTAAATAAAAACTAAGATACTGGTAATATTGGTAGTAGTTGTAGTACATACTTTTGGCGTTATAGGAGGGTAGTTGAGAGCAGCGTTCTTATTATATGCGGGCGTGCGGTACACGGAGCGCGAGCGACGCCGGGCGGCGCTGGTAGAGCGGCCGGAGGTGGCCGGGGGGCGCACGGAGCGACACGACGCGTCCGCTGACCTCGAGCGACGAGCACGGACTGAGGACGGGGGAACTGGGGAGTGAAAACAAACACTGCACTTGTATTCATGACATATAGTAATATATATTGGTTGTTACAATCACAAAACATTAGAACGTAGTAAGGAATGATGATGATGCTGTAGGAATATTCCTTAGAATAATTATAAAGTCTTACTTTACAGCGACATGTAGCTATTTGTAGACAGGAGTATATTGTAATGATGAACCGTGATGAACAGAACAGCACAAGAACAAGGAAGCAGACTTACCGAGGAATGTTTTCTTAGCATGTCGCTCGCCCGAACCTTGAGATGAATTCTCCGTGAGGTACCCTGATCCCAGAAAGCTCCCGGTTAGTGGAAATATGGTAAATGTTGTTAGATGATGTGATTAAAATGTTAACAAAATCTATCCATCTATTATTTAATATCCCCATATCAACAAAAACAAATGATATCCCTGAAGTTAAGATTCAAATGAAACTACTTTTAAATAATTGAAAATACTTTTAAACAAAATAAAGTTCATAATCCTACTTGAATTATCTAAATGTTAATATTATAAAGAATTAAAACATTGTAATCATTTATTTTCATTTTTTTTTTAATATTTTCATAGTAACTACATTCAGCAAGCATTTCTATACTATCAGTTATTCTACATATTTTAAGTATTAGATATACATATAATAGACATTTCAATTGATTTTCAATAAATATAAATGAATACATATCCCTCACCATCATCATGAGACTCTGATCTACTCGAAAGCGTAGTTGTATCTTTGAAATGCAATTCTGTCTTCTGTAAATAAAACATTTATTATCAAACACTCTATAGTGATTAAATATACCTCAATCAGGAATAACTTCCTCGTATAAACTATTAATACTGTACTTACCAACTGTCCCACAGTTTTCTGTAAGTAATTGGCGCTGAAAGAGCCTAATAATATTTTGAAAGCCAGTTCAACGTTGCGAAGCTCCATGTTTGCTCGGGAGTCTACTTTATTTTTGAAATCACTTACTGTAATTTAAAAAATGAATTATTATAGATATAATAATTTTTATTTATATTTCGTAACAAAAATTTAAAACTTCCGAACCTAATTTGTTTAACTTTTTCAAAGTATCGTCATCTTCAGCCGTTTTCTCAACATTTCGTGTGGGTCGCTTGGTACGTGGCATTATATTATAATTATTTGTCACAGATTAATAGAATTAATGTTTAAAACTTGAAAAATAGCCTTTTTAAAGTGTTAATAAAACTTCGCCATTTAAACTACACAAATAACCGACATTTTTGAATGCAGACTGATGGCATTTGTCAAAAAAAACCTACCTTCTATATTCTTATGAGCTCTATGATAATGAAATTCAAATAAATCAAAATAATGTTTTAAAAATTATTTTAAATAATACTGAATTATTTTAAGTGTATTTTTAATAATGTCCGTTAATAAGATTATTAAATAATTATTTTATTTCAAATTTCATACTCCTATACTCTATGGTAGAATTAAAAACGAAAAATTTATTTCATTAATTTTAATTTTTTATATCTTTTATTTAACTAAGTATTTAAAAACTATTTTATTATGCTGAAATATAAAATTGTAATATTAATGGATACCTAAACAATAAATGTATCCTCGAGAGAGATATCTTTGACTGATCGTGTATTGTTATGATGAACGAAGAATGGCGGACGTTGTCATAGTGCGATATTTGTTCACATTTTTGCTTCTAAATGCTTGTTATGGTGAGTAAATGTGTTAATAACTATATATACTTTTGTCACAATGATTAATTAATATTGTGACAAAGTCTTAACATCATTGAACAACGAGAACTATCTCATTTCACATGGCTTCCATGTAGTTATTTTGGACGGGACTTTTATTATTGTTTTCTGGCACTACGTAAGCTTTTATGAAGTTTTATAAAAAAAATGTCCATTTAAAACGTATCATACACCTTTAATTATGCTACATTAGTGTCGATCTCTCCAGGTTTTCTGATAAAATTATTAAGTGAAGCATTTGTAATAGTTTTTTTTATTTTTTATGCAGGATAATGTTTTATCGTCTCAATAATTTACATAGCATTCATGAATAAACATTTATTGGCATTAAAATGTTCATTAAATTGTGTTTCGATGCAAATTAGACATAATATTAATAATATCCAGTTTACAGAAATATTGAAAAAAACATTTACAAATGACTTTTTTTTTTAATTTTATTTCCAAGTGTGAACAATTTTTAAGATATTGTCTTCATCATGTATGAAATAATGAAGCTGCCACTTGTTTGTGTTCCTAAATATCCTTTAATAATAAATTATAAAAATGTCCCTATTACTATTTATCTATTTTTCTTAATATTTATAAGTAACTTGTACTCTTATATTCATAGTAAGGTTTTTTTGCCTTTTGGTTCAACATTTGTATTTGTGAATCAAATCAAAGTTATTTGTGAATCATTAAAGTTTGTGAACATAAATCATTTAGCTAGATTCATTTAAATCAGTAATTGTGAAAGCTGATGTAATTATATAAATATGTTGTAGCCGGTCTCCCAGGCTTGGAGTCAGATCAAGATGGACTCTCACCGGCCGAGAACCATCTCCAAGAAGACATACTGGCTGTGGATAAAAAGATGATGGTGCAACAACCACGGTAACTAATATATACTATATTATATCTTAATAATGTTATTAATATTAAAGTTTGTAAAGAATTATTAATGTCTAGACGTTATTTGCTCTTTCATCTTAAAATGACTTAATTTATTTTAATGAAACTTTGTACTGATGTACCTAAGAGATGTTAGAATAAAATTTATGTTGTATTTTATTCAAAAATTCTATGTAATTTTGTTAAGAGCTCTAAATATTTAAAAGTTTCTACAGGCAAAGTTGTGGCGATAAGCTTGTGTTGTAATATAAATGTTGTCATTTATATTCAAAACGAGCTCACGTTTTTGTTGTCTTATATACTTGTAATATTCATATATACATTTTTTGTTTTTGCCGCAGAAGGAAATTCATGAAAAGGTATTTCAATTGGAAAACATGTTTTGTATACACAATATATATTTTAAGTTTTCAAGTAATGTATAAGTTATACAGGGTGACTGGTGAATTACTATCAATATTTAAGGAGAATACTCGGTACATGATTCTCATTCGAATTATGTAAAAAAAAATAGGAACTTAATTTTTGACCAAATTTCCGTATAAATAAATAAAGTGTGGACACGTTCCAAGTGTTCCAAGTGTGGACGCGTGCGGTTGCGTGCTGATACAACACCAGGCCGCCGCACGCCTATGTGTGTGTGTTTGTGTATACCTAATCTGTAGGGTGTTCACACGATGCGTAATTAATTACATAACTTTTGGTTTACTTTACTTAGAAGTTTATTAATATTTATGTTATATTAATTTTTATTTTGTCATATATGATCGTCTAATATCACGTCCTCAAGTATCGATAGTAATTCACCAGTTACCCTGTATACAGATATTATGTATATCTAAAATATTTGTCTCAACTTGATTCATAGTATTGAATTCAAAATAGTTATTATATAATATTTGTTATCAAGAACTTGAAACTAATATTTTTAGGATGTACTACGCGATTTTACTTTAAATTAAAAACTACATTATAAGTGATCACGGTTGCTGTAAAGTAGCCGAAACGTAAGGAGTATGTATATTTTTATCAAAAATAAAATCACAGTACATCCAAAAAATATTAGTTTCATTTAAAATATTCACGAAAATCTTAGATCTCAATATATGTAAAACTTTCTTTACATACAAGAAGAACTAAAAATCTCTGCTTTTGTTCATTATACAGGCTTTATGTATTAATATAGTATATATTGAGAATCTATTCATTACTACATATATATTTTTATCAATTTCAGATATAAATGTCATCAATGTGAGCCACCGGACTGTGACCACTCAACCCAAGTGTGTAACTCAGCCCTATACTGCTTCAAGTCGACCGTCCGAGCTAGTGACGGCACACTCCGTTACTCTAGAGGCTGTTCGTCTAGACGGGATCATTACCAGTTCACATGTAGAACACATCAGACACAAGGGTAATATGATTAATATACATATATTGTTTGTCTGTCATAAAACATAAATTTATCTATAGTAAACAAATAATGTTAAATTTAACCTCCTGATTGTTAAAAATGTAAAAATGCATCAATTGACACGATGGGAGTTGATTCTTTTTGCAAAATTTGATCAAAGAACAAATGTGTTGACATGCGCTTGAGCAGGAGTAAGTTTAATCGTATTTAATTGACGTAATTTATATCTTATTTGTATTTTTTTTGCATTTATTGCTAGCTGAACCCAATCAAATACAAACTGACCTTTTATTTTTTGAAATAGAAGAATATCTTGCATGTTATATCACATGTTTTCTCTATGTCCTCTGCTTAGGACATTACAGAATATTGAGACGAGATAAGGCGTTTAATGTCCTATATGTAAGACATTAGCAGATATCAATGTTACAATGTTTTTTTTTTTTTTTTTCATAATTAAAAGATGAAAATATATTGGATGCCCCCTATTTAACACTTTATTGACTGTGGAATTCAGATTCATGGAACTGGGACAATTAACAGCAATAAATAGTTAATTAATAATAATTAATTGTCAATCAATGAAAAGTTAAAACAAGGGGCTGTCTGTTGATTTTGATACCAAATTTTATTTTTTTATAGTTTAAATAATTGTACTAACTTCATTGTAATCGGTTTAGAAGAAGTTATTATTGTTTAAGTTAATTTTTGACTAACAATGTTAACTCGAGCTTGAAATATTTTTATATCTGTTGATCGATAAAAAATTATTTCTAAGACAATTTTGTGCTTTTATGAATATTTTTTTATAAAATTGGTGAGTTTTGTTAATATAGTAATTAAAATGTTTTGTTTTCCCATTTAAAAATAAATAAATTTTAAACAAAATTGACATAAAAACTGTATCTATTTTATTATTTTTTTGGTTTTTAGTACATTTATCTTAAACATTGCAATGTATGTTTGACGTAAAACCGTTTAACTTAAAAAGTTTTTTTGCCTACTTTTATTGTTAGTGTTTTTCATAAATATAAATTTTTAGTTGAGAAAATTCAGCTATATATTTTGTTTTGTATATTAATTATATCTTTTTTTTTGTTTAGTGTATATTTAAGTATAATTACTATTATTATTGTCTCAGTTTGTATGAACTTGTGTTCTAATATAACATACCATTAAAAAAAAAATTGATATTTCAACTAAATACACTTATACACATATATAATTTTATATTACTATATTTTAATCAACTATTTAATATATATTATGTTTCAGTCACAGTAAGCGCCATGCAGCGGCTCCCCTGAACATCACATGTTGTCAGGGTGACATGTGTAATGAAGGGCCCTTCCCTCCACTGTCCCCTGCGGACACAGCTATCGAGCCACTCACTAGCGGGGCCTGGAAGCTGTGGCTGAGTGTGGGGCTGTCTGTACTAGCTGTTAGTGCTATAGGAGGACTCATTATATTAGTGCTGAGGAGGACTCACAGGTACCATGAGAATTAATATATATATGTAGTTGTATATTATACTAGTTTTTACCTGCGTCTCTGTCGCGTTAATTTCATAATTGCTAATATATGTATTGATAATGTATCTGACCGGCGAATTCTATTCCACAAAGAGGACATATATGTTTTATCAGATATTGTAAAGTATTAATTTTTTTTCGATCGAACAAAATAAATAATAAAAAAAATATCTCTAACAATCATCAAAAATATCCGTAAACCCCTTCTTGTGTTATAAATATTATAACACAACTTTGTTTTATATATATTAAAAGATGATATTAATATTTGTTTATTGGAATCATCAATGGATATCGCAATATACATTATATAAAACTAGCTTTTGCCGCGACTTCGTCCGCGTGGAATAGTGATTTCCGGCAGATTTTTGGTTCTTTCCACATAGTTCCCGTTCTTGCGGGGTTTTCGGAATGGTCGAGTTCCCGTAGAATTTTTAGGATAAAGCCTATGTTTTTTTTATTCACAATGAAGTACTCTTAACCACAATCATATTTATTTGTTTATTTGAATAAAGATTAATATTATTATGTTGATACAACTTAAACAAATTATTTCGACCAAATTAGGTACCATAAAAACTGTTTTTCTGAGTTAATCTTAAAAGATAGACATATACTGTCGCGGACTGTTTTTTAGATCATTAAAAGAGCTATTATTCTTTGATACATATTTTTTTGTATCTTGAACCGTTTTCACGGCGCACGCAACGGAAGGCTTCAAAGATGAAATAATTTCTCCCGTTTTTTACACATTTACCACTATATTATCTTTGCTCTTATTGGTCGTAGCGTGATGTTATATAGCCCACAGCCTTCCTCGATAACTGGATTATCCAACACAAAAAGAATTATTCAATTAGAACCAGTAGTTTCGGAGATTAGCGCTTTCAAACAAACAAACAAACTCTTCAGCTTTGTAATATTAGTATAGATAATTCCAATAATATGAATCAGTTTCAAATTTACTTACAATTATAATAATTATTATTAATTAATCATATCTAATTATAGTTACATATTGTATATAAATATTTAAGTATGATTGTCTGTTCTCCAGACTCCGTGTATCTAGAGCGGCTCAGAAGCTGGGCGTGGACTCTAACTACTTCACAGCCAACATGTACAGCTCGCATGTGACAAGCGCTTATTATGAAGGTATCAGATAAATATAATTAACTAGCTTTCCGCCCGCAGCTTCGCCTGCGTGGAGTCTGGTTATATCGAACTTTTCAAAAATCTGGGATTAAAACTATCCTATGTTCTTTCTCAAGGTCAACTCTATATCTGTACCAAATTTTATTAAAATCCGTTCAGTGGTTGAGGCGTGAAAGCATAACAGACAAACAGAGTTACTCTCGCATTTATAATATTAGTAGGGATGTATACAAGACAAAAAGTTAAAAAACTTAGGAGCCATTAACTTTGCCATCTGGTTGATGATAATTCTGTTTGATATTTAGTGTGGAGTATATATGTGGAAGTTTTTAAAAAAGAGAATATATATACTAGCTGCGCCCCGCGGTGTTACCCGCGGATTTCTGAGATTTCCGGGATGTAAAATAACCTATATGTTATTTCTGGTCGTCAGCTTCCTGTATACAAAATTTTATCAAAATCGGTTCAACCGTTTGAGCGTCAAGAAATAACAAACATACATTCACACTCAAAAACTTTCGCAATTATATTAGTAGGATATATGTGAGTGTGTTAACAGAAATGTATGTATGTAGTTAAAATCTTACTGACATGTATGAAATAAATTATATTATACACATATCCTAGGATTTGTATATAATTCCGTGATTACATATATACATATGTTGCCAGATAGAGAGATCTATACATAACTTTAGTTATATATGTGTATTACGTAGGAGCGGAGGGTTCCCAAGCGTGCGCCCTCCAAGCGGTGGCTGCGGGCGACTCCACCTTGAGGCAGTACCTGGAGGGGTCCGCCACCAGCGGCTCGGGCTCCGGGCAGCCGCTCATGGTGCAGAGGACGCTCGCCAAGCAGGTGTCGCTCATTGAGAGGCTCGGGAAGGTTAGTACGGACAGACATACACATCAGTGGTGGCCTAGCGGTTAAAGGGCCCGCCTCTCATACACGAGGGCGTGGGTTCGATCCTGGCCCAAACAAGTACCAATGGGATTTTTCCGAGTCATATGTACTTTCTAAGAGTATTTAGGCATCACTGATTAATGCATTCCCAAAAAGGGTTGATGTCACGCAGGCGGCCGGTCGTAAAAACAATTAGCCAAAAACTATTCATATCATGTAAGGCAGACCCTGGCTAAAGCTAGGAAATTGCCAAGTGGAAGACAGACATAGAGAGAATTAGGCTTATGATGAATACAGGAGGATTACTGTTGTAATGTTAGCAATATAATTACATGTTTGGTACAACCATCGACTTATACTAATGGACATGCCATACACGTATAATCTGCAGTAATTTTTTGATTTGAAAAGAGTGAGAGAGATGGCCTATGCTTTCGGTCTAGCACTATCTCTTTCCTCATAGATGATTGGCGCTCAGTTTTCATGACAAGCACGGCATATAAATTTGAGAGAGATAAAGATAGACCGAAACTTCGTTTCCTCTCTTTCTTTCGGAGTGCCACAATTCTCATCTCTAAGGCATGTCTATTAGTATATGTCGATGGGTACAACTGTGATCATTTTGTGAATGTTGCCGCTCTGTCCATAGAAAAATATGTCTACTTACTTTTAGTTTTATTATAACTTGTATCTGCGCACATTACGTCGTGTCGTTAATATAAAGTTTTGTACGTACACCGATATTAGAATTATTTTATTACAAATATTTTATAATATAATATAAGAACCATGATTGTATTAGAATTAGTATGAGGCGGAATTTGAAAGATATTCATTATAATAAACTTAAATACAGATCTCTGATCTTCTCAGTATGACATGACACTATCAAGTAATGACAAGCTGATTTCTACGAAACATTATTATCTAGAGTTGTGCCATCATATGTATATTATTATTTTATTTATTTAATATATGTTTATAAATTATATGTATGTGTGTAGGGTCGTTACGGCGAGGTGTGGCGCGGCTCGTGGTGCTCGGACAGCGTGGCCGTGAAGATCTTGTTCAGCAGAGACGAGGCGAGCTGGGCGCGCGAGACGGAGATGTACAGCACCGTGCTGCTGCGGCACGACAACATACTGGCCTACATAGGGAGCGACATGACCAGCAGGAACAGCTGTACACAGGTAGGTACACACGCACACACAGAGACACACTGACACTGAACAAGAAGATACATGAACATGAGTTATATAGGGTAATGGGGGGTTACAAGAAAACTACGAAACTAACTTATACATATGTATATTATAAGAATTTCATGTTTAAACTTATAACCTACACCTAAGACTACATGATTGACCCGATGTTAGGATAGCAATACCATTCCATAGCTTGTGTGGTATCAGGAATCTTCTGGTTCACACAGCTTGGTTTTCGTTCAGCGGCGTCACTCGTTATATATTTTATTCATACAACTATGTATGTCGCCCCGGCGATTTTCATTTAGTTTTTAATATGTTGTGCGTACGTAATTCATGTGTTATGTTTTAGTCACACTTGCTCAATTTTGTTAAAATAATAAAGTGATGTTAAGTTGATTTTATTACATTAGTTTGTAATTCAATCTTACTTACCACAATACATACATGACAATTTTAATATTGTTCTATTGAATACATGTTACATAATATTTGAAGTGTCATACTAATATTATTATGTTTCAGTTATGGCTCATAACTCAGTACCACCCGCTGGGCTCCCTGTATGAGTACCTGAGTCGCACCACCCTCACCAGACATCAGATGATGCTCATCTGTCTGTCTACGGTCAAGGGTCTGTTACATCTACACACGGACATACATGGCACACAGGTATATAGAACAATATATATAATCTATACTAATATTATAAAGCTGAAGAGTTTGTTTGTTTGTTTGAAAGCGCTTATCTTCGAAACTACTGGTTCGAATTGAATAATTCTTTTTGTGTTGGATAGTCCACTTATCGAGGAAGGCTGTGAGCTATATAACATCACGCTACGACTAATAGGAGCAAAGATATAGTGGTAAATGTGTAAAAAACGGGAGAAATTATTTCATCTTTGAAGCCTTCCGTTGCGTGCGCCGTGAAAACGGTTCAAGATACACAAAAAATATGTATCAAAGAATAATAGCTCTTTTAATGATCTAAAAAACAGTTCGCGACAGTATATGTCTATCTTTTAAGATTAACTCACAAAAACCGTTTTTATGGTACCTAATTTTGTCGAAATAATTTGTTTAAGTTGTATCAAAATCATAATATGAATCTTTATTCATATAAACAAATAAATATGTTATTGGTTAAGAGTACTTCATTATTAATAAAAAAAACATAGGTTTCATCCTGAAAATTCTACGGGAACTCGACCATTCCGAAAACCCCGCAAGAACGGGAACTATGTGGGAAGAACCAAAAATCTGTCGGAAGTAACTATTCCACGCGGACGAAGCCGCGGCAAAAGCTAGTATATGAAATAAATGTATAGTGTGTTAAAGCAATAGAAATGGTCAGCGGCTTAATGTTTTATTATCATGTGTGAGGAACTTCATTAAAGATCCATCAATATTCATTATAATGATACAGAAGAAGGACAAAAATTAACAGAAACTTAGGTAATAATATAATCAGTCACTTAATACCTTCTTCTTTTTTACCTGGCAATTTTTCCTGCCTCACATGTTGTGAATAGTTTTAGCTAATTGTCTTTACAACCAGCCGCCTGCCTGACATCAATCCTGTTTTGGGATTGCATTAATCAGTGATGTCTGAATAATAGTAGAATACTTATTCACCTAATATAACACCATACATTCTTTATCCAGGGTAAACCGGCCATAGCACATCGTGATATAAGGTCCAAGAACATACTGGTGAAGCTGAACGGAGAGTGTTGTATAGCGGACCTGGGGCTGGCCGTGACCAGGGAACACGAGGACGACCCGCGACGGGGGACGCCGCGATACATGAGCCCTGAGATGTTGGACGGAAGGTAGGGCCGGGAACTAGTGTAGTGTGGAGTGGACAATGAACTGATATTATATACATAACAGATGTTACAAACAATATTATATATATATTAGCTGACCCGGCGAACTTCGTATCGCTCTATAATCAAGAAATATCTGTTACGTTTTTTTATTTATATTTTTGGAGTTTACCTATTAAAGACTTAAATCTCCGTGTTTTGGAGTGCGACAGAATGATTAACATATTAGTTAGTTGTCAAATCTAATGTCAAAAAAAAAAGTTTGTATCAACAACTACTAATAAATTAAAAATTAATTAAAAAAACATTGTCCAGCGGACAAAATTGTGAATCTAAACCATTCCCAGATCCCCTTGAACACACATAAAAAATTTCATCAAAATCGATCCAGTCGTTTAAGAGAAGTTCAGTGACATACACACTCACAGAAGAATTATAATATACTATAAAGATTAGCTGACCCGGCAAACATTGATTTGCCATTTAATGAAATGGGGATTGGTGATAAATAAAGTAATAATTTTTTGTTGTATGTATTTATAATGCCATATTATATTTTAAAAAAATTGGCCCAAAAAATAAAAAAATATAATTTAGGTGTGAACAACCTTTATAACTTTTAGGGGTATGAAAAATAAATGTTGGAAGATTCTCAGACTTTCTCAACATGCTCACAAAATTGTATGAGTAACGGAATGAACCAATAATGCACGAGAATTTTATATATAAGATATTGTTTGTAACACCTGTTACATAAATGTTAAGCACATCGTAACTTCGTATCGTTCTATAATCAAGAAATATCTGTTATATTTTTGGAGTTTACCTTTAAGCCATAAATCTCCGTGTTTTGAAGTGCGACAGAATGATTGACATATTAATTAGTTGTCAAATCTACTGTCAAAAAAAAACGTTTGTATCAACAACTACTAATTAATTAAAAATTAATTAAGAAAGCATTGTCCACTTGACAAAATTGTGAATCTGAACCATTCCCAGATCCCCTTGAACACACACAAAAAAATTCTTCAAAATCGGTCCTGTCATTTGAGAGAAGTTCAGTGACATCCACACTCACAGAAGAATTATACAGGGTGACTGGTGAATTACTATCGATACTTGAGGACGTGATATTTGACGATCATATATGACAAAATAAAAATTAATATAACATAAATATTAATAAACTTCTAAGTAAAGTTAACCAAAAGTTATGTCATTAATTACGCATCGTGTGAACACCCTACAGATTAGGTATACACACACACGCGTGCGGCGGCGTGGTGTTGTATCAGCACGCCGCCGCACGCGTCCTCACTTGGAACACTTGGAACGTGTTCACACTTTATTTATTTATACGGAAATTAGGTCAAAAATTAAGTACCTATTTTTTTTACATAATTCGAATGAGAATCATGTACCGAGTATTCTCCTTAAATATTGATAGTAATTCACCAGTCACCCTGTATAAAGATGTATATACATATAAGTTAAACTGTGACACATATGTTAAATGTTTGCATTTATATTGTTGATGTGCCTTTAAACAAGTATATGTGTGTCATTCCAGTATGAGCCCCGTGTGTCTGGAGTCCTACAAGCGGTGTGACATCTACGCACTGTCCCTAGTGTTCTGGGAGGTGTGTAGACGAGTGTCGGGTCGGGGACGCCGCCCCCCGTACTACGAGTGGGCTCCACAGGACCCCGGACTTGATGATATGAGGAAAATAGTGTGTGTGGACAACGCTAGGCCCGGGATACCAACTGACACACACCCGGTCAGTATATAATATTTGTGCGTCGGCCTCCAGACCGGATATATTTTTGTTTTCGCGAATTTTAAAGCGCGTAGTGATGATAGAGCTTACGGTCCCTTGGGTAACCAACATCCCCAAAGACCCTGCCATCAAGGTCAATAAATATTACGAGCTCACAAACGAAGTCACTCGAAATAGGTTCGTAGTAGATTTGTACGCTGTAGAAGTGGGAGCGAGAGGTATAATAGCTAAATCTCTCTACAACCTACTAAAAGACTTGGGCCTGTCCAGAACTCACATTAATGCATTCTCGGAACGTACATCGAAGGCAGCCCTAGTAGGTTCTTTTCAAATTTTGTTATGTAGAGAGAGGAGCTGGACAGTGGAGGTGAGTTAACGCGTTAGAAAAGGGCTCTTAAACCTACACCTGGGTCACAAGTCCCAGTCACTGTTGAAGCTCCTCTCACTACAACGATGGACCCGACATGCACAGTGAATACATTGAATGATGAGAGGTTTCATCTCTAGGATATATTAGTTTATATGTATATATGTCATGTAAATTTTTATTCACTATATCCAACAACAAAAACTTAAAAAATAAATAGTTTTTTGTATATGTTAATATTATTGACAATTATTGATACATACATTTAATTAAAAGTATCTCAGCTGTAGTACATACATACCAGCCAGATTGACTTGGTCAAATTTAAATACTTTCATGTGATTTATTACAATTTAAATCACAATAACAATCTAATATGTACCTCAATAATCATATATTATCATCACTTAATGTTTCAGACTATGCAGGGTATGTTCAGTCTGATGCGTGAGTGTTGGCACCAGAACCCCTCGGTCCGTCTGCCGGCGCTCCGCATCAAGAAGACGCTCCTCAAACTAGCAGCCAACGACAACGCTATCAGACTAGACGAAGACACTGAAGTTTATGTGTGACACTGACAGTGAAGTGAAGTTGAAGTTAAAATAGTTTCTGTTAATCGAAATGTAAAGTGCCATTTATAATTTCAACGAAATTACGTTCTGTTTATGTTTATGGCCGGTGCCATTTCATGCCATATGTAAATAGTTATATTATATAAGTCGAGAAAGCTTTATATATTTTCGTTTGTCATATTATGCTTCCATTAAAAGTTATAGTTTATGAATGTAACAAATGTTCGCTTAGTTTTTATTACTTTTTTATATTTTTTGTTTCATTTAACGTAAGACTCAAAATATAAATATGTAGATAGTTGTAGTAGGTAGGTCTAGTATAGTGATGATGTGCCGACTAGTATTGTAACATGTAAATAACTCGACTGTGGAGTCCCAACTGTAATGCATTTCATTTTAATTGTGTGTATAAGTGTAGTTATTAATACATTAGTATAAGGAACTGTTTATTTTACATATTCTATGAGAGACGAATGCTTTTATCATCTTTTATATTGTTGAATCTCTGTCACTTGTTAAATGTACACCGTCATTGAAGAGTGGAGCTGGTGTATTGTATACATATGTATCTGAGAGGCTAGCTGAATGACATCGCTTCCACTCCTGGGAATGTTGTAGTAATATAAAGCTGTTATTGTTACTTACTGTCAACTAGTTATCGGTTTCCTTAATGTTTCTTTGCAAAATATATATTCCCATGTGTCATGTTGTAAGTATGAAAAGACAATAATTATGTACATGATTATCAAATGACATTCTAATACTCGTACAGTAAGTTAAGTCACTGCCTTCATACAACATATATGTCCGACCAGCCTGTGGCCATGTTTCAGTCTTGTGTTCATGTAAATATTAAGTTACTCGACAGATTATAAATAAATATTTGTCTATTATATCTTTTGTGTCTTTTCATCATCAATTTCAGTTCCTTTCACCAGGAAGTCATCATGAGAAATGCTGTTTCTTATAACTAATCACATTTCAGTCTGTTCAATAATTCAAGTGCGGGAAGGTAAACAGATTTATTTTAGGATGTATTCGTAATATTGGTAAATAAATATATTTGTATGAGGAAGGATAATTATTTAGTAAATATTAAATACAATCTGTAGGTATATAACTAATGTTTTATATAATACTGAAATGTCATCCACTTTGTTTCTCTATGAGATTTAATCATATTGAAGCCTGTTAGTGAATGTCGGTTTTGGTAATATTTTATATCAAACATTAAAGAATGTAATTATTTTCTAGAAAGTTCACTCAGCACTCACTATCACCTGAAATAGTTTAAGGTCAGGTAATAACTTAGTTTGGTCGATGTTGGAGACTTGAAATGTCAATTAAAAATCAGTTTCAGAAGGTCACTGTTCTTTAAATAATTCTGCTTATCTTAGATCTCACGATCTCAACTGAGATAAAAAAGCAATCGAGAACCTCATATCTAGAAAATGAATCGTCAGGCGACCTTGACCGTCGCTTAAAATATAATTAAGATAATAGAATGTCTCCTGTATAGATTCATATTTATTGACAAATAAAAAGAACAATATTCGTTTAAAACATTTAATTATAAATTAATATATAAAAGCATCCAAGACAATAACTTAAATGTACGAAATGCATAGATTGGTACGTCTCTTGTATAGTTAATACAGATTTCCGAGTAATACTTTATATAGTTGACGAGCCGCACTCCGAGCCGGTCACCCGCGCGACCGCTCAGTGCGCCATCATTGGTCCAAGGTTGGGAGACTTTGGTATTATGATACATACGAAAATGCACGCGACTTAGCCTCTAATATATGAAATGATTTCGACGCGGAGCCCCATCAGTCGTGGTGGTCGTCCTGAGCCAGCTCCTCCATCTCCTCCTGGTCGAACTCCGTGTCGTCCTCCGCGGTGGCCTCCTGGTACTGCTGGTACTCGGACACCAGGTCGTTGACGTTACTCTCGGCTTCGTTGAACTCCATCTCGTCCATGCCCTCGCCCGTGTACCAGTGGAGGAAAGCCTTGCGTCTGAACATAGCCGTGAACTGCTCCGAGATACGCTTGAACAGCTCCTGGATCGCTGTCGTGTTTCCGATGAACGTGGAAGACATCTTGAGACCCTTGGGAGGAATGTCACAGACGGCGGTCTTCACGTTGTTCGGGATCCATTCCACGAAGAAGCTGCTGTTTTTGTTTTGAATTGAGAGCATCTGTTCGTCGACCTCCTTCATGGACATGCGGCCACGGAAGATGGCGGCCACGGTGAGGTAGCGGCCGTGGCGAGGGTCACAGGCGGCCATCATGTTCTTGGCGTCGAACATCTGTTGGGTCAGCTCGGGGACGGTCAGGGCTCGGTACTGCTGGCTGCCGCGAGATGTGAGGGGGGCGAAGCCCGGCATGAAGAAGTGGAGACGAGGGAAGGGGACCATGTTGACGGCCAACTTGCGGAGATCAGCGTTCAACTGTCCGGGGAACCTGAGGCAGGTAGTGACTCCGGACATGGTGAGCGACACCAGGTGGTTGAGGTCGCCGTAGGTCGGGTTGGGCACTTTGAGTGTTCTGTAGCAGATGTCGTATAGGGCCTCGTTATCTATGCAATATGTTTCGTCTGTGTTTTCGACTAGCTGATGGATGGAGAGCACCGCGTTGTAAGGTTCTACGACGGTGTCCGATACTTTAGGGGAAGGTACTACTGAGTATGTGTTCATGATTCTGTCGGGGTATTCTTCTCTGATCTTGGAGATGAGTAACGTGCCCATGCCGGACCCGGTACCGCCTCCCAGTGAGTGTGTCAGTTGGAAGCCCTGGAGACAGTCGCAGTTTTCGCACTCCTTGCGCACTACGTCGAGTACGGCGTCGACGAGTTCGGCTCCCTCTGTGTAGTGACCCTTGGCCCAGTTGTTCCCTGCGCCGGACTGTCCGAACACGAAGTTGTCCGGACGGAACAGCTGGCCGTAGCCCCCGGAGCGGACGGCGTCCATGGTCCCCGGCTCCAGGTCGAGGAGGATGGCGCGGGGGACGTATTTGCCCCCGTTCTCCGCCGTCGCAACTGTTAAGAAAGTAACCATCTACGTCAGCGGCTTAAGATAACCAAAAATGTTTAAGGAATGTCATTACAATTTTCTAGAGGTCAATATGATAACATTAAATTTAATAGTAGGCAAAGTTCTCATTTGTTATACATTTATCATTAATTGCTTGTTTTCTGTTCAACTAACTATCTGCAGGTCCAGGAAGCGTTATTAATTCAGCGCTGATTGCATCTCTCATGTTTGAATTGTAGATTTTATCAGTCTAATAAAGTATCTGTGAGTCATCACGTTAAGGGCGTCGCGGGGTCAATGAACTCATTATCGTGTTTAATTACGATTAATTATTAATTGTGTGGTGAAAAAATTGCGGGTCAAAACTCAAAGCTTATAAAACGTTAAATTTGATTCCTTTTAGATTCTTTGTATGTTATAATTGTGGTATGATTGTGAATCATTTTCGGCCGTTGACTAGTCTAAGTATCATATAATTATTTCCGCTTGTCAGAGATTAATCTTTTTAAACTCGGGTGAATCAACAGTCTCGTGAACATTACAATATTAAAAGACGGCTCATTAAAACTCTAAATTAATTATTCCTATTGTTTTTTTAGCTGAAATGTGTGTAATAAAGAATATATTTGAAACGCATGTTAAAGCGTGGCCATTTTGTATTTCCTGATTCGTAACAAGATGGCGTTAGTAGCGCGTCGCCAGATCTTGTCTGTTCACGCTCGGCCGATCTTTTAATGTACAGTTACATTTTCCAGCATCATTGCTTTAAAATGATTAAATTTAATTTTATTCCAACATTTTATACATGGAGTGTAACCATCGAGCGCGGTCAGTATAATACATGAATTGTTAAAATTGTTTGTCCGCCATTTTTAGTTACGTTAGTTGATGTTAAAAACTGCTGAATTATCAGTATCATATTTCCATGAAAGGCGACAAAATGTGTGATTTAATATTTTATTTGTTATTTTATATTGTCAAAGCCCAAACAATAGATATTTAGTCTGAATTGATTAGATTTTTTTTAATATTGAGTTTCTAAGTATTTAAAATACACACAAATATGGCGACGATTCTAATTATTGTTTTTTTTTATTAAAAAAGCGATAGAATAAAACATTAAGTATCGTGGAAACTTATAGTTAATTAATTATTTTCTATTTTAAACTCTTTTATCTCATTGTTTTTAAGAATTGATGCACACAATCAATTAAAATTATTTACTATCGGGACAAAATAAATGTAGCCTTTTTGTCGGTAAATATTATGTTTGTAAAAATAAATTGCAGTCTAACTAAAGTTCCAACGATTTGAAACTTTTTATGGTCATTTAATGAACCACTTAGTTATAGTATATTTGTTTTCAATGACACATTTATACGCCATTTTAATTATATAGACATATTTTTCACTTAAACTAATAATTTATTTATAACAAGGTCGTTTATGGAATAATAACAGAAAATTCACGATTCATAGAAAATAGCTATTTTCTGTTGCCATAATACATTAAAAATGATAATTTTAATTCTGTTAGCATCAAGATACTTCATGACCTCAAGAAAACTATCTTCTAGTTATTTCTATGAGAGTATGGACCATCATTAAATGATTTTCTTACCAGAGGCCTCATTGTAGTAGACAGAGATCCGTTCCAGCTGCAGGTCGCTGGTTCCTCGGTACACTCCCGTGGGGTCTATTCCGTGCTCCTCCGATATAATCTCCCAGAACTGAAATCACAACCACATTTAGAACACGACGACCTTTAAAATGAAACGCAATTACACAAACTTTAATGTACTGACAGTTGTGTTTTTTTATACATATACATACTTATTTTAAACGAATTAACGTTTATTTCGACTGGATATTTTATTGTTAATTAGTTTTTGAAACATAAGATACGTTCACGAGCCACAGTAATCCGTAACTGAGGGATATCTAATAATAAACGTGTAAACATTTGAGGAAGTAGGTGTTAGTTACGACTTACGACCGATCTCCGGAACTCACAGCAATGTATACACAAATATCTGAATATAACGAAAACAAACGGACATATTTATATTAAATATATCGTGTTATTATAAAACAGACTATTTGTCTGTGTCCGCCATTTTGTTACTCATTTGACATGTGTCGCGATCCGACATAGCAGGAACGTAACTATTATTATTTATTTGAAGTATAATAAAACATGTTCGAACATGTATGTACTTGTTTAAACAAATTTATAATTTAAATATAGATTTTATCCATCAGTACTGAAAATAGCAGTAGTCGATATGTAATATATAAACGCAAATAAAAGATGATACGGAAAAATTTTAAGGGATAAAATTATTATATCCCAATTATCTTTTAAAAGTACTATAAAGTATGTTAATAAATTAATACCTAAAATTGCTTTATTTTAACAATGTAACAATTATAAATATTACAAAATTGCACTAAATAACAGCTATTGATGTTATCATAAAAATAATTGCAGTGATGGACCTCGGCCATGTAAATAAATTTCAATAAAATAAAATGTTTAATGACTTCAAAGGTTGTTCATGGAAGACATATTTAAAAAAAGCAAAAATATTATAGGATAATTTACGAAACAAATCCTGACTAAGGAAATAATCATAAAAGCAGCTAGGAATACATTACTTTCTGTATCCCTCCCATAAAGTTTTATCTGTACAACTGTTGAACATTAAAGTATAGTATATTTTTGTTATTATACGATGTCCTATTCGACAAGCTTGACAAAAATCGTTTCCATATTATTGCTCTTAAAAACCGCTATTTTAATTAGTGTTTAAAATATTATATAAAATACTACTTATTCATGCAGATTTTGTCTAAATACTTAAAACTTTTCGTAATTTCTTAAGTGTGGATGAGTTATCTTAATTTATAATAATGAGTTGAAAAGTTTTTTTTTCCTTCTTATTGAATATTATCGTTTTAAAAGGGAATTTCATGTCTATTTATGTATATGGATCTATAATCGCCGAGTCTAAAGGGCACCAGTGAAAATGAACATGCAATACTTACATAGTGTTGAGGTTAACAAACTTTGACATTAAACATTAGTATTATCTTCTTTTTTTCTTTAAAAAATTTACTGAGACGCATACAATATTATTAATGTATTTTTATTGTATTTCCATGTGCTAATAGTATATGTGGAATAAACAAAACGCCTTTATTTCATTAGACCAACTCTTCCGTGTTTTTTCCAGTCAAAATATTATAATTTAAACATTAAATAGAAATGCTGAGATTGGCAGAACATTCTTCAATCCATGTACGAATGAAGTTAAATAGAAAAAAAAGATATTGTCTCTGGTTGATTGTTTTAGTAGGTGTTAATAGAAACAGATGTTATTTTTCAAGGGCAGGAAGGAACGTCAACCATCAAGATTATATCATATTATTAATAATTTAAACTTATATAGAATATACTTCCTTTTCAAGTGAAGCCAGGAGCGTCTTGAAGTTAAAAAGAGCATTTGCCATCAGCTGACATTTTTTTGCGAATATAAATCAACAAATTTGAAGCATTCCGATAGAAACATTTATTAATAGAAAAACCTTGAAATTGTTTTAAGTTATTTTCTTACACTTTCTAAACTTAAAGACTTTATTATGCTTAGCACGAGTTTATATCGTCATACACGCAGCGTTTCTTGTTTTTAATACAATAACCTATTTTAATACTACAATATGAATTTGTGAATGTAAACTGTTAACGCTGCGTATGTAGTGTGACGAGTAACTTGTCGTAACTCGTAAACTCAGCAGTGTACGATAAAGAGCGTACGGCAACATTAATTTGATTTTTGTTTATACGTGTATATAAATACAAAATCAAAGAATACTTAATACATTGATTGTTCGTTTGATGAAAGTCGTCCATTAAGTCAAACCTCTATTGATGTAATCAAATTTAATTCAGCTCGTTGACACGACGAGGAATCTTTGACGTTCAAATATTTATTGGTTAATCTTATTAATAGCAATTTATTAATTTTATTATATGATTTAATACAGAAATTAATTGTCAAGGAATTTACGAAGTATGACAATATACAGGCGCGAATTTATTTTTATTACAAAAAAAGAGATATTGTTAATGAATCGTAATTCTATCCGTATAGTATTAGTAAGGTCTAATTAGGGCCCTATAAATAATGTAAAACTCGACCTGGGTGTAATCGATACTGAAGTCCGCTCGACGGTCAGCCCCTCCGTTGAAACCTTTAGTTACACAATTTCCTAGAAAGCAATCGATATTTCCACGGACACACAAACATGTTATTTTTTATTTATATTAAAAACTTTATTCAAAATACATACAGCCAATGTCAGACGTCAAAAAAGGTTTTATATATATTATATTGTAACTCACTGTATTTTTTTTTCACAACACTATTTAGCTAGTAACGAAAACAGACTGACGGCGCCAGGAAAATATATGATGCGGATACATCGATGGAGACGAGACATTAATATTGATAGGATTTAAAATATTTATCAAGGGTAAGTTATCATGAATTATAATGTATTCATTTATTCATACTTTTCAGGCTGAAGTTTAAACTAACTGACAATAATTCAGTTCAAAAGTTTTACCTTTTATGTAACGTTACATTTTAATAACATATTATATATCACATTTTTTATTATATTAAAATCATAGCTTGCGATCACTAATCACGATGAACCAAAATAATATCTTTCTGAAATAGAGCGGACGTATTATAAAATATGTATGTATATATAAAACCAAATAAACCATTAAATTAGACTTTAGAGAGTTCCGAAACATTCTGTATCAAAATCGTTTTTTAAGAAAATCTTAAATCACATTACTTTTATGAAGTAAACACAATTTACAAATTCAATGTGAGTGAAGCCACAACTCAAAATTAAAAAAAATCATTTTGTCGTAAGTTTCAAATAGTTTAAGAAAGTAATTTATATTTGTATACATGTGTAGTGTTCCTGGTCACTCGCCACCTCACCGCGGGTTTCCTTTGGAAAAACCTTCATTAAAAATGTTTACCGTAAGTCCGTAACTATTAATCGATACCATCACTCGTACTTATTTTCAACCCTAATACTATTAAATACGAACTATTATTGAATACTTTTTCGATATCTTTAATATACTAAATTACTCTTATTAGTGGTTTACATATAAGTCAATTTCATTATTAAGCCTAAAATGCTATTATATCGATTACAAATGTGATGATAATTTCAATAACATTTTAGTTTGATCAAAAATGGCGGCAAATATAATGTATCTCATTATTGTGTAATTAAATCGAATAACACGGAAGTTTGTAATATATTACAATACAACATATCTGTTACAATATTCGGTATCTATTATTTTGAAATCATTGGCTACATATACTTATTGTGTTACGAAAAACAAAAAATACTTCTACATAACACGATCTTGTCAACTCGTTATTTCCGATAGACGCGGAGTATTAAATATAGTGTAAATACGATAAATCTTGTCCACCATTGTTTTAAAATATCTTTAAGTCTCTCACGGACATCACTTTAAATATAAACACAGTAACATTCTCACTACAAGTCTTCGTTGCAGCGCGTCGCGCGTACGTTGACACTTGTCAATGCATTATTTTTGTGCATCTCCTGCAGTGTTGCCATAATAAGACACCATAAAATACCAAGGCGAAGAATTTGTAAATAAATCTTATTTATACAGGGTGACTGGTGAATTACTATCAATATTTAAGGAGCATACTCGGTACATGATTCTCATTCGAATTATGTAAAAAAATTAGGCACTTAATTTTTGACAAAATTTCCGCATAAATAAATAAAGTGTGTACACGTTCCAAGTGTTCCAAGTGTGGACGCGTGCGGCGGCGTGCTGATACAACAACACGCCGCCGCACGCGTATGTGTGTGTGAAAGTATACCTAATCTGTAGGGTGTGCACACGATGCGTAATTAATTACATAACTTTTGGTTAACTTTACTCAGAAGTTTATTAATATTTATGTTATATTAATTTTTATTTTGTCATATATGATCGTCAAATATCACGTCCTCAAATATCGATAGTAATTCACCAGTCACCCTGTATAATCTAAATAAATGGACGCATCTATAAACTAAGATATATCCGGCGTTTTGATTTTTCATCCTAAATATAAATCTAAAGAGGATGTGTATTCTTAAGCTGTAAAGTGATTAACATGTTTAACAACATAAGAGCCGGGATAATGTTACAGAAGGCATAAAAAGAAACAGATGCTGTGAAGAGACGAGCTACATCCAAAACAATGTTCAAAAAAACTTTAAACAAACTACATAGCAACTAGATGCTAAATCCAGCGAGTGTTTTTATTATATTTTCATCACTAATATGTTTCCGAGCCCTTCAATAAAATCCCTACTAATATTATAAATACGAAAGTAACTCTGTCTGTCTGTTACGCTTTCACGCCTAAACCACAGAACTGATTTTAATGAAATTTGGTCCAGAGATAGAGTTGATCTTGAGAAAGAATATAGGATAGTTTTTATCTCAGATTTTTGAAACGTTCTCTTGGAAACGCGATATAACCGAACTCCACACGGGCGAAGCTGCGGGCGGAAAGCTAGTAGTGGAATAAACTGTGAAAGTATCTAAATAAAACAGCAAATTCATTTTGATCGCTCCGCACTAATTGAAGAAATGGCTCTAATACGGTTAGCACACATTACGATGCATAGCGTACTCTAATAACATGTAATTTTTGTCTATTAACAATTTCAAAGCGGCAATTGCTGTAAAATTACACCAAATTTTGTAAGACGTTAGTAGTTTGAATTTATATTTGTGGTAACAATAATGATAGCTTTGGAAATTGTATAATGATGGGGAAAATTTTAATATTTGTTATATTTAATATTGATATGCATGTTTATTTAAAGATAAGGATTTTCAAGCCCAAAGACGTCACTACGTGTTGGTTTCCGCCCGTCTTCAGATGCAGTCGGGGAAGGAAAGATATTATTTTAAGATCCACGACTCGACGACTGTCTTTTAATAGAAAGAGGATATTTTATATTCCTCCAGCGTCGTATAACCAAGTTATTCACAGTGTAACACGTATTATATTCAGAATATTTGAAATCAATATATTATTTTGAAGTTATTTCTATATAATATTAAACCGCAACAGGAAAAACGGAACAGACAAACAAAAAGGAGACTGTGGCATTGCAATTACATGTTCGGACGTTGAACTTAGATGTGAACTGGAGAAAAAATAACTAGAAAATATACCAAGGTCTCGCTTAACGTAGAACAAACTGCTTTGTTATAAACACATTTATAAAGTTAGTTTTATATGTATTACTATTTAAATTATTTTATATATAACAAAGGAGTTTTTTGTTATTAAAAGTTGTAATTAATTTTATATTGAATTAATGTTTAATTACTTCTGTAACAAATATTAACTGGTACACAATATAGATAAACTTGCGATATAACCTTTTGAACTAAGTTATAAAATTATTATCAGTCTGTTGTACAAGAAATAAAAAATATATTAAACAGAATAAGTTCAGACTGCAGACATTAGTCACGAACTAGACTAGGGTAATAAAAGTCGTCTGACTCGGCCCTACCTTTCTCTGAACACTGACTAACAGATATAGATTACACTGAATTCACAACGATGAATCATGAGATTAACGTTACTAGAAAATATATATTAAAACAACTTACTCAATTCCCCCTAAATCTGGGTAATTTTACAAACATGGCAACATTATAACTTAAAATGGTTCTAAGTCGGTATGTCCCAGGTTTATTATTAGTCGGCGCCGTTTAGAGCCAGACACTTATAATTAGAGCACACCCTCCTACCGAGTGATAAATTTAACGAGTCAAAACTAACTTAACACTGAGACACACAAGACCAGTTAGATAATACAACTCTTATAAGAACAAAGCCATAGTTAAGACGTTAACTTCATACATTTGGAGCACTTACAGAGCTATTAACTTTAAAAGGCTATTGAGAGCGAGCTTGTCCTTCCGCGGCGTGATTATTGTTAATTGTTCGTATTAAGACGTCAAAAAATCCAAATAAGCAGCCGCAGGATATTCGTCACAATGGCGTCCGAAGACAGCCATTGTCCCTAATGACATATTCGTCGCACGGCTGGCTACTTCCACGCGTGAATCACGAACTATTTGAATTTCGAACATCGGGATATGTTTTTTAATTGTGATTCAAACAGGCAATGAATTATAAATATACAGCCAATGACAATAAATCAATGATAGAACTTTATTCAGAATAATATTCATGTTTATTGTTTGTTATTTGGAATATATAAATGATGCAAAACTAAATTGCTCAGTTCATACATACGGAATGGAAAAGTTTAATGGAATTATAATATGATTTTTATTACTGTAACTGTACTTTTTAATTAATCTTTCTTTCTGACATCTAGAATAGGAAATATGAATATGCTCAATTATATCATAAGTGTTTTTTATAATAGCAACATTGTTTCATAGGTACAGTATTAATGAAAAAATATATTTATAACTTGTGATTCATAATATATTTGATAAGCTATAATAATTTCTTAAGACTGATAATTGACAATGAATGTATTGTTTAATGCTATGTATTAATATATTTTAGTTATCCATCCGTGTTTCCCAGACTGTAAGTTTTATGATGAAAGTAGTATGTTTAATTGTCGTTCATTCCATGTAATGGCGTCGTGTTCCATATTTGAAAGTGTTCTGATGATAAAATAATAACGGTCGCTAACGGTCGCTTCTTTAATAATGGCTGGAGTTATCGCTTGAACTCGATAGGGCAATTATATGTACTGTTTCTTTGTATTATATTACTTTTATTATTTTGGATATTTTGATGTGTACTATTCTGAATAAAGTTGACTTACATACAAGAAATATTATGTACATATATATGTTTACATATGTTTTATTATCATAAATATAATTGAATTTTTCCTTATATCAATCGTGAGAATTAATTTATTTTTATTTTAATTGTTATGAATCTGTTCCATGGTACGTTTCACAATACTTTCTCAAGTTTTTTGTGTTTTTCGTTTTCTTCATAAAAGTTTTTTAGTGAAATAAAAAAATCTTTAGAATTTTAGAAAGCATTAAATTAGCTCCAATAAAGTAATCGCACCATCACGATCACAACGTGATTGTTGAGAGAAACTACTATTCAAAAATCTGTTAAGAGTTAAGACCCCACAGAGCCGCGGGGATCCATCCTATTCATATGTTTTTTTCTATTATTCTCAACGAAATATTAATTATTTTTGGCACCAACTCGTTAAAGAGGGTCCAAATATATATTCCAACAATATAATAAATTATTATTTATTGAAATTATATCAAATATAATAGAAAAGTTATAACACAATATTTTTTTATCCATAAAGAAAAATTTAGATGACGTCGAAACTAGACCGAATCGGTTGCAATAAGTCAGCGTTTAATACAATGGTGTGTGCGACAAACAGAATGCATACGAAAGTTATTTGATATGACACCATTATTATTATAAATTATACAACTATAGAGGGTATATCACAATTTAAAAATAAAATACGCTGCCAGTAAATAAATAGATAAAATAAAGTAACCAAAGAGTTCTTATAGTTAGATAAAAAACTGGCAGTTAAAGTTTTAAATTAAAAAAAAAAAACGAAGGTTATGAAATGTCAAATATTGTACTCACTTTAGCGCCGATCTGGTTCCCGCACTGGCCGGCCTGGAGGTGCACGATCTCCCTCATCTTAATGAACTGTTTGTTGACAGTGGACACACGCAGCCGACTCACTGGCTGGCGAGCGAATGAAGCGGTGGCGGCGACACGCGGGACACTAGCACTCGGGAGACGGGGTGGGAATGTGGACACACTCGAGAAATACCCGATAATTGGGGAATATTATGAACTATTTACTATTATGGTGTTGAATAATTTTATATTTATTCATTTTAAACTTGTTTCCTTATTGCTACTATTGATAAATACTGCATTTTTTTTCAGCATTCCTATTAAAAAAACAAATACTTACATTTTTTAACTAAAGTAATTTGCATAAAATATAAATATACTAAATCTAAGTTATATTGATTTTACTTTATTTTAATTGTGTTGAAAGTTGTAATATTTGTATTAAATGCATCAGTACACTGGCAACCCGTCGTGATTCACCTCGGCTCGCAAGTTCACGCCGACATAGCTATAAATTAATTCAAGGACTAATTGCAGTTCGTCTGAGGCTTTGTGTCGTATTTGGTGCCCACAGAACTTTATAATACACAAGCATTATACATTAAAGTTATCACTGACCAACTTTGACATATGTTGACGTCAACAAACTTAATTGTGAAGTTTTTCTATGAAAGTCTTTGTTGTTACTGAATATTTTGCGCTGAAAGTTACTTTCTTAAATATAAAATAGGTTTGGTAGTTAATGATCACGATTTATGATCATTTAAGTATACATATTATATGAAATAAAACCTCATTGTTTGTTTTTTTCTTAAGACTTCTGTGGCAGACTAGAAAAAAACTTAATACTAAGATCGAAAGTCATTTCCATTTGACACTTCAACAGACGACGCGCCGCCATTTATATAACATGTAGATATAAAATGCCTAGGATTGTGTTACTTTTTTCTAAATAGACCTTTTTTAACAATATTTTAGACTGTTATATTTTTTGTTGCTTTCAGTTTTAATTAATGTTTTAATATAATGGAAAGTTGATAGATGACAAACATTATGTTATCATTTTCCTTTCATTATTATTTTATTTTATTATGAGAGAAATCGGTCATATTTCATAAACGATTGATAGAATTTATTTGATGACATATTAAGAGCATAGTTTCGTGGCTAAAATTATTGCTTTATTTATAGAAAAAGCTATGTTTTAAACTTCCTTAAAGCAAATATTTTATAAATAAAAGTTTTTATGGATATAAAAAAGACACTGCCATGGTCGCACGCCCACGTTCCGAGGCGATTCCTATTTTGGTGGGATGTTTAATATGAAAATATTTATTTCAATGAAGGTATTTGGTATCTGAAAAGAAAGATCCTGTTTGAAGACCGTTATAGGTATAACTTTTCTGATAAAACGGTCCCTAGTACACGATGTATGGAACTGATTTCTCAGGTAAGTTTTGAGTTTTAAGTTACATACAAAGTTGTTCTCCCTACTTCGTTCATGTTAATTGACCAATTTTCTAAAGTATTTCGAGAGCTTTTTCATATTACACGATAATTTAAGTGTTTTAAAGTTGGTATCCTTAGCATTTTGTTTCGTCGACGAAAGGTAAATTCTTCTCAAAACAATTCACAATACTATAGGTATTAATAATATATAAACAGAGACGCACAAACAAACAAGAAAAGTAATTATGATCAGAAATTTATATACTTAATACTTATGTATCTTATTTGAAAATGAAATATCGTGCGAAGTTAATACTAGCAGGAGTTTTGGGAGTTTTAAAATGTTTTTAAACACAGTCATATTATATATCAATAATGATATTATTCGACTGTGAAAAAAATGACGAAAAAATAAACAAAATGTGGTTTAAAGTAACATAGCCTTAGAAATAAATACCTAATAAATATTTCTTCATTATTTTATTTTAAATATTACTTACAAGTTACATCATGAAGTCACTTGTTACA
Organism: Danaus chrysippus; assembly: GCA_916720795.1. NCBI lineage: Eukaryota > Metazoa > Arthropoda > Insecta > Lepidoptera > Nymphalidae > Danaus > Danaus chrysippus. The sequence continues at coordinate 8,516,387 of CAKASE010000066.1, read as the reverse complement.
TATCTTGAAATCATTATAGAATTGTTTATATAGGTATATTTAATTAATCAATTCAATTGTTTTCTTATTAATTATTACATTCCTTAAAATATTTATGAGACACAGAAATGACTGTATGACCGCTTTATTCACAAATAACGAATTTAATAACACATTTATAGATAATCACAAATAACGAATTTAATAACACATTTATAGATATGGAATTTATTTAATTAAAAGTTTTGGTCAATCGAAGGAATATTTCTAATTAGTTCTTTCATTTATTATTTTCAAACTTTCATATAACCATTGCTGTTGAAATATTGTGCACAATAAATATTTGGTATGATTTTATTTTTATTTTATTTGCTTGAATGAGCTAACCTCAAGAACCACTGCTGCAGATTGAAAAATTCTTTGAGTTTAAGATGGACTAGTGATGGAGAGATACTTGAGGATTAATATCATTATTCATTAGGGTTAGTTATAGAAAGTTATTGCTCAGAAATAAACTGTATAACATATTGCTGAAATATGAACGTATGAAAAAGTCACAAAAAACTGGTTAAATTAACTAAAATATTATATATATGCATATTATATAAATATTAATTCTCTAAAATATTATGTTTCTCTTAGAAAATTATAAGTAATGAGTCTTATTATTGAACGTGACTTATAGTACAATAAGGCTGTAATAATTATGTGTTAATGTTTAATTTAAATAGTATTAATAATTATCAAAATAATCTTATGTCTTCATATAGCTTTTAAAAGAATTAATATATCGTCATATATATTCTTGTTCAAGGTTGTAGCTGGTAACATAACTTTTAATATAACAGCAACATTACCTAGCTACATATGGCGGATATTTCTAACTAAATGTCATCACTTGACACAGTTGTGGACAGGTTGGGTCGCATTAAAAACACATTACATTATATTAATAAATAATTGAAGCTCGTAAACATAATGGCAGGCGTAGGATAACACTCGGGACATATACTAGTTACAATTGAAGACATTTAAAGTGTTGTGTTAGTGTTGTGACGACGTATCATTCAGTTAAATTTATCCAATAACTTCTATATATATAAAAATGGATTGCTGTTCCTTGGTCTCACTAAAACTCGAGAACAACTGAACGGATTTATCTTATCTTAGTCTTAAAATATTCCTGGAGGTTCAGGGAAGGTGTAAAAGCTGAAAAAATTGATTAATTTGAGGGAAAACCATAAAAACAGCCCTTTCTATTTCCCATACAAACGTTTTTTTTGACATTAGATTTGACAACTAACTAATATGTCAATCATTCTGTCGCACTTCAGAACACGGAGATTTATGGCTTAAAAGTAAACTCAAAATAAATAAAAATTGAGGCAGTATGAGGTCTGAAGAAATAGAAAATGTATTCAAGATTACTTAGTGAGATTTTGTTTTGATTCAATTTGACTAATGAATTCTAAGTAATGCAAATGTCCCCAGATAACGTAGCCGGTAGGATCGTGGCGCCGTTTTTCTGCCAGCGAATGGAAATAACCCGAACCGTCCAGGAAATACATCACGTGTTTAGTAAATTAACTTTCTATGTATTAATATTATTTAAATAAAATAAAGTCGCCATTTTGACTTTAATTCTGTAGCAACTTGTCATCGTAAGAACAGAATTGTTTTTAATTATGGCTAACTGTAAATGAACATCAAATGTAAAGTTGAACAATGGCTTATGGCTGCCATTTTGGGAGAGGTTTCCCCCCAATTTGATCATTGAGACAGGGCTGTCAGCATTTACGATCTTACAATACTTAAACGGAATTTATAGCTCCTTTTTTCAGAAGAAATTCATGAATATCTTTTCATAAATATTATAATTTATTAATAAGTATAATTAAAAAGATTTTTCATCTTTACATTTTATATTTAAAAAAAATTAAGATTAGTAATTCCTTTTAAACAGTTCCTCAATATATTAAACACACCAAATGATGTAATATAATTAATATAGAAGAAAAATAATACCAGATGTTTTAAAGTTATAGTAAGCGACTGTAAAACCATTAAAAATGTTTTAAACCGTTACTTGGTCGACATTTCAGTTGACAGGAGCGCGGCGACCGGCGGCCGGCGGCAGGCAGACGATACACTTTTTATATGTTTTATGAACAAATACATATAAAACATGATTTCTTTACAATCCCTACTAATATTATAAATGCGAAAGTAACTCTGTCTATCTGTTACGCTTTCCACGTTCCACCACTGAACTGATTTTAATGAAATTTGGTACAGACATGAAGTTGACCTTGAGAGAGAACATAGGATAGTTTTTATCCCAGACTTTTGAAAGGTTCTCTTGGAAACGCGATATAACCGAACTCCACGCGGGCGAAGCTGCGGGCGGAAAGCTAGTGAACTTATATGTTACAAACGAAAGTCTTCAACGTCAGTTTTTTAGTAAATAAATTATTTATCTATTAATAAACTAAGTTCTATGTTGATGTTTGGATCGAAGCCAAAAATGTCGTTGACCCCGCGGATCCCGAGGAGGATCTGAAATATATTACTGAGGAATTTACTTATATATGTAGTTTAACGAATACACGATGTGTGACAGAGACAGAAGATAATAATTAATATATTAACTAAAGAGTTTTTATATTATTATATTGGCTGTTTACAAAAGATCCAATGCCTTAAAGTATATGAATCCGTTTTCGTATATTTTTTAATCTACTTCATATAACGAAGTTTTATTAATTTGGCGCGAATAATTCCTATTTAATGAAATGCATATAATTAAAATTAGAAAACTATATGACGATATATATTCATACATTTTTACAATTTATATTATAATGTATAAAAATATTAGGCGACTATATCGTTGAAAATCTTTTCTTTGTCTAAAACCATTATTTCTATGTGAGTTCAATGTGTTAAATGCTTGTAACGATAAATTGAAAACAGATTAATTACTTCCAAAAAATATTTATAGAGGTGATCGTCCGTACTGAACTCCGTAGTTATTCTTAAAACACGGTTTAAACTACGGATTCACGTCGTAAAATAGTATTCTACGTCAATAGGACCGTAGCTAACGTTAAAAAGTAGGTATATCTGTTATACCTTAGACCGAGGTAACATGGCGATGGGTCATAAAAAACCTTTAATATAATTTGTCAACCTTCATTCAACGTTTATGTACCTATTAACGACATTTTAAAATATATTAAAAGTTATATAATCTTGTTGTTTTTATAATTTATTAAACAACATTCCTAAATAATTATGAATTATTTTGAATTAAGTTGGAGTTCTCAACGCGAAGGTTTCTTGTATTATAATATAAATGAGTAAGTAATAGTATTTTAATATTCGGCAATGAATTTATTAAGTAGATTTTATTAAATAAAAATATTTATATAAGATCTCATAAAAACAATTAAGTAGGCTGAGTAAACTTTTCATAAAATCAGAATTAAAATCAAAATAAAATAACTTAAGCAACATTTAAGAAAGTTAAATATAATCACTTTAAAAATCTTGATAAGTAAAGGGCTCTTAAACCTACACGTGTGTCACAAGTCCCAGTCACTGTTGAAGCTCCTCTCACTACAACGATGGACCCGACACACGCACCGTGAATACATTGAATGATGAGAGGTTTCGTCGGTACTTTAATCAGCTTGTATTAAACCTGGTGACTTGTTACAACAGCTCCATAGCTTGTATCAGTTTGAAAGGCATCATAAGTCCCATGTATAATATTTAAATATATTTTTTATGATATATACCTCGAAGGAGTGACAATTTCTTAAAGTTTATTTAATTTCAATGGTCATAAGTAACACTGAAGTAATTTCCTATAAAGTAATAACGATTTACCATCGATTAGTTTTAGTTATGACTTATGAGATATAGGAACAAAATTATCTTTTAATACAGGTTCCGCTATCTGTGATGTACTAATTATAATATACTGTAAACCTTCGAATTTCTTTTACGACTAATTGTAATACTGAACCAATATTATTTTGTGTGCAACATAAATATCAACCTGTATTTGAAAACTATATACTTGCTTCAGCCATTTTGTAAGACAACTGGAAGTAACGCTAAACATTGAAAATGAACACTGAAACTGTATCTTTAACCTTATTCACAAAGTTTGGGATAAATTAGCATAAATACATAACAAAAGATCTCAAGCTTCTTATAAGACGACTGAGATTTAAATATTGAAACATCAATTAGAAATATCATTTCATTATTTTATTTAATATGACGTAATATTCATTTTAATGAAACTAATATTTATCGGATATACTACGCCGCTTTTTTTAAACTACATACTCTCCAAAACTTACAAAAATAAATCGCTTAGTATAATACTACGCGTTTTTTTTAATTGACAACTACATACTCCCCAAAACTTTTGCAATAATATACCGCGTATATCCTAATAATATTAGTTTCATTTAAATGAATACTCACAAAAGTCTCAGATCTCATTCTGACGTAATATAACATCTCAATGTTTGATAATTTCCATTTATTTCATCATTTTAGTTTTGGTATATAATTAATTCTTTGTGTTAAATATAATATGAGTAATCGTTTGTATGAGTTCTTATCGATGTGTTTACAATTTTTTCCTCTTATTATTAAAATATTAAAGTAGGTATGTTATATAAAATATGGTTGGTCAATAAGTTTGATGTCATAATTATTTAATGTCTTTCTTTCTTCTACCTGACAATTTCCCAGCTTCAGCCAGGGTCTGCCTTACCTACATGTTGTGAATAGTTTTGGCTATTTGTTTTTACGACCGGCCGCCTGCCTGACATCAACTCTCTTTGGGAATGTCATAGTTATTTAATGTAATTGCCAGAAATATTATTAAAAATTCCATAGAAATTTTTTCTGTTTAAGGATTCAGGTTGTAGTGCATTCTGATTATTTCTGTAATTAAAACGGTTTAATAAAATGGTAATAGAAATCTTTTCGTCGATATTAATAATTTACCCAGTACATAAACAATATATGTATTTATAATAATAAAAGATGTACAATATTTATTTAGCCAAAATGAATAATCATTTCGTTATTTTATCACGTACTCCTTACGGTTCATACAACATGATGCTTAGCAAAACCAATTCCTCCAATTGTCAACCAATGTGTTGTTAATAAGAGTCGATGAAATAACGTCTGCAAATACATAATTATATTTTTATACACCAAAGATATAAGTTTTATAACAAGATGCGACTTGGACTGGAAATAGTTTTAAAACACAACGAAGTTATAAGAATATATAAATTTAAAACTTTACACGGACAGAAACTCCGTTAAATAGATTAATAAGTGGAAAATAAAATTCGCTTACTTTACTTAATTACCACGATCTAGTTACTTTAGTATTATAGTCATAAGAAAAAATCACATTAAAAATAATCTAAATATATAACTATTTCGAAATCCACAAAGAAAGAACATCTGAACTCTGCAGTGGACAGCATACCTACATAATTATAATTTGATGAATAACATAATCCACTTTTTCTTCTTTCCTAAGTCTGGTTCAGAGCAAACTCTTCACACACATCTCTTCTCATATGGAGAAGTTTAGGGCATTAATCACAACGCCTGTTTAGGACGAGTTAATGATTTCAAACTTATAATTTGATATTATAAGTCCATGTTTCTTCACGATGTTTTCTTTCATATGTCAGTGGTGTCTAAATACTCTTACAAAGTACATATCACTCGAAAGTTCACATTGGTACTGGCCAGGGTCAGGATCGAACCCGCACCCTCATGCACGAGAGGCGGGCCTTTAACCTCCAGAGTCTAGTTTTTAAGTGGCGCCACCCGTGCCTTACTAATGACAATAAATATACTATAATCTTTAGAATTGTTTTTATGACTAATTATAATACTGAATCACTGTAATTTTGTAATGGTAACACAACTCGTATTTGAAAACTAAAACATACTGCCTGGACCCATTTACTGGAAGTAAAATTGAACATTAAAAATCAAGCCCAAAACTGTACCTCGAACACTAGACCATCATGACTATATAAGTCTGGTTAAGTGACTAATAACATTAATCACTCATAAGTACATGATCATCATTTCCAAATTATTAAATGTTCATAATAAAGAAAAAGAAATAGAGTCAGTGGTGGCTCAGTGGTTAAAGGGCCCGCCTCTCGTCACCGAGGGCGCGGGTTCGATCCTGACCCGGGCAAGTACCAATGTGATTTTTCCGAATCATATGTACTTTCTAAGAGTATTTAGACATCACTGATAAATACTGATTCCCAAAAAGAGGGTTGATGTCAGGCAGGCGGCCGGTCGTAACAACGAATAGCCAAAAACTATTCACGACATGTAAGGCAGACCCTGGCTATAGCTGGGAAATTGCCAGGTAGATCAAGAACAATAAAGAAAAAGAAAGTCCACGACTTCTAACACAGGAACAGCTCACCAGAACATGAGACGTGACCCAACACAAAGATCGTCAGGGGAATTTTAACAGAGTAAATGTCATATATATAAGATAATATATATTACTTACTTCACAGTTCACTTGTACCGCCATTTTGTTTTGTTCAATTATTATTTTGCTTAAGTCTACCATTGACAATAAATAAATAAAACTATCTAAGCCTTAAACATAATATTTTCCTCGCTGTCCTCACATAGAATTTCATATGATAAACATTTATATTTAATTTAAATAATCTAATTAAATTGTAGAACATATCATTATTAGAAACACAGATTTAAAAAAGTTTAAAGTGTTGAGGTAACTGACATTGAAATCTGGCTTGAAAATAAAATACAAAAAAATAACTATGCTAATATATACATATAAAATAGAATTATGTATGTTTTATAAAGCTATTAATACCGGTTCGTGGATTTAAATAATCTTTGATCCAGATACGAAATATTGAGTTATACTATGAAATAACTTGAGAGAATAAAAAAAATATTAATGTTTACAATACGATATTTCTTAATGAATGTAGTGAATGTTTTTTCTTCTTTAATATAAAGAATATTGTACGTTGATAGCATCTGGTACAGAGGGATGCTGCATAATCACTCGTGAGAAATACGTTAAAACAATTTAGAATTCAATTGAAATTTAATTATTTATATGAAGAGCTTGTGATATATACTTTATTTTATATACTACATAATAAAATTGAGATATATATATATATATATATATATATATATATATATATATATATATATAAATAAATAATGTCTCCAGAGTTGTATCATGACTATGTAGGGTGACTATAATGTATGTTTTATATCTTGGAACAGATTTTATCAATATAATTATAGAATACCTACCTAATATTTTTATGCTAAGATAACTATTATATATATAATCGAATTACAATCTATATGAACATTAATATTAATGCAGGAAAAATATTATATATTCTACTACAATTAAAATGGATGCAACCTTTTTTGTATACAACTTATAGTCATATTAAATTTTCTTCTTCTTCCTGGCAATTTTCCAGCTTTAGCCAGGGTCTGCCTTACATGTTGTGAAGAGTTTTGGCTAATTGTTTTTACAACCGGCCGCCTGCTTGACATCAACTGTCTTTAAGAATGCATTAATCAGTGATGTCTAAAGTGCATATGACTCGGAAAAATCACATTGGTACTTGCCAGAGCCAGGATCGAACCTGAGCCTTCGTCCATAAGAGGCGGGCCTTTTAATCACTAGGCCACCACTGACTTCAATAATAGTCATATAATATGGCAAAAAAAAAATGTTTCAAAATTACGTAACCAGTAAGGCAATCTATAATGTTTATTATTTTCAATATCTTATTATTCTGTATCATGTATAAAAACTTGAAAAAATTGTATTAATTGAATTTTAATGGAAACTATCCTTAAACGATAAAAAATATTTCCATAAAACGTTCTACAGTTGTAAACAATATATTCATAGTATAGTATAGTTATTTTATTGTTATAAATTAATAAAGGTGTATGTGTGTGTGTTTGTTACGTGTTAACTACGCCGCGTGTTTTTGAACGTAAAAATATACAACTTGACAATGATTAGGTTTTCAATATTTATCATCAGAAGTTACTGAAATTATAACTCGATGAATATATTTATTAAATCTGTGAGTTTAAATCAAACTACATACTTAATATGTTTCGTATACTACGCGACTTTATTTCTGTAAAAAACTACATACTCGCGACGTTTGGTTACTTTTCAGCAACCGTGATCATTAAGACGAGATGTGAATAAATATTAGTTTCATTTAAATGAATAAAACTCTCGAAAATCTTAGATCTTATTAAAACTGTAAGGTTTAAAGCAAGTTAAATTAAATACAGCTCAATAACACAACTACCTTTGAGAGTGGAGTAAGTTGAGTCAGCTTCGTGGTGAGAAAAGTCAGGAGATTATATCTAGCGAGTGTCGTAGTGGAAATATCCGTGATAATTATAAATGATGGTCATCTCTGTAGGTGGATAGTTAGTGTGGAGACATGTTTACATTACACATTGAGTGGTCGAGTGGCTCGGACGTGCGACAACGACTGATGATGAAGAGGAATTAGTGATTAAACAAGGTACTGCTATATTAATAATAATAGATTATTATAAATTCTTACTAATACATATATTTTTTTTATATTAATACCAAATTTACTTAGAATTTTTATAATTATATATATTTTTAACCTGTGTTACGTCAACGTATTTCTATTATAATTTATAAGGAACTGAAGTTTTTTGTCTATTATATCAATCTAATAAAAAGGTCTTATTAGCGTTAAAGGTAGAATATATTTCTAGAAGTTTCAAAGTTCAAACAAATCGGCAAATAATTGGCCAAATGAATGGATTTTTCTATGCGTATGTTTTAGTATAGACATATTTACAGCCTATAGCGTTATGTATACAGATAATATATATACTTAATGAAGTATATATATTATATACAAGGTCTTACTTGTTATATATAATTAAAATTATCGATAACATGATAATTAAATAGTTATAAATATATAGAAGTGAAATGTTATTTTAAAAATATTAATAAATGTACATAATTAATTCAAGTAGTTTTTTTAGCCTTGGAAGGTTTTATGTGTTCTCGAATGTACCTACTGACGTCACTGTTATGTAATTCAGAAGCTTTTGAACCAAAAATCCCCACTTAATTAAGATGTTCGGAATATAGGAAGAACATTTTTAGGGTCTCAAAACGTTGTGAAATAGTTTCAAAGCTTTTAACGGCCTGTCTTTTAAAAGTTTCGGGTGTCGACCGGTTTGTAAGAAACTGATAGTGTAGAACGCACGGACAGACTGATATATTATATATATAATCAAGGTTGTGGTTTAACGATGTAAGATATTTAAAACTCGATTACAACAACACAAAAACAAGTAAAAAACCTATAGTACAACTTTCACCCTGTAAAGATATGTAAAAAAATAATAATAATTTTATACAATTTCTCTTCACGCGAACGAAGACACGTTAAAATGCTAGTATTTTATGACCGGATAAAGTTCAAATAGTGTTTAGTGTTATCACTAAATACATAATAATTAAAATGCAATAAATAATTGTAATGTATGTATATAATACTTATATATTGTGTTGTGTTGTAATAATTATATCTTTGTTGATTACATTGGTTGAGTAATGACTACAAGTCATCTGTGGCTGCATAGAGAATTTCGTCAATAATTTAGGATTTATAAAAAAGTGCCCTGTCGCTGACAGATCCGGGGTATACCGACATAGCGGCCGATGGCTTTCGCAGTGGTTTTAGTGAGTAGGGGCCAGCCCAGGTCGAGTCAAAAAAAAAGAATTATAAAACAAGACAATATATAATCATTATTATATAATTGTATGTATAACCACGACGTTAAACATCTTCCTTATAAAAGACCTTCTGTGGATTTAAATCGTTTAGTTATGACCTTAATTAATAATAATTAAAATATTCAATGGACAAAAAGTAGCGCTTACCGACTAGCGTAAAACATCTCGTGACATTTGAGATGGCGCCGCAAAAACGTAACTGACGGTGTATTTTATACTGTACTGAAATAAGAAGATCATAAAGAACTCTCTAGAATAATGTCATTTATTATGTAGGACAGATATAAAGGAATATTATAATTTTGGTACCTAGTTAGTCCCGTTATGAACACTCCTGATACAGTTCGACGCGACATGTTACTACTTGTTGTGAAGCATTAAATACTGCCTTTGTTGTATGTTTAATATAAGAAACACGTCGACATGACATGCTTAATCTTAGGTTAGCAAGCATTTTAATAACGAGAGTCGTTTATTTTTCAAAATGACAGAAACTGAGTTTCGAAGTGTCAAAGATTCTGTTTAAAGAAGCTTTACAGTTTATCCTATACTGAAATAAAAGAACAATTGGATTTCATAGAGAAAGAGTCTGTCCTCCTATAGTCAGTGAAAGATTGAGTAAAAGAATTTTATTTCGAGAGAGAAATCGGAAGATATTGGCAACGAAGGTCGGCCTTTGGAAATGCTGCCTTCCGAAGCAATTGCTTTTATAAAATAATAGATTCTAAGTGTCAAGAGTAGAGAAATGGCAGCTTTAGCTTGAGCTCTCTAAAAGTACTGTTAATCATGCGATCCATCAACATCTTCGCAGGAAAGAAATCAGTACTAGATTGGTACCAAAACTTCTTTCAGCAGAACAGAAAGAAAAAATTGTGCGCTGCGTTTCGAAGTTTTTGGATGTTTAATGACGAAAATTCAAAGACTGTGATCAAGCGATTAATGAATAGTGAAGAAACTGAGGAAACTATGATCTTGCATTATGATTTACAAAGCAAGCGTGAGTTAATGGAATGTCTTTAAATGAAAAGCAAAGTTGTCACAAATTTATCCGTGTAGTAAACAGAACCGAATGTTAGTAAACAATATCTGTACACATCAATTGTTCAAGTTGTAACTAACCAGTTTAAAAATCGTCCACTGGTTGTCTGGTTCATCTCAGATACATTTCATTAAGGCAATTTCAAACAACTACATATAATAAGTTAGGTTGTTTGAAATCAGGAGACCTTTTCCGAAGTGACAATCGCAGACAGTCAAGAGTCAGAAAATTCTATGATTCAAATCAATTGGACACCTTTAAATACATATTTAATTCACAACCTCTATTATATTTATTTACTAATTACTGTAACAAAATTAAAACAGGATTTTTTAAAATATTTTCAGCAGTATTACCATTTCTCCAAATACGTTTAGATCAAAGACAAAAGACCACAATTTAGGACAAAAACATTCTAGCACTTAATGTAACTGATAGTTTAATAATTGCTGAAGTATAGTATTTTGTAACAAATATTATAACCATATATTTTTTATTATATAATTTTAAAGATACTTAACTGCCACTCTTTCAAAAATAAATATTCACAATTATTTCGTAGTTTGCAAATGAAGTAAGTAGTTGTTATTATATTCTAAAAACATTTTCTTTAAGTTTGACAATCTTTGAACCTTAAATCATATAACAAAGACAGTGAATTGATGTCCCCGGGAACTACGTACTGTCAATTGTTAAAGAATTAAGATCTAAAGTCATATATTTGAGTGCTCTGTAGTACCGTAGTCGATTACGTTGGAACTGTTGTGTTTAGGAATTAAAATTAATAAACTTAAGGTAAAATCTTAATTTACAATTTGTCTTTGTATAAATTTATAAAACTTGTTGCTTTTCAATCAACTTAGACAGCATTAACCAAAAGTATTGTTCCTATATTTCAATAAAATGATTGAGTCGTAATTCCTTGTACAAAAAGGTAATCATAATTTTGGCTCTCAATAATATTGTTATCCAAATTATAAGTTTCAAAATATTATTTAACCTGGACCTACTTACAAGGTATATATTTTTTAACTTTTAGTGACCAATGCCACTTTCTCTTATTATAAAATGTAAAAGTATTCAATAAGCTTTGCGTTGTTATACTTTTATTATTCTTATTTGATTTATTAATATTTTTTAAAATACTAATAACAGTTTTTATATTATAAATAGTACCTATTGTTTGTAGTTTTCGAACGAAAGCATTTTAAGTGACATGAAAAGCAAATGTCAATAAAATGTGATATACCCATAGATAATACACTATATTAGAAATATGATTTTAATAATATGTATATTTAATTGGTGGTCGTATGACACAAATAACAGGATACGGTTTCGAAATAAAATGTAGCCCTTCGTTATATGATAGTTAGTTCATACTATTTTTATATTTAAATTTTAAAGAACTTCGTATTGTTAAAGCAATCGACTTTTTTAAATTAGAAATTTCAGTGTTACATAAATACACTATAAATACTTACTCAACACGAGCGACTGTTTCCTGAACATTATAATGATATTCAATAAAGAATTTCGATCGAATTCATCTTGTATGATAATTCTCACGCTTACAAAAACATGATATTATCTGATTCATTAAAAACTAGTTCTAGACACCTCGTACTGTCGTGATGTTTATTTATAGATGGAAACAATTATAAAAAATGTATGTTATAAAAAATATACTAAAATAAATTTATCGGTGAAATGTAATAACTCTTTGCCTCTACTGTATATTTTTAAGGATCTGTATATTTTAATATAATATAAAACATACCAATAAACTGTTCAAACATAATTGTTTATTTCTTAATTAAAGCTTATTGGTTCTACCTATGTGTTATTACTATTAATCAATTCTTTCTACCATTGAAAATTTTATAATTACACAGTTATTCTATTTTTTACATAGTGAACGATCAACGACGTAATATTTAATTAATTTTTTACTTAAGTAATAGTGTTAGTGAGAGACTAGTAGCGACATCTATGATCTGTGACACGCGACTTCGAGAATAATACATACTACTTTTGTAAGGAGATTCCTAGAAACTATCTAAGATACAATATGATTGGAATGTTTCATAAAATTACATCATGTAGTTTTTGCCTGAAAGAGTATTAAAGAACAGCACGTTCGTAATTTAGCAATTTAATAAGAAATAATAATAATATTTCAGATGGTGTGTAAATTAAAAGAGTTAGCGGTGCAACTGTTCGACGCGGGGGCGCTGCGTCTCGGAGACATAGAGGCCAAGCTGGGCCGGAGGACCCCGATATACTTTGACCTCAGGGTCGTAGTGTCTCATCCTAAGATCGTGGTTGGTCCTACAAGAAACAATCTTTTTCTGATCCATACCAAGTCATAAAAATGAGTTCAATTATACATAGGTATATAGCTAACCAAAAACAATATATTCATTCATCCTCAAAAAATAGTTTTCTTTATTCTCTTCATAAATTTATAAAACCATGAGTAAATGGAAAATTTAAAAATATAAATGTTTAAACCTTCGAAGTCGTTAGAATGTTTGGTTTTAGTTTAAAAATTTAATGATATATTACATGATGTGTATGAAAGAAGTATAAAGGGCGATCCTTATATTAAATAGATTAATAATATTAATATTGTTCTAAGTAGAAGGCGATCTCTCAACAACTGCAAGTCCTGTCATCAGGAGTGCCACACGAGCTGGTTTGCGGAGTGCCATACGCGGCGCTGCCCTTCGCCGCTGTCATGTCCGTCAACACGGATACTCCAATGATCATGAAGAGGAAGGAGACTAAACTGTATGGCACTAAGAAGATACTGGAAGGAGTATTCCAGAAGAATCAAACGTGCCTCGTGGTTGAAGACGTGGTCACGAGCGGTGGTACCTTATTGGAGACGGTCAACACGTTAAGGAGCGAGGGTTTAATCGTGACAGACGCTGTAGTAGTACTAGACCGGGAGCAGGGCGGCGTCGGTGTACTTGAGGCGAGCGGAGTCAGGGTACGGTCTATGTTCACCATGACAGAACTGGTCTCAATGTTGAGAGACGCCGGCAGGATCAGCGAACAAACAGTGGACATAGTATCAGACCACATCAAGGAATGTCAGTTCGGAGTGAAAGATAACTGTGATCCAGTCGATACATGAACTATAATAATGATATTAAAGTTATTTATGTTCGTAACATTCGTTATTTGTAAGATGATTCATGTGAGATTGTAATTCATTCTTTAATAGTAAAAGGTACAAGCATTTTTAAATCTGCTATTTACGTTATCTTTTATTTAAAATTAAAAACATTAACATTAAAGATTGGTGAATGAATTTTATTGTCGTAAGATGTTAATAGATCTTGTATTAACTTTTAATAAACATATTTAATTATCTATATTCAATAGTTTCTCTTTAATCTGTGGTTGAATCATTCTGCATGCGTCTAATAAACCGCCTTTTTGTACTATTGTACCTACCTATGTCAATTCTTTTCTTTATTTTTAACCTAACATTCAGTAATTCTTTTGTCAACACGCTAGGGCCCTACTATATCATATATACCAGTTACCTGAAGCAGGAGACGTTTGTGTTCGAGGTAGTCTGCCTTGATTTCTAAGGTTCAGTTACTTCCAGTAACGTCTTACAAGTAGGCTCAAGTAGTAACAAAATTACATCAGTTCAGTACTACAATTAGTTATTATCAGTCATAGTAACAATACTAGTGTATATGTATTATAATTAGTAATGCAAGGATGGCGTCACTTATAACATTCATCACGACTGATCCATTCTAATAAATATCAAACTAGTTCTTGATTAGCATTTTCTTTTATATTTAACGTGACATGCTCAATCAAAAGTAGCGTCCAACATGGCCGCTATCCATAGTAATTCAACATTTTTCTTTAATACTTAATTCGTTAATTTTAAATAAAGTTGTAAATATTTCTACTTTCATAGAAAAAACTAAAAGAGGTCATTTTTATATTATTTTGTTAATGATGTTTATAACAAGTTGTTAGTTTATCGTGAGTGTAGGTGTATAAATGAAAGACCATATCATAAAATCATAGTTATTTATAATTCACCAGCTGGAATATAATAATTAAAAACTTTGATCGACTCCAAAAATTGTACGAACATAATTATTAGCTGTATAGACGTGTTTAGGACTCCAGACCCTCCGTCCGTCTCCGCCTCGACCTGGTCTGGTCTGGATTCATAAAGTGATCTATAAACGCCAAAAAGCCAACGTAAACACACCGGTTACAAACATTAAAAATTAACTTAGGATTTAAAAAACAAAATCAAGTTCAGCCTTATCAAACAAAAGATGTTCTTTTGTGTCTCCAGCGAGTTCACAGCACCGCAGAGTGTGACCGAAGGGGAGCGTCCTGAGGGAGCAACTGTTTATAATGAGATAAACATTCCAGAGAGCGCCCTTCGTCAAAACCGGGAATGTAAATAACGAAACGGAACGGGGGCAGGGGGTAGGGGCAGGGAGAGACTTGTATAAAACTACAGAAGCGAATGCGTCAAGTGACTGCGAGGACAGGGGAGTGAGGGGAGACAGCTGGAGGAGTCTAGTTCTCCTCGATCTCCTGCTCCTGCTCCTCGTCGAACTCCGCGTCCTCGTCCGCGGTGGCCTCCTGGTACTGCTGGTACTCGGACACCAGGTCGTTCATGTTGCTCTCCGCCTCCGTGAACTCCATCTCGTCCATGCCCTCGCCCGTGTACCAGTGGAGGAAAGCCTTGCGTCTGAACATGGCCGTGAACTGCTCCGAGATGCGCTTGAACAGCTCCTGGATGGCCGTGGAGTTGCCGATGAAGGTGGCGGCCATCTTGAGGCCGCGGGGCGGGATGTCGCACACGGCGGTCTTCACGTTGTTGGGGATCCATTCCACGAAGTACGACGAGTTCTTGTTCTGGATGTTGAGCATCTGCTCGTCCACCTCCTTCATGGACATGCGGCCACGGAAGATGGCGGCCACGGTGAGGTAGCGGCCGTGGCGAGGGTCACAGGCTGCCATCATGTTCTTGGCGTCGAACATCTGTTGGGTCAGCTCGGGGACGGTCAGGGCGCGGTACTGCTGGCTGCCGCGAGATGTGAGGGGGGCGAAGCCCGGCATGAAGAAGTGGAGACGAGGGAAGGGGACCATGTTGACGGCTAACTTGCGGAGATCAGCGTTCAGCTGTCCGGGGAACCTGAGGCAGGTAGTGACTCCGGACATGGTGAGCGACACCAGGTGGTTGAGGTCGCCGTACGTGGGTGTGGACAGTTTCAGCGTGCGGAAGCAGATGTCATAAAGAGCCTCGTTGTCGATACAGTAGGTCTCATCGGTATTTTCTACTAACTGATGTACTGAAAGGGTGGCGTTGTAAGGTTCTACGACGGTGTCTGATACTTTAGGGGAAGGTACTACGGAGTATGTGTTCATGATTCTGTCGGGGTATTCTTCTCTGATCTTGGAGATGAGTAACGTGCCCATACCGGACCCGGTACCGCCTCCCAGTGAGTGTGTCAGTTGGAAACCTTGAAGACAGTCGCACGACTCTGCCTCTTTACGCACGACGTCTAAAACTGAATCGACGAGTTCAGCTCCCTCTGTGTAGTGACCCTTGGCCCAGTTGTTGCCGGCTCCGGACTGTCCGAACACGAAGTTGTCCGGACGGAAGATCTGTCCGAAAGGTCCAGAGCGGACAGAGTCCATGGTGCCGGGCTCCAGGTCCACCAGGATGGCGCGGGGGACGTATTTGCCACCGGAGGCCTCATTGTAGTACACATTGATGCGCTCCAGCTGCAAGTCGGAGTCTCCATGGTAGGCACCAGTGGGGTCGATGCCGTGCTCGTCGGAGATGATCTCCCAGAACTATAAAACAGGAGGAAATATATGAATGACACGTAACTAATACAGACAGGTAGTCCCTATAGACGTCCAACATACATTTCAAAGTACCGTTAAGCGGTATGAGTCACCGGCGGTAGTCAGGGTAACAGGACTCGTAACAAACCCTCGCGTGGGTTCTGTAATATTAATGAGGCCGCCCCGCTCCATCGATCCACACTACACATATAATTTCGTTCCCTCATAACCATTTATATTCTTACATAATCTCTTATCGTTTATGGGCACAATACAATAAATTTTAAGAGCTCTTGTGGGCGTCATTGTATGTATATTTCCTTTACGAGAGTTTTGCTTATCTATAAATCGATTGAAACGACATACAGTACATTATCCATATACAAGATACGCGATATAATATAATGAAATACTAACTAATGTCGTAAAAGATGATTTCTTATTTAGAAAGCCGTCTTACTGTGCTAAAGTTAGAGTGAAATGTATTCTCAAAAGTGGAATACTTAGATGTTAAGAGTCATCTTGAAGACGACGCGACGTTATAATATAAAATGAGATTCATTTGATGTATAATGTACACTTGTATGATGAATCACGGCACAGACGATCAGAACTCAGTTTTGGTACGTTGACGCATTCAAGTTACAGACGATGAATTCATAACGATTCATTAATTATATATTAAAACTGAATTTATTAGATGCTATATACATGTAGATGTTTAAGATTCAATGCTCCTATAACTAACTATTCCTGTACAAGTAATATGTTCGAGCCCACAACTTAAGACAAGTCCTCCCACGTCAGCCTACGTTCTCGCAAATAATTCAGAACACGAAATTTATAGCCTTGATATTATTTAAATGCAGTAACTTTTTTACATTTACTTAAACGTTCACTTAAATTAATTTTATGTGATAACTGTAGCCTTACAGGCAAATTGAAAATATCAAATTTTATATCTTGTTTAAAGTCCATAAATTCGGAAGTCATTTCACATAAAAGAGTCATGTCATCTACTAATTCCGATTTATTTGGCTTCGTTCCAGAATACTTTATTCACGAGTGCATTGGGATTAAATATTCTCTAATTTAGGATAACCTTTTCCTTAAACATTATTAGTAGGTGTTATAATCCCAGTCTAGACATTACTCAAGCTAGTTTTCTGCGTCTTAACAGATTAATGTCAGCTTAATGTATAATCTATATAAGTGGTTTAAAAAATCGATGAGCTTTCCCCTTAATTTCTAGTAACGTATCATAAAACGATCTCTCTGAAGCAACGTTCTCTTTTGATGTTAACTGAACATAGTGTACAGGAATAGTTCAGTCAGTTTTACTATGTGTTACAAAATTGGAGCTTTTTCATAACGGACATGCTTATTTTAGCCAGCACGGAAGAAAAGCGGTCAACGAACTCAACATGCGCACTCTACTATGTATGATAATCGACTTTTTATCGAATCTACGGACCCGTGGTACAAATAACACTGATTATATCTTTGTTTTAAATTTTATTAAATCACAACACGCTATACGTTACTTTTTATTAAAAAACTAATTAAAGGTAATTTTACATTTTCATTACTGAACTCATTCGTCTAATAAATTAGTATTTTTTGTGTTGTATTTAGTCCGCATATGGCGAGCGTTTATAACGATCATCGCTTACGTTTTTTTGAATTTCAAACGCTAACAAAAGAACGCTGTTTGATTGGACGCCCTTTATCAACAGACGCTCAACCTTGAGGGTCCCGGCTTGTATACCCTAGTAACGGTTTTTAACGGTAGCAATAACTGACATTACACAGGGAATAATAATGATACGTACCTACAACAATCAATACCACTATAGTAATAAAAAGTGTGACGTCACGAGTTCTAAATATGATTTTTAAACATCGAGAGACGCCACTAGCTACCGGCGAATGGCGCTCCAACACGTGGACAAACGACGGACAATGGATTTCTATCAGACCACCTCCATCTTTAAATTTTTATGAGAATAAAATTATATACATATCATACCTAGTTTAGACGACGGACTCGGGCATGCGCAACTTAAGGTAAAACCAGCCACACCCATCGATAAGGAGTTAAACTGTATATTGCCTTAAATTCTAGCTATATACTTGCCGGACTGAATAAACAATGACTGTCGGCTAACCGGCGACTTGTTTCCCCGTGGCTACGAGGCGTCACAAAATGCCGGCCGCATTCTCAGACGATAATTCACTAGTAAAAATAGTATTAAAAGAATATTACCTTAGCACCGATCTGGTTTCCGCATTGGCCGGCCTGGATATGAACGATTTCCCTCATTTTGTTATTTGTGAACTTAATAAATTACTTAACACTATATATTTCTGCTCCGCACGCACCACGTACTTTAGTGGCTGCTTGAAGAATAATCTTCGTTCGCCCGTTCCGTTCCACGAAAGCGGGGTTTGGCTGAGTGTTGTTACAGTTCCGGTCTCGTTTTATCGATACTTTTTGCCGCATTGCGACATTTTGCTATTTGTCATACATTATACATATATATCCTGGAACATATTTTAATACGTTTTATCGTAATTGTATTTAAATTGAAAATGAATTTGAAAGTAGATATATAAACATAAATTTTATGGCAACTTTACGTACAAATACATATACTATAACAAACCTAATAACCATTGATTCTTAAAAAAATCTTTTTTTAACGTTATTCTTCACACAGTTTGTCGAATGACAACTAAGATTTTTTTCATGTAAAAAGTATAATAGAACTGGTATTTCTCTTTTTAACAAACCAGTTTATGGAATTTCGTAATATATTGTTACTGTTATTAGACAACAAATAGCCAGATAAAGAATTATAGGGTTTTATTCTTTTAAGTCTTTTTTATGTGGATAACCTCAAAAGAATGGAATAATACTTGGTACTTTTTGCATAGAAAAATAGTTTTGATAGTTATTTCAATCTCATCCTCTGGTTAAAGTGACACAACTCTTGTCGACAGCTTACAGTCAAATATTCCAAAATTGTACCATTTTGCTTACTTATATATACTCGTTTTTTAGAAAACCTGTTTCAGTTCAATGTTATCGTAATATTTTCACAACATTTGATAAAAACAATCTACTACTACTACTACTACTACTACTACTACTACTACTACTACTACTACTACTACTACTACTAGAATTGCAACCATTTGACTCTAAAAATACTAATTATATATGAAGAAACCCATATGAGTTTATACATTTCTTCATCAAATAATATTTAGTGAAATATATATTAGAATGCCGAAAATGCTTGCAATAATAGTATATTAGATTAATAAAATCCTAATGATCTATTTCTTTTTCTTTATTAAATATGTAATTTAAATAAATAAAAAATTGACTCAATATATTTTCTTTACAAGTTTTCATTCACAAATAGATTGAAACAAAATTTTTAAATAATGAAGCAATAAATTCTATTCATCGACATCGATACTTAAAACATTCGCACATCTCTATGTCAGAACGCTGGATTCCTATTGGCCGGAATGGCCGTACCATATCAATGCTGCCAACAGAAAGAAAAAAATTGACTTCTGCTATCGTTTTTTGTCTTTTTCTTTTGTTTTTATTACAATAAGATAAGGAGTGAAGTATGATGTAGATTAATTATTATAATAATATTTGCTGAGTGAGTTTTTGTATTGTATTCTATAAATACATATATTATAATGTCGATTTGCGCAGATGGTTTAATCTGTAACGTTGGTATTGATCGCCGGCCGCTTCTTTGTATCGGGGTGGGGTCCGGAATTCCGGCTCAATGTCTACGAAATATACCTATAGGTACAGATACGAGTTTCACCCCATGATCGTGTTTTAAGGAAAATATGGAATAAAATTGATTAAAACATTGAAAATACTAATATAACATATAATTTACAATGAAAACTCTTTAAAATCAAACTAGTAATGCGGCATATAATTCAATGTTATCAGATATTAATCATTTTATTGCTATAAGTTCACGAAATTTAAGTCAGTTTTTTTATTTAAAATGTTCATTATTATTATTGTGGTAGCTCCATCGGCGCCATATGTTGTTTGTCCTCGAGCCGATTCTGTTAGCAGCTATTTTGTTATTTTAATTATTTTATAATTCGTTAACGTTTGTCATACTTAACTTAAATTTTCTTGTTGTTCTCATTTTTTATATATCGATATCCTTAAAATTTCAAAAACGTTAATAATGACGTTTTTGTGTGATAAGTAATGAAAAATATTTGTAGAGCTTACGATTTAAACCAACGAAATCTCCAAATAGTCATTGTGTTTTCCGTTTTCATTTATTTAAGTTAGTGTATCGTGAAACAATAGTATCAGTGTTTGGCATAACTCATTTAAAATAAATATTTACCGTACAATAACACTAAGCGGACATCTTTGTTATGCAAATGACTAAAATGAGCCAAGTTGAAACAAATACAATATTGAAAGTGTCCTTGGAGCTTCTATTTTTTCCCATATTTAAACAGAAAATATTTTTGTTATATCTTATAAATGAAAAACGTGATACTGTAAATATTTATATGTATAATCGTTCAACTCTACTAAATAACTGATTGTAAATCTTTATGGCGTCCAGTATCTATGTAACTTGTAAGTATATGCTCAAAACAAGAAAGCATTAGATATAGCTAAAAATTGCGAACGCAAGAAACAAGTCGTGGCGTATTATAGAATGCGGGATGCATCATAATTAATAATTGCATGAGTTCGTCGACCGAAATTGTATTGATAACACTAGGGCTGGGTTCAAACAACTAGGAAGATCTACAAGACAGGATCAATATTATCAATTGGTTAGTAAAAGACAGAGGACTCTTCAGTTTATTAATAACGTCTAAGTCTAGGTTTAACTACACTTCATCAGTTTGTATGCGATTTCAATGATAAAAATTTGCAATAGGTCATCTCATTTAAGATCATCGCCCTACTGCCAAATTAGGTGTTGTATTTAAATGTAATATTTGAATGGTGCAGCCATCTGTTGAGTGAAATCCTCGCCATCGCGGCGCCGGCGGGCCGGGCGCGGTGTTGTTGTCTTGTTTGGAATACATCGAATGTTCTAGACCGGTGCGACACACCCACAGCCTGCTTTAAGTAACGATTTGGAACTACATATACCTATGTATTATTGAGTATAGAGTTTTTTATGATATGTAAAAGTAGATGGAGTAGGTTTGGGTGTTCAATACTGATTGAATGAAATAAATAACTTTTTTATTACTTTCTGTCATCTGTGGAAAGAGGGTGCCCTTAAGTGCAACATTAATAAATTGCAAGAGCTATGGTAATATTTTCTTCGATCTGTAGATTCATATACAGGGTGACTGGTGAATTACTATCGATATTTGAGGACGTGATTTGTGACGATCATATATGACAAAATAAAAATTAATATAACATAAATATTAATAAACTTCTAAGTAAAGTTAACCAAAAGTTATGTAATTGCGCGATGCGTAAACACCCTACAGATTAGGTATACACCCACACTCACACATACGATCATCTTAAAACGTGCCAAATAACAATCTGTACCATAATTATAGAGCTGATTTTTTTACTATTAGTGACGAGATTTAATAATTTAAGCTTTTACTTATGAAAACTTGACAAGACCTAAAAATGAAGAATATTGAGCAGTCCTCAAGATTAAACGTTTCAGTAGAGTAGATTACCTATCATATAAAATTAATTTTACCCTATATTTTCCTCGTATAAACCCAGCAATGTAAACGCTACATGCCACAATTCACAACATGGAGTACAGTAAGTGATTTCGTAAAGCTGGTGAGTAAGAAAACTTTCACGAATCGATCTCAGCCATATGTGCTGCCGTAATGGTACTTGAGGTTTTTGTATTACATCTACTTACTTGAAATACAATAAAGTACAATGGCCGAGACCGTTAAGTGTTTATAAAACAATGATATATAAAGAGGATCACTGTATATACAAAAAAATAAACCTATGTTTTAATATCATAATTGTGAAAGTTAAAAATTATGAATAGAAGGTTTGTTTCACCCGCTCGGAAATACTTTAAAGATTAATACAAATAATTTGACTTATTTATTAAGACAGCTTTTATCGCTAAGTGAAATGATTATATTAATGAATTTATATTAAATCGTATTTAGACTATTTACTGCTAGTGTATTCGTTTACGTGAACGTAAAGCCCAGCCTTTTTCGTCTCATCTGGTTTCGAAAACTATAGGCTAGAAGAACTTCAGTAGTATTCTAATATACCTATCATTGATATCTCTAAATTCTTATATAACAAAGACAACGAAAATAGATTTTTATGTATAATTTCAGAGAAGATTTTACCCATAGACATATCATATTATCATATTACATTTAGTCTACTGAGATGTTAAATAAATGATGTATTGAATTCAATGTTTAAATGTATGTTATTTTGAAGTATTGTGAAGAATGATGTCATGTTGTGTGAAGGTCTGAGTGTTGGAGTCAGTGTGGGCCGGGAGGTTGTGAAAGGATTTGAAGTCTTACGGCTTTTCAACTAACATTATCTTAATCTTTATCGTATTTTTTTTGTTTTACAATTTACACCTACTATTTACGTGTAACTTTTGGTTTATACAGGATTTTTTAAATAGTTTTTCGTGTATTCCATATGATTGAGGTTCGGACGTCATTTCATTAAATTTTAAAGTCGATCGCCTTGACTCGTGTTAATTGACACCTAGAACTAAAACTGGTATAAAAGTTTTGTTGATCAAATATATTATAGTTTTTGGATACGATTCATCAAAGTTACAGATAAATATATTATTGGCTTTGAAAATTTAGAAAAAATTATATGTTTTTTAATGTTAAATACATCCTGACGTAAAATTTAACCAGTACAAGGACTCCCAGTAGAAATTCTATGATCAGTCCAATATTATATAATAATAACTTTTAAACCTAACATTTGTCAAATATGAAATAAAAATATTTCCTTATTCATAAATAAATTTATTAAATGTATAGCACATATATAAAAAAAAACTTAATTTATAATATATGAGGCTAAATGTTAGCGAGGTAGTGGAGCAAGCCCTAGTCAATAGACAGTAGCTCATTGTACCTGGTTGTTAGTGGTATCGCCTACCACCTTCCCACAGTACATGTAAATTTGATTCAAGGCTTATAATCTTAATAGGACACCATTTTATATCGCTATATTATTATTGATAATAAATAATAAATGTTACTTCCTTAAAGTCCAATCTACTTGTAGGAGGGCGTTATAAGAACAGGAGGGCCTTCATGGGAACTCATACTTTGAAAGGGATAAAGTACAGTCTATTCAATACGACACCAACTCAATCGAAACACTAGATATCACTATCACTTCGATACACAGCGATTCGTCACGAGCGCGGTGCGCGGGCGTCATCCCGAACCACACTAAGATGGCCGCCCTCGCTACCATCACAATGACGCTTCACTAGGCTAACCTCAGACAGCTAAAAGTCAACCTGACGTATGATTTTTGACGGATGCGCCGTCACGGCCGGACTGACATTCGACCGTCCTCGGGCGGTTCTCGGATCAATGAACTACAGTTGTGTCTATTCCGTTCGGCATCCTGACAAACGACTAGTTACAATCATCAAAATGTGCTATGGTACTTAAGACTTAAGGCGAGCATCTCGTAGCAATTAAGCCGGACGACAACGCCTTGTCACTTAACAGCATGTAGGTTAACTGTTCACAATTAGTAGGTACTATTGGACAGGTCGGTCCTTTGGTGGATGTGACCCGGACGACAACATTCGTCTTACCACGATACTCAAAATATTCAGAACAAGTCAGCCAACGTAAATGGATCTGAACCGGACGACAACATTCGTCTTACTACCGTCTGCAGAGCATCCAGAACAAGTCAGCCAACGTAAATGGATCTGAACCAGACGACACCATTCGTCTTACTACAGTCTGCAGAGCATCCAGGACAAGTCAGCCAACGTAAATGGCTCTGACTCGGACGACAATATTCGTCTTACCACAATCTGCAGGGGTTCCAAGACAAGTCAGCCAACGTAAATGGATCTGACCCGGACGACACTATTCGTCTTACCACAATCTGCAGAGCAACCAGGACAAGCCAGCCAACGTAAATGGCTCTGACTCGGACGACAATTTTCGTCTTACCACAATCTGCAGGGGTTCCAAGACAAGTCAGCCAACGTAAATGGATCTGACCCGGACGACACTATTCGTCTTACCACAATCTGCAGAGCAACCAGGACAAGCCAGCCAACGTAAATGGCTCTGACTCGGACGACAATTTTCGTCTTACCACAATCTGCAGGGGTTCCAAGACAAGTCAGCCAACGTAAATGGATCTGACCCGGACGACACTATTCGTCTTACCACAATCTGCAGAGCAACCAGGACAAGCCAGCCAACGTAAATGGCTCTGACTCGGACGACAATTTTCGTCTTACCACAATCTGCAGAGGTTCCAGGACAAGTCAGCCAACGTAAATGGATCTGACCCGGACGACAACTTTCGTCTGACCAATCTGCAGAGAATCATCACACACATATCAGTGAACAATGATCGAGACGTAGACTCCAATGACCTAGCCCCATCATCTCCACTACTTATACTCATGTGAGTGAACGATGACCCGGACATAGACTCCACCGAGCTAGCCCGTCCATCTCCACTAGCCAAACTCATGTGAGTGAACGATGACCCGGACATAGACTCCACCGAGCTAGCCCGTCCATCTTCACAACCTGATCAAGCGTCGACCGGACGTGGACTCCATCGAGCCAGCCCCTGCACGCTTTGATCCATCACTACTAGAAACATCGGCCGCATCAGCCAGTTTCATCGCCACCTCAAACACACCAACTCAAACTTACACAACTCATTTATGGTTTATCAATGTTGGAGGCCATCAGAGCTACTCAGCTACTCACTTTCATCATCTGACATAGCTTCGTTTCCATTCTCTCCACTCCATGACCCGCCGTCTCGGCCTCCTCATTACTTAGTTCAGTGGATATGTCAACTAACCCTTCAAAGCCTCTGGGTACTGCGCTCAAGTTTTCATGAGAGTATTTTAAAGTGCAATTAGATTCATCGGTATGTTTCAGTTCGTACCTATCGTTGTCTAGAATTTTAATTATGATAAAAGGTCCCCTAAACTTTCTTTGTAGTTTAGTTTGGTAACACTCGCTACACTTAACAAAAACGTAATCTCCCCGAGAAAGAAAAGAAGGTTTTACTTGGGCTTTGCCTTTATTAAATTTAACTACTTCCTTTTGATCTGCGTTTTCAGTGTTGAGGGAAGTTTTATTCCGGATATTGTCTAAATCTAATCTCGGCTCGTCTGAATTTTGGGCTATTAATGATATCCCTAAAGATTGCGCGCGTATGCCAAACATTAGTTCTGTTGGAGTATATCCTGTAACCCTACGGCTTGTGTTATTAAGTGCTAGAGGACTCTCCCAGACCAGAGCAATTCAGTAAGATGGGGTAAAGGTACCGAAAACACTTGCTATACGAGTATCTGCGGAAAGGCAGTTGGAACTGCTAAGCATTCGCTAGTGAGATGTAAGGTTCTCCTGGACAGCGGTCAACTCTCGCGTCGTCACTATAGGGTTTCAGAGATCATACGTGAAGCGGCCAGTCCTTCGGTAGCCAGAGCGCAAAGGGAAACAACCACAAACGAACGATCAATAGGTTTTGTGAGAGAGAGCACCAGGGCTACAAAATCAAACGTCAAGCCCTACTCTATCCTTAAAGCGGCTTCGGATTAGACTATCATGATGGACACGTGTGAGAAACAACACAAAATCCCCGAGGATACTTGTGGTTCAGCCTCCAGACCAGACACATTTCTATATTCGCGCATTTCAAAGCGCGTTGTCACTAAGTATTACGAGCTCACTAACGAACTAACTCGAAATAGGTTCGTCGCTGATTCGTACGCGGTAAAGGTGGGAGCGAGAGGTATAACAGCCAAATCTCTCTACAACCTACCAAAAGACTTGGGCCCGTCCAGAACCAACATTAATTCACTCTTGGAACGTACGTCGAATTCAGCCCTAGTAGGTTCAATTAGTAGTAGTTTTCAAATTTGGCCAGGTAGGGAGAGGAACTTGGACAGTGGAGGCGAGCGTACAACGCGCGTTAGTTAAGGGGCCCCTTAAACCCACACCTGGGTCGCAAGTCCCAGGCACTGCTGAAGCTCCCCTCCCTGCAACGCGATGGACCCGGCACCCGCACGGTGAATCCATTGAATGCTAAGCGGTTTCGTCCCTTGTACCTCAGGAAGTTTGTCACGCCACGTTTTATGGGTATCGTTTTCTATAATAGTTAGCAGACATTTTAAAATCTGCATGACCCTTTCTACTTGACCGTTGGCTTTATTTGCCCCTGTTGTTATAAAGTAAAGTTCTATACGAGGTGTTTTACTCAATTCTCTAAAGTCCGCGCTTACAAAGCCCCTTCCCCGATATAACAATTCGCTTGAGAACACCGAAAAGAGAAACAGCTTTTCTCAACGCTTTAATAGTACAACTGGCATCGAGGGATAGAGTATGCTCTTAAAGGACATACTTGATAACGTAATCAATCATTACTGACGCGTATTTCTTTTCTGTCGCTTTTGCCACTTAATGTCCCAGTCATATCTATGTATGTGAATAGTATGCCAATAAAATGTATGCAAATCCGTAGGAGAATTTACATGGCCAAAATAGCAATAACCCCACTGAATAAAATTTGGAGAGATAGGAAAATTATTAATGGAACAAAAATGCATCTGATACGAACGCTTGCCTTCTCTATATTTCTATCTATCTAGCTATCCGATTCTGTATAGTGCAAAGACGTGGACTATGAAAGTCGTTGACAGGCAAAGAATTGATGCCTTAGGAATGTGGTGATGGCGAAGTATGTTACGCATACCTCAAAATATGGTCGGCGCTTATCTAATATCTATTTGCAGCACATACTGGCGTTGATTGGTCAGTTCCCTGACAGAACTACAGACAGCTTTAAACGTCCGCTAGTGATTGAAAAAGTGGACGGTAACCGAACTAGAGGACTAAATCCCAAAAGGTGACTGGACCAAATCCCAGAACACCTAAAAATACCTGCCTGCGTTGCACTCCATCAAGAAACTAAACGTGTCTATCTCAGTATGGATATGGTTGATTTAAGTCCATACAAGGGACTGATGGACGATAGGTTACCAACGACTAACTTTGTTTCGCTCAATTTTTTTTCGATATAGCATATTGTTTCTAACATCGTAGATGTGACTAATTGAATCGGGAAACTTATTATTTAAGAGCTGAGCAACAATATCTTGAACATATGCATCACGTTTTTGTTCTACCGCTAACCACCCTTGATTTACCTCTACAAACTGCACAGACTTATTAACTACTTGAGCCTTGCTTTTGTCGCTCTTGGAAGTGCCCTGCTCAGGGTCATCTATGTACTCTCGGTGTTATTTTTTTTTTTTTTTTTTTTTTTTAACTAAGAAGCTTTGAAAGGATTGCCACCCGTGAAAACAATAAAATGATGACCATATAGCTTTTGCTTCAAATATTCTTCCGCTCGAACGACTGCCGAGGTCTCAAGTTCATAAGAATGATACTTTTATTCCGTGTCAGTTTTCCGGCGACTGAAATATGAAATAACGTGAGGAACTCCGTTCTTTCATTTAATTAAAATGGTACCGTATCCGTTGGCGCTGGCATTCGTGTGTAATTCTATAGGAGGCTCGCGATCAAATATAGTTAGAATAGACTCCGTGGTAAGTATTTGAACTATCCATTTACGGATATTACCGTGGACTTCTGACCGTTTAATTAAACCCTTTAACTTAGTGAGTAGACATAAGGATCGTACTAGGCGGAAATAGTTCGGTATAAAATTTCTAAAACAAAAGGCTTACTATAAGAATTGGTGTTAATCTCCCTAGAGTCAACATACATTATGTCAGAGTTGTCATTCGTTTTTTTTTTTACAATTAGAATGGGGCTTGATAAAGTGTAAAATGATTGTTTCAAAGAGGGCATCCATTTTTATTTTTTTTTATATCGAACAACCTCTTATAATTTGTAAGGTCTCTCTTAGACTATGTTAGGGTCTAAAGAATTAGGGTCTAAAGAGTTAAGAGGTGCCCTTAATAACAAAATGAGTTATACTTCTTAAAAACATCGATAAGGGCTTTGTTATCGTCGCCTTCCAAATAAGTTTTGATACGAGAAAAGTTAAGATTGTCTGAGGTTGAGCACTTATCTGTTTTTGTCGTTTCAGGTTTTGAGAAAATAATGTAGTCACTGTTTATTTCTCCTTTAATTCCCTACTCTACAAGGTCCCGTCCAACAACCACGGATTCAAAAATAATATTCTCTTTAATAATATGAAACAAAAGAGACACTGAAACATTTTGAATTATGACCGGGCTTAAAATTTGTGCATTACAATAAGTCTATAGACGTAGAAACACTAATAATAATTGACTGTTAATGTACACGAAGTATGACTAGAGTATTCAGTACCGAAGCGCAAGGTTGAATGACCTTTATTCGCTAATACGATCTAATATTAAAATCTTACGAAGTGGTGGGTAAGCGTGAAACTCATATCGTCGCCCGTTCGCTTCGACCGTATACTACGCGTTCAGATGCCTTTCAGGGGAACTACTTCATTGCTCAAAGTACACAGAAATTTATTTGAAAAATTTTCAGATACAGACACACATTAGTACTACATGAACAAGTACACCCACTACTAAAAAGAAAAGGAACAGTCTCACCAGATGACGTCGTCAACTCCCCTCGGCTCGGCCCATGGTCACACAGATATCTCCTTCACCGGCGAGCCTCAATTACCGGTACCTTTTACGATCAAGACACGACGAGACGTCCTAACCCTTATATCTGCTTCCGTACGATCCAGATTGAACCGGATCAACTACGTCGTCGAAGTTAGTTGAGAAGTTGACATTATTTTCATTGACAAGTTTCTCATTATTTTTTACAAAGTTTAACATAGATGGATGATCACTACTCTCCTCATTTTAAAGCCCTTTCGATCCCACTTCTGATGTAGGAGGGCGTTATAAGAACAGGAGGGCCTTCATGGGAACTCATACTTTGAAAGGGATAAAGTACAGTCTATTCAATACGACACCAACTCAATCGAAACACTAGATATCACTATCACTTCGATACACAGCGATTCGTCACGAGCGCGGTGCGCGGGCGTCATCCCGAACCACACTAAGATGGCCGCCCTCGCTACCATCACAATGACGCTTCACTAGGCTAACCTCAGACAGCTAAAAGTCAACCTGACGTATGATTTTTGACGGATGCGCCGTCATACTCAAACCTTCTTCAAGATCTTTAGCTTTAAAAAAATTATATACTTGGAAAACAAAATAAGACTATATAAATTAAACATATGACACGAGACGAAACCTCTCATCACTCAATGTATTCACGGTGCGTGTGTCGGGTCCATCGTTGTAGTGAGAGGAGCTTCAACAGTGACTGGGACTTGTGACCCAGGTGTAGGTTTAAGAGACCCTATCTAATATGGATCCTTATTATGAAAAAATGCTCTTCAATACGAAGATCCACCCTATCCTCAT
Source organism: Danaus chrysippus (assembly GCA_916720795.1). Taxonomy (NCBI): domain Eukaryota; kingdom Metazoa; phylum Arthropoda; class Insecta; order Lepidoptera; family Nymphalidae; genus Danaus; species Danaus chrysippus. The sequence continues at coordinate 8,485,900 of CAKASE010000066.1, read as the reverse complement.
TCCCTAAAAACATTATTTCCCGATCTCTCAATCGATATTTAGGCATATTATATTACCTCATATGACAGTATGGTCTAAATATTTCAGCGTACACAATAATAACAGCTCTCAGTGACACGAAATGACATCACCAGTTATCTGTACCACCTTGAACGACCTGAGACGTTCAGTCAATTAAAATACAGTGAGCTATGAACATCCTCAAATAAACTATACTGATAACGCTTATCAGATACATTAATTAATGTAATAACTAGTTCTATATATTTAGATTAGTAAATTGCATCTTACGTATTCTTGTAATAAATATCTTTCAGTACATATGACGCGATATGTGATAATTTACTTATGAGAAGTTACATTCTGTTATCATAAGTCCAAGGACGTTTTTTACGTGTATTTTTTAGTGCATTATTTATTTATAGATATAATTTTTATCTTTAATATTTTTGTAATATTTATTGCACTGCAGATAATTTACTATAGAAATCATTTTTAAGGAATATTTCTCTTTAGAAAAGTACTATTAAATTAATTGGTCCCTGCAAAAATTTGTGATGTTGACTTTGTGTTCATCTTCAGTAACAGACAAATATCTGTTGTATATATATTTAATATAATAAATGTATGGACCTTCAATAATAATATTCTGTATAAAGTTTGTTTAGTTCCAATGGAAGTGTGTCATCAAATGGTACGTCAGGTCACCTTGAGTGCCGTCACCGTAACTACGATATGTTTATGTTTCATCTCAAGTTATTCAATACTTTATGCAACTCATTTTATTATTGGGAAGTAAAGAAAAACGAATGAGTAATAAATAAAAATCTTTATTATATACATTAAATTATGTTTGAAAACAATTTAAATCTCAATAGACTGTTATCTATGCCGACGTCATGGTATGCCTGAACCTTGGAGTACGTTAAGGTATATCAGTCAGCCTATCAGACCTGGCTTGCCGAGGCTCGCTGCTGACGAGAGGAATGTCACTATTAGAATGTCTCATGATATATCTCTCTTTATTGTTAAATCGTGCGTTCTGTTAGAAGTTAGCAAGCGTGTCTTCAATACACAGTAGGAATCATTAATAAAACCGAATGCAAAGACGATGGCGGCGGTGAGGCGCTGAGACGCTTAGTGGTCCTCTACTTCCTGCTCCTGCTCCTCGTCGAACTCGGCGTCCTCGTCCGCGGTGGCCTCCTGGTACTGCTGGTACTCGGACACCAGGTCGTTCATGTTGCTCTCCGCCTCCGTGAACTCCATCTCGTCCATACCCTCGCCTGTGTACCAGTGGAGGAAAGCCTTGCGTCTGAACATAGCCGTGAACTGCTCCGAGATGCGCTTGAACAGCTCCTGGATGGCCGTGGAGTTGCCGATGAAGGTGGCGGCCATCTTGAGGCCGCGGGGCGGGATGTCGCACACGGCGGTCTTCACGTTGTTGGGGATCCATTCCACGAAGTACGACGAGTTCTTGTTCTGGATGTTGAGCATCTGTTCGTCGACCTCCTTCATGGACATGCGGCCACGGAAGATGGCGGCCACGGTGAGGTAGCGGCCGTGGCGAGGGTCACAGGCTGCCATCATGTTCTTGGCGTCGAACATCTGTTGGGTCAGCTCGGGGACGGTCAGGGCGCGGTATTGTCTGCTGCCACGGGATGTGAGAGGAGCGAATCCGGGCATGAAGAAGTGGAGACGAGGGAAGGGGACCATGTTGACGGCCAACTTGCGGAGATCAGCGTTCAGCTGTCCGGGGAACCTGAGGCAGGTAGTGACTCCGGACATGGTGAGCGACACCAGGTGGTTGAGGTCGCCGTACGTGGGTGTGGACAGTTTGAGCGTGCGGAAGCAGATGTCGTAAAGAGCCTCGTTGTCGATACAGTAGGTCTCATCGGTATTTTCTACTAACTGATGTACTGAAAGGGTGGCGTTGTAAGGTTCTACGACGGTGTCTGATACTTTAGGGGAAGGTACTACTGAGTATGTGTTCATGATTCTGTCGGGGTATTCTTCTCTGATCTTGGAGATGAGAAGTGTACCCATACCGGACCCGGTGCCTCCACCGAGGGAGTGTGTGAGCTGGAAGCCCTGGAGGCAGTCACATGACTCTGATTCTTTACGTACGACGTCAAGAACTGAGTCTACGAGTTCAGCTCCCTCTGTGTAGTGACCCTTGGCCCAGTTGTTGCCGGCTCCCGACTGTCCGAACACGAAGTTGTCCGGACGGAAGATCTGTCCGAAAGGTCCAGAGCGGACAGAGTCCATGGTGCCGGGCTCCAAGTCCACCAGGATGGCGCGGGGGACGTACTTGTTTCCGGAAGCCTCATTGTAGTATACATTAATACGTTCCAGCTGTAGGTCGGAGTCTCCATGGTAGGCCCCGGTGGGGTCGATGCCGTGCTCGTCAGAGATGATCTCCCAGAACTGTCAACAGAAAACATTAAGTCAGTGAAAGTTAATACGTTAACTTATTTAACACTTTGGAATAATTCCCTATCCTATCCCTATACACATGAGAGTAGGCAAGTAGGATAAGTAGAAGTGTAGCTATCCTTGTTATATCTTAAGATCTGTTTGTAAGTGGGTTCATTAGTAACAATGGGCCGACGACAATTTCACTCAATGAGCTATCATAACGGATGGCAGGATGCATTCAACTGTAATGAGTACTACAGCCTGGCTAGCATTACGCAAGCGTGTGATTTATGGAGGCAAGTCGCCGGGCGACGCCCACGTCTCGACGAACCGATCTTGCCTTATATGTACCGAACGTATTGTATGTAACCAATCAGCGATGTCTTCGACTATCCAAAAAGCCCTGGCCTGTAAAGCCGCCATATGGTCACATAGCGAATCTCATTTGGCTAGACGACTTGCATATTTATTTAAATGGTTAAAGCCTTGGTTGCTAAGCGATCGGAAAACATTAAGATTCTTTTACGCGCGGGCATGATGTCATCCGAAGGTGTAGCCGTGTGTGTGTGTGTGTGTGTGTGTGTGTGTGGTGAGCTGACTTCACCTTATACAACAAGTGACTCGTCTGTGTGCCTTTCGGCTCACGGTTTCTAGACTCATAAATATGTATTGCTAATAAATACTTAGAGATTCTTGTTATCAACTATTTACTTATACGGGCGTTTGTAATTTGTTCTTATAAAAAATCAAAAGAAAGTTGAAGTGGTTAAATATATTAAAAATCATGACATTCTTTTGCTGTAGTAAATAAATAATTAATCATTAATAATTAATAATCTATATATTTTTAATGTTTTTGACAGTGACGTTGAAGTGTAAGCCGCTTTCAAAATTGACAGCTGAGTAAGTTATTAAAAAGTGAAAGGGAATCGATTGTTCGAAAGGTTGGTTTCTTTGTAACGAGATAGGATGAAAGTGCTGTGTGAACTGTTATAATGTGCCACTTGCGAGGGAAACTGCATCTACAATAGAAACTTCTGAACACACTCTCCGCTTATACAACTAAATATGAACAATAATATATCTTGACGTAACTGAGTATATTTTAAAGATTAAACCCACGTTTTATGGGTGAAGTCAGTGATTGTATCGTCAAATGCATAACCTGCTCGTGTATTAGACATAGCTAAGTGTTCAGCGTTAACCAAGTTATTTTAAACTGCGTCCAACGACCGGGGTTCAACGACCCCGGCTCGCTGCTCCTCTGATAAGATAATTCTAACATATGACTTGAGATGAATTTAAATGTAACAGAACTAGCTTTATATATTTAAATGTACCTCAAAATAAATGTAATATTTCATATATTGTAATGTGAGGGCGACGGAGCAGAAATGTACCGCTATTGTTGAGCCGGTATTATTATTTGAGATTGTTTTTAGTAGACGCGTTATATTGTTTTAAAATCGTTTCACGATGACACACTAAATAAAAAATTATGAATAGATTACGTAAGACATGTTGTTAGTATGTTTTTTTTATTATTTTATTCTTATAAAGGCACGTATTTATTTCTATTCATCTATATCCTTACTTCAACGATCTTGTCGATTATCTCCGGGATGTTTGAAAATATTTCTATCTATAGCTTATTTGATATATAGACAATAAAATTTAAATGTATAATATTTAATTTATTGTAAATTCTATTTAACGTAAAAATAACTGTCATAGACAAATATTTATTTTTATTTTTTTCCAAACAAGTATATTTTGTTATAGCTTAGCAAATAATTGTCCTCAATACGATATATTAGTTGCATGAGTACAGTTAATAAATACATTAATGAGGTCACCGCATACTAAAATGGAGATTGTCGTATTTTTAATACAATTGACATATATTTTATAATGATTGAACTAGCCTCGTAATTAATAAGGTATTTTACCCTTTTAAAAAATAACTATGAAAAGTATAATTTCATAGAAAGTCAGATGTGTATCTCATCGATGGTGTGTTGCATGCAAATGCTTCGAAAGCGGTAATTAGGGAAATCGGATGAAACAATGGATACGGATTATTAGAATTTAGACCATAAATATATGTAAAATAGAGTCGTGTTTCATTTATATTATGCATCGGCGTTAATTTAGTAGTTTAATATGTTTATTTAATTAACTTGTATTTCTAGAGATTATCGCAGTGACTCAGAGCTGTATTTAGTGATGACGTCAGCTTACAGTTTATGTATAATTAACAAATATTTGAAAGGTGTTCACCGATGGGAGACTTTCGTGACGACCCCATCACTCGGGGTCGCAACCCCACCCTGTGACCCCGTCTGCGTGTATAAACTATATTATTCAATTTAATTAAGAACGACGTTATGCAATAATAGTAAATTTCTATGATGAAAAGTATTTTTCACTGTTAAGAATTTTCCAGAATTAAGTTTCCACGGTTGTACCGTTACTATCACATTCCGAAGTCATCTGTAATGTAATATATTGTTAATATGAACTTACTTTAGCTCCTATCTGGTTACCGCACTGGCCGGCCTGGATGTGAACGATTTCCCTCATATTGTTTAATAAAAATTTGTAATAACTTAACACTAAGCGTCTCTCACAACACTGCTCGATGGTATGACCCGACGCCGGCCGAGTCGTGTGTTTTGAAGTCCTACTCGCCTCCGCACAATGTTCATTCTGATCTCTGATTGGTCGATTCGTTCGTTGCTCACTTCACACCATTACGAATCCTTATCGTACAGTGCACCGCTCACTTTAATACAGATTTAATCCATTCCAGTCTTTATTGTGAAGATATAAACGCTACAGCTGTCCATGTGGTACACCGTACAATGAATACCGCTATATATGGAGTTATTACTGCATGATTATTTTTGTTACTTTATCGTTAAGTGCATTTAGCTTTTGGTTCTGTTCTACATGTTGTGCTCACGCATTATTTTTAGACACACTTTTATTGTGTCGTGTTGATACAAAAACATTTCAAGGAAATTACATTAATTTTAGATCGATGTACAACTTTGAATATTAAATTAATAATATTTAATATTGAAACAGCATGTTTTATTTTTAAAGTTTTCTACTCATTATTTCTTCTGTCTTATTTCCAAAGTACACATAATTTCTTTCGTATTATTATAGTGAAAACAATCGAAAGCTTATCACTAGTTTCATCTTCACACTACATACGTAGCGTTAACAGTATTTGATTCATAAATTTTCACATAGTATTTACGTAGATTATAGAGTGAGAAACGTAACGTAGTGTGAGTAAACTTGTAGTAATTATACAGTTCATTACATAAAATACTCCTGTTTTGATAAAAAACAAGTCTAAAGTTAGAGAGTTGTATGTTGTTAAAATTCCAAACACAATGACTTTTATCAGTGAATAGATGTTTAAAGGAATGGAAGCGGCAGATCAGAATTATTATAAGTGTTTGGATAATTTTGAAACAAGTACAAAATGTAAATAAGAAATATTACTAAAGTAATTAGTCCATTGAAATGTTAAATGAATTCTGCATTTTTTAGAGGACGCAATTTTATTTGGCACATGTTAGGGTTTAATAGAAGCTTAATCTCAAGTTCGTGATGTCGCCACCCTTGTCCCACAGCCGCCATTTTGGATAAAGGGGGTGAAAACACTTATTTCGCGATATCTCTGAAACTATGCATCTCACTGAAAATTTGTAAGGACATAAATAATAGCAAATTATATTGCCTAAAAATATGTTTATATAACTTTTTGCCTAAATTAAAAATTTATGGTGTTACGTCATATAAGTACTAATTATGTTATGAGACATAATACGATCTATTTCAATGACCCTACTCACTGAAACAATACATTAATATTAGGACAAATTCTTCACTTTTCACCCCTTTAATTTGTTCATATAATTCTCTATACAGAAGTATTTTTATATATACATATTGGTTTAAATGTATTTAGTCTGAAACCAGCGTTTTCGTTGTTTTTTTTTTCATTAAAAGTGATTAATAGTGATTTATGTGACACTCCGCTCAGCCCACACATGACTCAGTTACTTACTGTTTGTGGGACAATTATTATTTATTATATTTTTGTTACATTCATTGAGTATTACGAGTAATATGTTTTGGTGTTTACTTAGAACGGAATCATTTCTCATATATTTATGAATACTCAATCATTTAAATTAACTTTCCTCTTATTGAAATCACGAAAATAGTTAGTGACTTAAGGTTAGTAATGAAATGTTAACTGAATCTTTATATATAAAAAAGTCGTGTTAGTTACACTATTTATAACTCAAGAACGGCTGCACGGATTTGAAAAGTGGTGGAGAGATAGCTTAGAACAACGGAAGGACATAGGATAGTTTTCACCGGATTGAAATAGGAAAAAAAATAAGTTGATCAAATCCAAAGTTTTCTTATCTGCTGTCTCTAAGAAAGAATAGAGTTCATCCGGTCAGCTATACATTTCTAATTCTGAAACTAAAGCAGACGGAGTCGCGGACAAAAACTAGTATGAAATAAATGCGAACCCACCAATTATACGTTTGATGACAATTGCACAATTGTTCTAACTTTTGGTAATACGACTGTCGTAATTTGACAGATTTTATAGCACTTCTGAATGATCTCATTTAAACAGGAAGTTATTAATGTATATAATAGTTAGCTAACTATTATGTAAATCTTATATAGCAAAAGATAGAAACGAAACCTCTCATCATTCAATGTATTCACGGTGCGTGTGTCGGGTCCATCGTTATAGTGAGAGGAGCTTCAACAGTGACTGGGACTTGCGACCCAGGTGTAGGTTTAAGGGACTCTATCTAACGCGCGTTAAACGCTCACCTCCACTGTACAAGCTCCTCTCTTCACCAAATTTAAAAAGAACCTACTAGGTACCTTCAAATTATAAATATAAATAGCATATAAATTAACTGAAAGTGTACATAATGAGGCTTGAAAATTTCTATATCAGAAATATTTGTAAATAAATAATTTAAAAGTTTATTATTTTTAAATATTAGTTCTCATTCATAAAGTACATATAATAGTGGAGTATTTTTGGTTGAAGAAGGAAAACCAGCATTGTGTCAAGGCCTGTTAAACGATAAACGACGTTTCTGAGTAAAACAGGCTCCGATGAAAAAACATTAGTATTTAGGTTTTGATGTGGAATGACGTGTTTACATAGATAGGAGTATAATTATTTATAATTAAATTTAAATATTTGTTATATGGAATACAGATACATATATTAATCATTTTATATATTTTATTATCAGATATATAAAGAAAGGCTCTTTTAATGAAAAAACTGTCAGTTTTCAAGTTATTTAAGTCCTTCTTCTACCTGGCAATTTCCCAGACTTAGCCAGGGTCTGCCTTACATGTAGTGAATAGTTTTGGCTAATTGTTTTTACGACCGGCCGCCTGCCTGACATCAACCCTCTTTGGGAATGCATTAACCAGTGATGTCTAAATACTATTAGAAAGTACATATGACTCAAGTTAATTTATAAGTATCATATAATAATTTGCGATTATTAAACTTATTGAATAACGTAAAACTGTGAAAGCTGTCGTAAACTGTACACGTACAGTAAGGTCGCAGATATAAAACTTGTTCCACCCACATACTATGAATCAATCATTGGTTTACATTGTTATATAAAGTAACTATTACTTAATATTTATTAAAATTTAAATTTCTTATATCTCTTAAGATAAAATACAGTTTTAATGGCGGACTATTTAGCTTTCTTACAATAAAAACACGTAGTAACTTTCAGTTTGAAAGTTTTCCATCGTATTTCACGTGTATTTATTTAGATTTTAGAAATGATATATTATATTAAGCGTGAGTGAGTACACTCTTATCACGAGGAAGACCAGATCAATCAGCCGGCCTTGGTCCACACGCAATGCCAATTGTCCACCCACGTGACAAAGTAGACCTACATTGTTAATATACTATTATTGTGTATTGTTTTTGACAAAAACTAAAACTGTGATTCATTTGTTTTGATAACTATTTTTTGTTAAATGTCTTTCGAAGGTCGTTAGCAGGTATACTCTTTCTGTTTTTTTAAAAGATATTAATTATTTTTGTAAAATTAATATATGTCACGTTTTGTTTTGATTAATTTCGTATTATTTTGTAAAATAATTTATTTTTAGATACAAGATTCCTTATTATCAGTTTCAATGTGTCACTTAAGCTGTATTTTATCAAACGTTATCTATATCATGAAATTAATTTCTTGAAAACATATCAATATTTTTGCGAAGTATTGATAGTGGGAATAAAATCTTCGTATCTTTTTTTGGTGGGTTTCTTTGAATAGGGGATGCTGGAAAATTTGGGGACCATAAATCAGGGGTAGTCGATACAATGCACCTATAGCTAGTATGTAGACGGAAATGACGTCATAAATATTAAGGGGCGCTGTGTGTATGTAAGTAATATCTACGAATTTGCGTCGTTTACTTAAACAAGTAGCAGAAAAAGATATAAACAATGTTTTTAATTCATTTTACATAAAGATTTTAAGGCCTTGATAGGTAAATAAATTAGTAAAACTTAATAAATACGTGTTTGTTCATAATTCATATTGTACATATTTAAGCATTTTTGAGACATTCTAGCTGAAATGAATCTTATGTTACATTGAAAAGTGATGTGAAAATATCAGTTATATACATAGAAATTTGGATGTTTTCAAAGCCAGAATTACAGAGAATATTCCTGAGATAGACTATCTATTACTTCCTGCTTCACTCCAACCTACCATATGGTGGATTAATAGTTAATAACTATCAATTTATACTAAAAAACATGTATTAAATTATATACATATATATGTATATGTATAATAGTATGCTAATAGTTGACTAACTCACCAGTCTCTAATATCTCTCTTTATTTGGCCAGTCTGCTCCTCCGCGTGGGCTCTAATATTTAAAATAAACTTTATTACACATATAATACCAGAGATCATCCGATATTATATCTAATTCCTAATTATATATACATTATTTTTACTGCTCATTCCGTAATTCAACTGAGAAAAAAATGCCGTGGTTCTATTTAAAAAAGATATATACTCGTAATTATTATTAAGATTGTTACTTATTTACATCCAATGATAATAATGAACTTTTATATTTAAAACAAACATAATAATTATATATATTTTAGTATATATATTCTTCTTTCTTGCGACTTAATCTGCGTGGAGTTTGGATTAAGTGCAATGTGAAACATTAGATGTGGTAATAGTAATCAACATGAACAGCTTGTGTCACGGGTAGTCATAATACGGGGCTTACAACTTGATCCCTCGGGAATTACATTGAATGAAGGGATAAATGACTACCTATATCTTATTCTGATGCCTAAGCTACATTACTGTAAAATTTAATTACAATCTGATCTCACGAAACAACGACAAACTTCCTTTTGTGGAATCAACTTAAAAAAATATTTTTCAGTATTAAATTAAGGTCCTAGAAGTTAAAGGCTTCTTGTGCACGAGGGTGCGGGTTCGAAGTCGAAAAAAATTAAAGAGTGAACAACCCTTATCACTTAGCGGTATGAAATATAGATAGTAGCCGATTCTCAGACCTACTGAATACTCATATAAAATTTGGTAAAAATCGGTAAAGCCGTTTCGAAGTACGGTAACTAACATTGTGACATTTAAATATTATATAACCCTAGTAATATTATAAATGCGAAAGTCACTCTGTCTGTCTGTCTGTTACGCTTTCAGGCCTAAACCACTGAACTGATTTTAATCAAATTTGGTACAGAGATAGAGTTGACATTGAGAAAGAACATAGGATAGTTCATAGTTTTATCCCAGACTTTTGAAAGGTTCTATTGGAAACGCGATATAACCGAACTCCACGCGGGCGAAGCTGCGGGCGGAAAGCTAGTTAGATATACGATAACTTTGAATAGAAAACTAGGAACGCTGAGTATTCAATTTTACAACACAAACTTGTAATCAAGATTGTTTTAACATAAAAAATATAAATATTCAACCTTAACATAAGATCTCTACAAGAATACATAATAATTTTTTTAGTTTAAAAATCCTGCAACAACTTCTAGTTATGGTAACACCATTAACATATTTTTCTTAAAATATTTCTGTAATTTTTTAAACGATTTACAAATTGTATGGCGTAATGTAAGTAGGTATTGCATAATTTACATTATAATTTTGACTTTTTCGACTTTACTTACTTATAAAAATATTATTTGTTTAAAACTTCAATGGATATTCTAAGAGTCTATATTTTGATCCTTAACCTGGTTCTATCAATTTTATTTCAATGATATTGTATATGCTATATACCTTTTTTTCACATATATAAATATATTAAATTATACAGACCAACTACGTTTCCGTTTCTGATACATTTCTCTGACAAAATCATGGATGTTAGTCTAATGAAAAAACAAAAATATTTTTAAATACCTCATTTTAGTTAAAGAATTTGTATAATTAAGACTTTAACGTTATATTTAAAACTATTATAAATAAATAAATGAATTAAAATGTATTAAATTTTATATTCTTTCAAATTAATTTCAGTTTTTTATTAAATTTTATGTAATAATTTTATTTATTCTGGTTGTTTATATAATACACTTTTGATATTAATTGGTGATATAAAACATATTCTCATTACAACAAGTTTATTACTTTGATAATTAACCAAATGAAAAAGACGAGTGCAAAAAAATGCCATAGAACCAATGTAATCTCATGGAAACCATTTTTATTTATAATTTTTTCAGATATCACAATATTATCACTGTAAAATATACACGTATTTACAATGTATGTATACAATATTTATAATCATCTTCATTATCACCATATTAGGTAAGACGAACTCTATTTGGGAGTGCTTGTACAGCTCCGAAAAAATATGGTGTACAACCAGACCTTCCCATAAAAGTATATCTCGAAAATTATTTTTGACTCCATCGAGGAGACACTGATGTGGAATCTTCATAGAGGTTTATTCGGTAAAATTTAAAGGACCAAAAAGAAGTTCTACATGAGCACAACCTACTTTCTTTAATGGTTGATTTGAATAAATCATTCTTGACGAAAATACGTGGATATATTGTGGCAAGAGTTGGAACAGAGGATGAAAGTAAGATGTGTACAGACAACATCAAAGACGAAAGGAGGTCTCACTATCTTATTGAGGGTGCCTTTGAAGAAGCAGACCATACCCTCAGTAAGGATTGATTGCAAGGTACCGTTCGTTGAATTTACATTACAAATCCGCTCATAAAACACTCTGAAAGATCTTAAAATGTGACAAAATCCAAACAATTGAGATGACCAGATCGTAATATGATTTAATTCTTGACGATAGACATTACCTATAACGAATAGCTGTAAGAAGGGCTTTAAAGATTATAATAATATATTTAAAAGGCAAATTGATTTCACTAAAATTTAATCATGACAGTATGTAGCTGTTTAGATGTGAATTTTTAAGTAGAAATAAATAAAATGTTCATTGTAATTTTTAGTTTTTTTTTTTACTATGTCAATATTTTAATGAGGAAAACTTTGTATACCAAAACATATTTTCCTTAAATAAAATCAATAATCCTATAATATTTACTAATATACCGTTTATTATAAACATTATTGTCAGTTTAATATAATATAAATTGCTTTTATTATAATTCTATCATTGAACAAGCATTAACATTTACTACATCTTTAAAATCTACGGAAAGAGATTAATATCATACATAGGATGACAACAGTTAGAAGCTAAAACATTCGACAGATCTGTAGGACGAGTCTACATCGTCACTACACACGCTACATTAACAGTTTTTCATTCATAAATCTTCACATAATAGTATTAACGTAATATTGAATGAGAAACGGGAAACGCAACGTATGTACGTCATACGAGTATCATAAAGACTGAGACGTGTAGTAAGCGTACTAATATCTGTAAAACTACAAGCTACATAAGAGTATTTTTGTTAGGATTCATTTATATAGAAAACAATTATATTATCTTTATGAAAAAGAATTCGCATCAAAAACATGGTCTATAAGATATTATTATGAAATCCAAATATTATTAAATATAAAAAAATAATTAATAACTTTGAAAATAACTTAAAAATCATTAACTTTAATGATGCTGTCATAAATGTTACAATCGTATATTATATTAAGTAATAACAGTTTTATTATACTGAATTAAACTGACCTAAGGTTTTATTAACTCTCAATAACATTAACTTTGGTTTGACATCAATTTAGATACAAATATACATATATTGAGTTTTATACGAGAAAGTTGTCTTTTTAATCACTATCTTTGAAGTTTGACCCGCTTCAAACTTTTTAACATAAGATTAATATACTTTTTGTAATTTCTTTATAGTTTAGATAATATGAAAATTAACTTACAATAAGTTATTTTATCAAAGAAGATTTCAATTAAGATACGTCACAGGGAATTGAGAATTGATTCAATATGATAACACGTCACTTAAACTCTCTCAGCGTAATTCCAATTAATTAGGTATATCCGGGGAGTCGAGGTAGTCTTAATATATCAAAGATGTTATGTATATTATATATATATATGTATATATATATATATGTATATATATATATATGTATATATGTATATGTATATATATACTAGCTTTTCCGCCCGCAGACCGCGTGGAGTTCGGTTATATCGCGTTTCCAAGAGAACCTTTAAAAGTCTGGGATAAAAACTATCCTATGTTCTTCCTCAAGGTCAACTCTATCTCTGTACCAAATTTCATTAAAATCAGTTCAGTGGTTTAGGCGTGCAAGCGTAACAGACAGACGGACAAAGTTACTTTCGCATTTATAATATAGATAAGTAGGGATTTTTTCGTAATTATTTTAATATAAAAATCTCTTAAGATTTCAATCACTATACCTTGCAATCACTAAATTATTTACAAAAATCAATACGTATTTAATACAATAAATAAGATCGAAATTATAAATAAGATTATATAAAATGATTGTTTTATATAATTGCTGTGGATGTCATTATCCGGTTACAAATTAAAGTTGTTTGAATGCTCGCCTTATAGAGGTGCGCCCGATCAGAGGTTTCATCTCCTTGTAGGGAGGCTGTGAGACACGTTACATATATACTGAAAACATATACATAATGAATACATAAAAATAGTATATAGAAGTAGTGTGTAACATGAGATCGTGTTTAAAGGGAATAGGATTTTAACAAATTTGAAATATAAATAAAGATTTTATCGATAAAATTTAAGATAAAAGGACTTTTGAGTTAAAAATTATTATTAGTCATGGAATAATTTGTTTTATTGCAATAACTACATAATGATCTATGTACAGTCAAAGAAAAGTTCTATAACTAATAAAAATATAACCAATGGATGAACATTGAGGTTAAACGACGGACAGTAATCAATAGTTAAACTGCAAATGATTAACAAGATTTAACAACTCTGTTAGTCTACTTTAATGTTAAAACAATCTTCATTAAATATATTAAACATAATCATAATTATATATTATGAAACCTGCCTGAAATTCTTCGGAGAAATATTGCAAGTAAAATCACTGCAGCAAAACGTCGCATTGCAGAATTGTGTACAGAAATCTTTTAGTGCAGTAAAAACTAACTAAAAGCGTATGAAGCCGTACAGTATTGATTTTCCTAAAGTGTCCCAGCGACGCTATGACTCACTGTATCGATGGGCAGGGTAAATGTGTTTAGGGGATGTTATGTTGAAAATAACTATACATATATAATATATGTTAAAATATATAAGACATACATACGAAGGAAACATATATAGAAAGAATAATATATACTTAATCATTCAATAATGTCTTAGTATGTTTTGCTAAACAATTTACATATAGTCTTATATATCTATTTGCCTACATTCTTCTTCTACCTGGCAATTTCCCAGCTTTAGCCAGGGTCTGCCTTACATGTTGTGAATAGTTTTGGCTATTTGTTTTTACGATCCGCCAGCCTGACATCAACCCTCTTTGGGAATGCATTAATCAGTGATGTCTAAATACTCTTAGAATTTGCTTACAATATACGTACATGCAGACAGTATAAAAGTAAATTATATATAGTTACAGTTTTTATATTTAATTCTTTTATTGATAAATGATTATTCATCAATATTCTGAATTGAAAGTTGTACAAGTAATTTATGCAATACATGTGGGCGTCTTTTACTTCGTATGTAACCGAGTGTACTATATATATATGTATGTATATGTAGTATATGTAATCGCAATGCCAACTCCTTAATTATGAATGAAATCTTTGGATTGAAAGGTTAACGAGAACATAAACTTGGTATTAAATTATATGAGAAGAAATCCATTCATATACCGAGTGATTCAATTCAACATTTTATTTTAATGAAATATATTATATTTAAATATATGTACTATATATTAGTTTAATAATTATTTTATTATAACAAGATTATTACGATTTATTGCGTCATAAAAAAATTCTTATTAAACATAAATATATTTATCTTCTATCTAAATAGACAATAAAGTTAATTGAAAATCGCTTCAAATAATCGCCCATTTATTTGTATTGGCCTATTAATTCGATTATAAAATACTGTTGTTGTGTGGGCGCCCATTGAAAGTTAAACGGACCATAGACTAGAGACTATCAACACTTTAATTGTCTATGAAATGCGTGAATTGATCCAAAAAGGTTACATGATACATCTCTTCCGACCTTTTTGTTTATTGATTTCGTTGAAAGCCGAACGTCAAGTAATTCCTACCATTAATTCACATTACCGTGATATAAAGTAAGAAAAACTATGTAATTTGTTAAAGTAAATAAAAGTGAAAGAAATTAATTGAAATATTTATATGTTTTACTATAGATATGTCGAAGCTGATATTTCAAAAGAAATAAATTGATCATAGTAAGTGTATTTATAAAAGACCTTAAAAAATAACCTGCCACAGCCTAATCTATAGCGCCGCGTAGGAAGCTACTTCCCAAATAAATATTACGATACAATTTTATCTCTTATCACGTATAAATACGGTCGAGAATTGTTTAATGTGAATCAAATTGGTCATAAAAGCTATTTGAGTGAACGTTTGTCTTCGTTTAGCCAACGGGATGTCTGACGCGACGCAGAACTTAGATCAGAGGAGATTAAAATGTTAATCAATAAATATACATTGAAACTATTACTGGAAATCGGATTTTTTTCGATAAAAGTTTGGAACATGAAGAAAATATTTCCACGTACGAGAGCTGAGATAAAAATGTAGTATTTTTTCCGTGACAATATTTCTATAAAGATTAATACGCTTTTATTGTGTATATAGAACAACTGAAAATCCTCTATATATATTCTACAATATCAATACATTTTCTTTTTAATCATTCAACAGCGTTCACATATAATTTCAAGTAACTTATTAAAATATTTCCCTAAAACATATTATCAAAAGCCACATAATAGGCTCATTAAATACAAAATGCATTTTCAAAATAAAGTAAGACCATTTTCTTATAACTAAGACGGATAGAATACCAACAAAACGATGACTTATTACTACCTACACGATCTGTCACCATAAATGGTAAGATGGAACAAATGGAAATATACAATGGATAATAACCAAAGAAGTAAATAAAATATAACAAAAATATCATTTAATAAATATGGCGGAATCAATTTCAATTTTCACTGCGGATGTCTATGACGCGATGTTAGTGCTTGTGCAAAATCAATACGTGACCTAACAGCTAGCGTCCAGGCTTCTGAGCTGTTGCCATGGCAACGCAGCATCCGTGAGATAGAAGCATCTCATGTCTCTGTCACACGCGAGACCTAGCCACGCCCGGGAGACCTAAGCTAGGGCCGGCTACACTGACGATCGTTAAATAATAAGCTTATTCATAAAATACTAGTCAAAACTTTCATTATATAAGAAATAAATGATGATTTAAGTGTGTTTTAAACTAGGGGATTAAAAATAAACTCGATTTTTTTTATGTTTTTAGAAATAAATACTAAAATTCAACACGAATTTTCTCGATTAAAATCTCCAAGCAAAGTTACTGATCTTTTAATGTTTAAAGAAACATTTTGGTGGGTACACCTTACAGGACTGTAAAAAATCCTTTTAATCAATGACATCAATATTTAATAGTAGGTACGTACATTCAACATCTTTTATTAATTTCCCAAAATAATGTACACTAATAGATCGTTCATTACTAAATGTCAGTATCTGTCACTGATCGACCTTCATGTGCATAAATTTAAAATATATTTGTATTGATATCTCCAACTATCTCTTATCTAGTCAAACTTATAATATACCTAGAAAACATATATAAAACATATTTATTTAATTTTTTATACGACTTACAACGTAATAGTTAAATAATCAATAATAATTGCAGTAGATACAAACGTATTTCAATATAGTCGTATGTGTATGTAACTGAGTACAGCGCCATCTATATATAATAAATAGTAAACTAAGTTAAACCGTCATTTAATAGTTCGTGTTCCCGGTCCATCCAGACCGAACTATTGATCTCCAGAGACCTAGCGTCGGTCTCATTAAACTAAGTACTTGTACCTAACATAGGCAAATGTACGGCGAAATGTTCAAATGAACTCATTTTATATAGAAATGTGTAAATTCAACCGCTTTAAAGCGCTTTGAAGTGGCTTGTTAAAAATGGTTTCATTATATGTAGAAAGGAAAATTATTACGTAAAACGAAATTGAGTTCGTTTTAAATATAATAAAAAAGTTTCATACTGAATTTATATGCAAAACCTTTTTGTTAAATGTTATACATAATACTCGTTTGTACTTGATTGTTAGCAAAAAATATTTTGCATCGAAATTATTTATTTCATGATGGAAATTTGTATCGACTCTTATTACTACTAATCGTTGTTGGTTATCATAAAACTATTTACATTTATAATACGAGGTTCCATAATAAACAAATTATTGTATTCTCAGTGATAAAATTATCCCATTTAAATCGATCTCAGTAACTCTTAATAAACTTTGATGTTTTTATATTTCGTCCTCGTTATCTGAAACTTTTGCCAAAGTCCTATATTCCTTGCTGCAGCATGTCTATCCAATTTGGCAGTGCAGGCAGACTTGAATAACAAACTAAATTTCAAGTCTTAACAAGTTAGGTAACTGTCACACTGACATCATAATTATTTATATTAAAAATATATAACAGATTATTAATTGATTAATTCTTTGTAATAAATTATATAAATTAAAAGGAAATATTAAAAATATAAGTCTCTTTTTATTTAGTGACATATTACATTCAGTTATAGTTTTTCTTAAATTTTAATATCAACATATAAAAATACATTTAAGGAATTATATCTTCATAATATAATAAATAAAATATAAATGTATAATATATTGATGTGTTCTGTATGAGACTGACGACTTACAATGCAGCGACGTAGTAAAATTTAATAGAACAGCAATGCGGTATTCTCGAGGACCGGGAACAGGCATTTAATATATAATGTATAGGTTCGATCTCATTATGCCAAGAATAAAAAAGTTTTTAATAATCTTAACTATATACAATTATATTATAGATGTAGCTGTACTGTCATAAAGATTTATTTTCTTAAGTTCAAACAATAGCTACAGACGATAATCGGTCGTCGCGAGTACATTTTTTCAGCATCAAACTATATTTCCGATTGTCTTTGTTAAATGGAACGTAGCACCGGAAACAGAGTTATTTAAAACAACAGGATTACATCATACCGTTTTAGTACTTTTATATACATATTAATTCAAACATTTGTTGCTACTAATTATGAAAGATAAGTTTAATTTCATTGTTAATCTGTCAGCTATTATTCCTGGAATTAACCTTGTTTTTGTTTCATTTAATCATCAAAAACATTGTGATTACTATCACTAATCATTTCCGTGCGTGTCCAAAGACAATTTGAATAGAAGGAAAATAGGTTAAAAACAACGAAATGTATCAGAGTCGGAGACATCCATCATGCAACGTTGTACGCCTTTCTTTTCGATCGTTACATAAATCATATCAGACACCGCGTGGTACGCGACCCGACAACTAACACAGATATATTAATAAAATAATACTATAAAATGTCATATTCCATGTCTATGATTATTATAGCTGTCAAAAAATTAAACCATTATATTATTTTATTCAAAATCGATAATAGATTATAAATAATTGTCCTACAGCTTTACGAAAACAAATTATATTTGTTTTATTCTTGTATTCATACTCAATTAGACGTACTTAAATATTTGATAAGGTTTTAAGAGTAAGGCTTGCTCAATAGGCCAGTGCAGATGCCTCTAAAAATGATGAAAAGTGAAAATAAATTATAGTAGAATGAAACCCATTAGAAAAGGAGGGGAATATTATTAAAATTAGTTTTAGCACCTTAATTTCAATAGTCTGTAAATTACCTAAAAAAGGGACTATCTGGAGAACTTCCAGAGTACACAACTATTAAAAGAAATTAGAAAGAGCATTTTCCAAACGATATCGAGTGTCATTTCATTAAAAGGGACTTGATTATTTTATCCAAAATTGGTAGTGCAAGTAAAAAACTTATATTTTTTCCTCCACCATCGGAAAAAAGAGATTTCGACGAACAGAAAACACACCAATTTTTTTAAAAAGCTGATATTTTGACGGGTGATTTTTCGATTGAAAATGAGGATGATATTTCAGTATTTATTGAAAATAAGCTGAAAAAATAAATATTTCTTATCAAATAAATTACAGTGCATTTGGAACATCAAAAGGAAAGTTTTGACCAAAATTTCGTGACAAAAAATTGTTTTTTGTAAGAGATAAAAATAAAAAACCAAAAACTTGGTTTTTCGAATTTATCACATAATTTTTGAGGTTATGTGAAAAAAATGTTAGTACAAAATTTTTAAAATCTTTTTATAACCAACAACTTTGCCATATAACATTTTTCCGTAGGACTTTTAGTTTTGCCGGAAATCGAGAAAACCATTTTTTACCCTTAAATACCCATCCCCATACCCTTCCCGACCTCAGATCGCCGGTAAATTATTTTTCCTTTAAACTTTATAATATTCCCCTCCTTTCTAATGAGTTTCATTCTACTATCATTTAATTATGTTTTAAAAGCTGTCGGCACTGGTCTACAAGACGATACGACTATCAAACTATTCCCTGGAACAGTTTCTATGAGGCAGTGAAGAATTCTCCTATAAAAATAGTGTGTGCCATTTTTGACAACTGGCTACAAAACAACTGCATTGTATTTCGAATAATTTTAAATGTTTGAACATAAATGTAATAAAATAGCATAATGTCATATAATACATGTTGTTTTTCAAAGCATATTTTTCCAAACAGCTCCATTGAATCATATAACGTAACGTTTGTGTCAGATTACATAGAAATTAACCTATTAATATTCAGTGAGCATTTTTACCATGAACATGAATACAAACTGATGTTAAATAAAAGCTTGGACGTGAAAAAGACTGCATTATAAAAAATAGAGATAGTAAACAACTTTTATTTAAAACTTTCAAATTTCAAATATAAGATTGTGATTAAATATAACAATTAAATTTATTACAACGGAGTTTTCTATAACCATTTGCTAATGAATAAATATGTAAGCCTACCTACTATACACCAAACACACTAGATGGCGCTTTTAACAAAAATACAAATTCAGTATATTTTGTTGTATTGCTTTAAAAAAAAACACTTCCTACAAAAATACTTTATGTACGATTCAAAACCTTCATATATTCATAATTCAATATCAATAATAATATCTCTAATAGAATGTGACATAAAACAGATTTACCGATACTCTTTTCCTAGTTAGATTGTTAAAGAAACATAAAAATAAGTTTCATTTACAATTCACATTTTTTTAAGGTGAATGAAGAAACATTTTAAATTTTATTTAAAACAGGTGATAAAAGAATATATACACCACCATCTCAAAGTCGGTGTAGAAACATTTTTTCTTTACATTTGGTTCTAGTGGCTCTTCTCTAAAATAACGTAAGAAAATGCTTAACAGGATTGGAATTTATCTTAAACACTAGAAAATTACTACCGTTACTTTAAAACAAACAAGAATATGTTGATTCTTTCTTAGTACAATTCTTTAACCATCCGATTGAGTTATTTCATTTAACCAACATATGTTTTAAGATCTGTATGAAAAAATCAAAACTGATTTTCTATTTTTATTGTTATTTACAATATTAACTTTTTATTCAATGTAAATGAATATAAATCTTGAGTATAGAAAATACAAGAGTATATCAAATGTTTCACTTGTCCAAGCATTATTCTAGTTTTAAAAAGTGATATTATATATCTATTAAATATATTCTTTGAACTATACAAACATCTAGAGTATTTAATAAAACAAGTACATCATAAAATATATTTTATTGGCAGTTGTGCTTAAGCATCGGCGATGGTCACTTCCACTTCTACACCGGGCTCAATGTTGATGGAGGTGATCTGCTTCACGATCTCCGAGGGTGAGTGGAGGTCGATGACCCTCTTGTGGATCCTCATTTGGAACCTGTCCCAGGTCTTGGAACCTTCACCGCAGGGTGTCTTACGGGTTGTGATGCGGAGCACTTTGGTCGGCATACGCACTGGACCCTGGAATAATAATGTTATGTATTAGTTATGCTTGCTCGGTAATGTTATAATATAATATATCAGGTATAATGTAGGTACATTTTATTATATCAGTTGCTGTCATTCAGTTTGATACTTAGACATACATACATGACTTTAATATAGTTTTATTGAATACTACAATCATAAAACAGTAAGAAATACTGTTGACTGGAAATATATGACACAATTTTCATATAAAGTGGTTGTTTATAAGTTTGTTACTTCCCTATGAGCAGAGTATAGTACGGACATATACTCTGCACTTTGAGAAGTCTTCGTCTAGCACCGATTTAGTGAACACATTGGTATAAAACTCAATGTGCCTTCATCAAGGTGCTACTAGCATAAATAGTTTCTTTATTACAATAATCTTTCAAGCATATATAATACATTGTTGATGCACAACAAATACTTAAGTTGAATAAGTAATCAAAGTTTGATAATGATTTTTAACTATTAAACTTCTTATTATATATGTATACACACTGTCTTCACATATTATACATAGTTAATGGCAAATTTACATGTACAGCATTATTTTATTAACTTGTATATAAAATAGCATTAAGAATCTGGTCATTATATGATATGCATGATGCTAACCATGCACACGTCTGCTGAATCTCATGATAATGCATATTTAGAAAGTATTTATAGGAATAGGAACATTAGACTTATATAGTTACCTTGACGCGAAGCTTTTGCTTCTTGGCGCCATTAATGAGGTCCGAGCAGACCTTCTCGAGCGAGCGCACGTTACGGGAGGTCAAAGTGATACGAATACGATGGATTGGAGACACCTCCGCTTGAGGCTTCTCAATGTCTTTGCCTGACACGACAGCGGCTGCCTACAAAGTATAATTAAATAAATATCACTAGAGAACTAGTCATTATACATGATAAGACATATTTTATACATGTTAAGAAGTAATACATTATCAATATTCAATTATTTTTAAAACATCTTCAACATGAATTCCTGACACGTGCTAACATAACCTAGTTAAGTTTACAAAATACGATTTTCTTAATGTTTTTAATTATTTCACATTGCGTACGTGTTAAATATTGAATACTCACCATATTGATGCGATTTCCCGGTCGAGATAAACAACTTTCCTATTAAAAATTGCTCAGCGCTGAACCGGAGAACAGCGTTACTCAATTGTCACATAGAAAGAGAAATGACAATGTACCTGATAGACTAAAACGTTTAGTTTATGGTTGTACCAAACAGATAATAGATGAACATGTAAAAAGATAATTATTGTCTATGCTCATTTTTTTTTTGTTAAAAATTACTTTGTTGTAAGGAAATCCAAAATGTTTATATTTGCGTTTGATTTTAACGATTTCCAACGCGATTTTCAATATAGCTTATTTCTTAAATAAAAAGGATGTAAATAAAAACGAACTCTGTGGGTATATTTCTTTAATTCAATTTAAAGCTATGCTACAAATAATCAATGTATTGAAATAAACAATTATATTCTTAACCTTAACAAACTTAAAATATATTAATGATAGCACACGTAAATAATAAGTATGAATATCTTTTTCACATAACAAAGATCTTTGATAATTACACGTTATTCATGATCAGGCTCTTGACTTGTTTGTCGAATTTCCTAAAACAAAAATATAAGCATAAACACCAGTAAGTCAACCAAAATATAATGACCTTAAATTACATAGTCTTCAAGATGATTGAAGCAAGAGTATCTATCTATATACTTTTTTGTGAAGTGTAAAGCGAGCAATGATAATATGAACACTATAATGAATGAATGCTATCGTCCATAGTAATATAAACTTACGTTGAAGTTATCTGGTCTCCCGGCAAGTGGAATGGGTTGCAGATAGCGTCAGCATACAACGCGTGGAGCCGTCTCAGGGCTGTACGGACCTCCGCGTCACGAATGTTACTGCCGCTTGGAGACGTGGAGCTCGTCACCAGCACCAACTTGATTCTAGTGTTGGTTACGTAGCCGTAACTGGTAAAAGCACGAAAATTTGGTAAATAAGATGATTTTTTTGTCATTATTACTTTTAAGTATACATATTGATCTAAGGGGTCCTCTTTTAACGAGTACCCCTCGTGAAACCAACCAGGTTTGTTAAAACGAGACATCATCCCTTTTAAAATTGACATAAAAACAAGTTGATTTTCTAAATTGAAGAACATTTTTCTTAAACTTGCCATAAATTCAAGAATTTTAATTATATGTCATGCTGATTGAATACATTGCTTACTACACTCCGTATTAATTTGAATGACAAAATATAATAAAAATAATAATATGGCTGATTACGTATTTTTTTCCGACTTACATTTTATGAGTATCAGTGGAGTAAAGTAATCCTAAATATAGATCTCTTAACTCAGTTCGTGAAGCATTTGCACTAGAGTTTAAATTAGTATTGTTTGTTGAAGCCAGTCGTTCCTCCAAGGCGTCCAGAGCGGTGTGAACCAGCCATTGACGGGACAGTTCATTGTCGGTACTTGTATCATTACCGGTACCACCGATGTACAAGGGAGAATTCTACAAAGAAGTTATTATAGACGATTCAGACATTGATTTTACACACAACACATAATATTATGTATAAATATCCATAAAGCTTTTTTTTCTATATCTTTGATTTTAGTATAACTTCTTAATTGAAACAAAACACATATAAAATAATTAAATAATTGTAATTATCTTCAATTAGATTATTATATTCTATACAAAACACATTTAGAAATATGTCATCGTTGTCTATGATTAATGATTATTATGACAAATGTAATGAGATAGACGTGTAAATTAATAATAACTTGGTGTAGTGTATCGACAGGAGAATAATATTTACTTCTGAATTAATAATTGAAGCGTTAATAGTGTTGTGTATCGGTCTGTATATGTAAGATCAAGTGAATAACAAAAAAACTCACGTCTTTCCCGATAACAGCAACGCAAACAGCCATTGTGTACGAAAAACTAAACGGAAGTGTATTGACATATTATATGTGACTGTCAGGTTGTAGTAAAAGGCGGGATATTTTGAAAATCATACCTGTAGATAAAATCATATATTTATATTCGTAGGGTGTGGAACACCCTGCCATTTATTTATTTACTAAGTGTACATAAATCCGCCAAAATTCTACTCTACTTGTTATACAAGTTGATGATGATGACGGAGAACCAAAATTCACTCGTTTATGAAATAGATGAAAAGGGAGAAAGGGTTTTGGTGAGGTCGATAGAATCGTCCTCTAGAGCTTTTCTGCGGTTTTTCAACAAGACTTCTCGTCCTGTTGATGTCTGGTGGCGAGATTACAACGGGGCGAAGCGACACTACGTACGTTTGGAGCCAGGCGCCAACTATAATATCAATTCGTTTGTGACGCACCCTTGGGAGTTCACAGACGTGTCTACTAAGGAGCGATATGTGATCAACAATAACCCTATCTATCGCCCGCCGAGGAATATCGGAGGTATGATGTACAGAACCAATTGGAACATCACCGTGGGAGTCAGGACTCTTCGCCACACAGTATTACTGGTGCTGGCAACGAATCTTAACGATACTAACGCTGTGAACTCTCTCGGTCTGCCGAGAGTGTTGGCCGAGGAGCTGAAACATCTCATCTCACTCATCCACCGACCTCCGACACCTCCGCAGAGGGATTGACTGAATACTACATTAATATATTTTGTAATGCGTGTAGTAATCTGTATTCTACTCTTTTATTACAGTAACTTTATAGTTAAAACAATCACCTTCTTCTTTAACTGAGGTGTGCATTTATTTTTACTGACTGTGATAATTTTTTAATAATCTTTCTGTTGATTCACTTATAACGGGCATCAGACACAATGTTATACCGCACTCATCTTCGGTGTACTTCCATATAACTTCTTGAACAATTATTTAGTATTGTTTAGTTTTTATATATTTGACCATGTTCAAAGTTATTTATAGTCATATAAAATGTTACTATATATATATTATCCATCAATTTTCCATGCATTCAACATACATTCTGTTTTTCTTATTACTTTAACTAATATTTGTTTTTAACCTTTCATGAGTCATGTTGCTTAAAAAATTATTTAAAAGAAAATGTTTATATGTTATTAATAGTTATAAGTTAATTGTTGTATTTTTGTACAAATTAAAAATTATGAATCTTTACTTTTAACATTGAATCTCAAACATAAATGTATTGAGACTCTCTTTAATGGACTTAATGTAAAAATCAATTAGTTTGTAAACCAAGAATCATTAGTTAATGAACAAAGTCAACATTGAAACGGCAAAGCAAAAATTATTATAATATTGGGTCGATGTTATCAGTAAGTTACAAACGAGGTCATTGAAGTGCTTTGTTAACTTTTAATAAAATCTTTATATTATATATATTAGTATTTTTCTTATTCAAGTTGAAACGATATAACTATCACATTAATTTTATACTTTAGTCTAAGAACAAGTTAGTTTCTTGCATTTAAGACTTTATAAATGTTTTAACAGTTACTTAATGTATTTTTCTATAATCTAAAGTCTAATGTTATGTAATCTACAAACGTGCCATATAATTTTAATGTTTCTAATAAATTTATTGAATTAAAACAATGTTTTTTATTTGATAAAGTTGTTATTTTGAAAGGTATAGACTCAAATTTAATAAGAAATTATTTTATTTGTTTTTGGTAGTAATGTATGCTCTATGTATGAATGCTCAAAGATATGATATAAATTAGATTAATTAATAATTATTATTTTGTATCTTCTTTATGTTCACGTTCTTTGCTAATTTTTATTTACAACACAGTGTGTTGATCATAATAATTAAGCACACTTTATTTGATAATAAAGTCAATTGAAGTGCAAATTATAGCTCAAATTTCTTCCATTTATTGCATTTCAAAAGATCGGAGTAGGGTTGGATTAAAAGAAGCTTTTTTGATATCGTTTCGCGTTGCTATCGTATAGAATTTTTTATCTTACTTTTACGTAGTTGAACTCCGTGTTTGTGTTTAAATCAGTTTTAGATACAAAATAAGCTTTTTAACCATTTTTAATATGAAATTTTGTTATCTGATATAAAACATACTCAATTTGAAATAAATGTCTTATCTACAACTGATTTTCTTCTGCTATTTTCCAATTAGTAAGTGTACATTAAATATATGAATTAAATAGTTATATATATAGTTTATTATTTGTATCAACAATTCGATTCAGTAACTTTATGTCGAAGCTGTACACGCATTTTATCAGGTCT
This sequence comes from Danaus chrysippus, assembly GCA_916720795.1. NCBI lineage: Eukaryota > Metazoa > Arthropoda > Insecta > Lepidoptera > Nymphalidae > Danaus > Danaus chrysippus. The sequence continues at coordinate 8,459,374 of CAKASE010000066.1, read as the reverse complement.
TTTAAATATGATTTACTCTCTTCAAGTTAAAATTCAGTTAGCCATAACTAACAGGAAACCTTTTTGGAATAAACAGTGATGATGAAACATACAATGTTTTGTTTATTAACTGCAATAATGATGCTAAAACTATTTCAATAGAAACTTTCTTAATGACTTGAAATTGACTTATAAGTGAGATACTCTACAATGTCGTAGGACAAAATCGCTGACAAGAGGTAGTGAAAATCTGTTTTAAATATAAAAAAAAGAGGCTGGACGTATAAAAAAATAATTTATTGTAAAAAAAAAATATTAAGTAAGATGATCACATGTTTGATGGGTTTGCGTCGGAGTTAGTTGTCAGATTTGTTTTCTTTGTGTATTTGTGCGACGATGGCCAGCGCGCCGCCGGGAATGAACCTGATGAAGTTGTCTGCTGTGAGCGGTCCTAGGGCGAAGACTCCTTTAGGGCCGTTGAGTAGTTCGTGGGTGCTCCTGTCGATTGCTATAGGGTTAGATCTGCCGTCTACTGGCTTGTTTGGGTCTACTCCATAGCCGATCCCACTACTATAAGGATTAGTCGGCTGACACTGACAGTACGGAGTAATCTGTTTATTAACAACTGAATACTCTTTCCTTTTATTACAGTCGGGTAATGTACATCCGTTATCCGTGTTGCCATTGATTTCTGTGCTAAGATACCTCGACTTGCATATCTGTATGCTCTGTTCTAGAACGGATTTGATGTAATGCCAGTGGTTTTTAAGGAAGCACTGCCTCTGGTTTTGTTTCTTCTCACATTTACAGTCTTGTACTTCGATGTTTTGAGGATTGAAGTCGGTGTGGAGGAAGAATAGGTCTGGTTTGGATCCAATGAGTACTGCGATGAGTGATACTGTGATTTCCACTGTCTGGTTTGTGACTAAGTTGAGGAGTTTGACTTTCTTCGGCTGTAGGCTCTCGTCTTCGGTGTAGTTTTTCAGTTTAAGCGATGGTTCCTCACAGGTGACTGGTGTTATCTCCACAATGGTGTGTTCGGGGAACGGAGTGTAGTTCTCATGGTTGGCAGAAGGTCCATCCAGCATCATTTTGTACACCTGTTGTATATTAATATATAAGTAAACCTAAATACTAATATTTCATAGCATAAGTTAGTAAAAACCATTTTTTTTTTTCATTATAACAAATATATTTTATTATACATACATTGAAATTTTCCCTGAATATATTGAAATTATAGATCATTGATAGTGACTATGTTATGGCTATCACAACTATTCAGATTACAGGTCATTCTGGTATTCAGTCAGCTACCTTTGTTTCTTTGTATATTAATCTATAATCACTGTTTCTTCATAATGTAATATATAACTATAATGTATAACTAAGTAATGTATACTGTATATATAAATGACCTGATAGTAGTCAAGCTAAGTGTTTAATGTTTTACATTACCAATTATTCTGTTATTGATCTCTTTATGTTATGTATTTATATATTCTTTTTTCTTTTCATTATTTTCTTGGTATGTTAAGTGTTATATACTGTATGTATATACCTGGCAGTAGTCAGGATATGTTTGTGGCGGGAGCCTAGCTAGTGAGTCGTTAGGTTGTCTGTGTAGATGCAGGGCTCGCAAACCCGCGGCGCGCACCAGCCGCACGGCGTCCGCGGCGCTCACTCCTGAACCAACCACTAATACCGCCCCGTCTGATGCTGTGGAATATATATTATATTATAAATTATAATATATAATATGAAAAAAAAGAAAAATGTTTATTAAAAAAAAAAACAACATTATACAAAGAAATGTCCGGTGGTGCCCACACTAGGTATTCCTGTGTCGTGGATACCAATTGATAGATTTACAGTACATGTTTAATGTTGTCGCACGGCTTAGAATATAAATTACATAACTATTTAAGATACATTGCATAATTCAAGTTACAAGTGTTCTTATGTTAGTGAAAAGGTGCTATACTAGGTGCAAGAAAATAATATGTATATCAACACATAGAAAACTTAATAGCTAGACTGTAAACTTATAAGTTATAAAACTTTTTAGACAGTGCTGTGAATATCTGTAATAGGTGTACATATGAAGATCTATACTTTTGACTGTATTTTTTGTGTAAATGTTGCATATGTGTACTGTTGGTGTTCCTAAATAAAAATAAAATATAGGGGAGATTTTTCTATACATAGTGTATTGCATTTCTCATCTCTTGCTGTGCATGACTACAACGGAGAAACATGCCCGATTAAGTAACATGAGGAAGACATATCTCTTGATATTCAGATGGTAATGATATTGTCAGATTTATCGTAGGATATCATACCGTGTGTGTTAGGAACAGATTAGAGTTAACAATCCCTACTAATATAATAAATACGAAAGAAAATCTGTCTGTCTGTCTGTTACGCTTTCACGCCTAAACCACTGAACTGATTTTAATGAGATTTGGTACAGACAAAGAGTTGACCTTGATAAAGAACATAGAATAGTTTTTACCCCAGACTTTTGAAAGGTACTCTTGGAAACGCTACACTACTACACTACTACTACACGCGGGCGGAAAGCTAGTTATATCATAAGTCTCAATGATAGATAGCATTTTGAGTTAGTTCATAATCGCTTAGCTGATGTTAGTGTACTACAATAGAGAGTTCAATACAAATTAAACTCTGTCATATAACAATAAAGTCTAATTTTATTTACCAGTATTAGTCATCTGATGAACAGCTCTCTCCACATCTGCCAGTGAGTGTGTGAGCATGTTGTGTTGTGTGTGTGTATGTGTGTTTGTGAGTGTGTGTGTGAGTGGTAGAGTGTTCGGTCTATCTCCTCCACCACAAGCCAGCACCACTCGTCGACACAGGTATCGGAACACGCGACACTCAGACGTTTCGTAACTGAAATTATATACAGGGTTGAAGTTTAATAAATATAGTGTGTATGCTATATTTATTATTATTTATTTTCACATACGGTAAAGGAAAACATCGTGAGGGAACTTGGACTTATAGTTTCATTGTGATTAATACTCAAACCTTCTCCATGTCAGAAGAGGCCTTACAACAGTGAGCTCTGATAGGCTGATGACTAGGGCCCGGATAAATATGAATTAAAAAATCTAAAATATGTACATAAAATCCTTTATTTTTATCCAAAACATTATTGGCGGAAACGTAAATTTTACGTATTTTTAGGAATATATGGATGATTGTGACATTTTCTTGTAATATATGGACTTCACTTTGAAATATGGTAAAATATGGAAAATAAAAGTTGGTTTTTCACAGTCTAAATATGTCAATCCATGTAAAAAACACATTCTAGACCGAAAATCGCGTAAATTAAAAATATGTATTTACTTATTAATCCGGGCCCTACTGATGACGCTTGCTATATTATGGAATTAAGTCTACTGTAAAGTCACCTTTATAAAACATCTCATGTATACATCCAAATATGGTGAACCATCCATTGGGCCGAGCTTTCATTATGTTATGTTAAATCTTCTATTATTATTAAATGTGATTTAAAGCTACAAAGACGTTTTTTATCAAACCCAGTAATTAACCACATCAGATGGTGTTCATTATGTTGATTAGGATTAATATATCTAGGTATTTTGTGCATTGTTAAATTAATTTATTGTTATATTATATTTGGTTGTCAGATAAAGATATTGAGATACAATTTTTTATTTAGAAGTAATGTTGTTAACATTTTCATAGGATATTTTTCGGATGGTAATTAGAACTCTAATATGTAGATCATAAAACAGGATTTTTTTAAGCGACTTTGTATGTAGACTTTGGAATTGACGGAGTTAAGTTGAAAAAATGATTTGAATGGGATATGTATCCCACTCTATGTATAATAGTTGACAGACAGCGCCCTCTATAGTCTGAGTAACGAGACTTAACAAACATACGTCCTAGTAAACTGTATTATTTATATATGGTAGAAGTAAGAAGTTTATTTTACCCTGTGACGAGAAATCTGGCGGCGCGCGGACATGAGGGACAGCAAGGGAGCCCCGGGGGCGCCGGGGACACACCCGTCACCACCACGCCGCTACGGAAGTAACGCTGGAAATATACAGTATGATAGACAGGTTATATACAGGGTGACTGGTGAATTACTATCAATATTTAAGGAGAATACTCGATACATGATTCTCATTCGAATTTTGTAAAAAAAATAGGTACTTAATTTTTGACAAAATTTCCGTATAAATAAATAAAGTGTTGACACGTTCCAAGTGTTCCAAGTTTGGTCGCGTGCGGCGGCGTGCTGATACAACACCACACCGCCGCACGCGTATGTGTGTGTCTGTGTGTATACCTAATCTGTAGGGTGTTCACACGATGCGTAATTAATTACATAACTTTTGGTTAACTTTACTTAGAAGTTTATTAATATTTATGTTATATTAATTTTTATTTTGTCATATATGATCGTCAAATATCACGTCCTCAAGTATCGATAGTAATTCACCAGTCACCCTGTATATTGTACAGGGACGTCAATTTTGGCTTATTGTGTTAATATATATCATGTGTTAATACGGGATTGCACCTAGCACAGGGGCCCTTGCAACTTGTTTGTAAATTAATCCTTAAGTCAATATATGTACATACATAAGTTATTTTTTTCATCATATAGCAATGTCTAGTAGTTCGTGTTACCTGTAACTGCCACTGCTGCACATATCTCCTGCAGTATGCGGCCACGGCGCGCGCGGACACCCGGGCCGCGGCCTGGGGCTTCGCCCCCGCTGTCCCCGGAGGCAGGGTGAGCCAGCCGGCCGGGGAGAGGGTGCGTACACCCTCGGGGAAGGTGTGCCACGCTCCACCCGGTGGACCCTTCCCTAGCACTATGTGGTCTATCTGAAACAATACATATAACATTAGTTATACTAAATTCAAGTGATCATCATCAGCCTATCAGAGCCCACTGCTGAGAGGCTCACATGGAGAAGGTTTGAGCATTAATCACCACGCTTGCTCAAGATTGGTTGGTGATTTCAAACTTATAATTTGTAATTATAGGTCTAGTTTTCATCACGATGTTTTCCTTCACCGTCCGTCAGTTGTGTCTAAATACTCAAAGCGTCGGAAAAATCACTTTGCTACTTACCAGGTTTCGAACCCTTGCCCTCATACATGAGCGGCGGGCCTTTAACCACTAGGCCACCACGACATTCGACACAAAGCATTAGTTACACTAATTTGTCTAAATCAGCATCATCTTTGTCAAAGTCAGTTAATAGTGTTAGTCATTCTAAGTATGTGTTGTCAGTCAAGGTCGTTGTTCATATCAATTTTGGTCCTCGACCTTGACACACACACACACACACACACACACTACTAGCGCCGTTGTGACTCAGCGGAGCAGATATTAAATTTGAATTTAATTAATGTGTCATTATATAATGTGTGATCAGCGCTCGCTTCAAAACTTATATAGAGCTACAAGGCCATAGTGACGTTGACAATCCTCTTAGAATTATTATTATGTTTGAGATTAAGATTTGTTGAGATTTTGTTATTTAAATTCATATTACTGTACCAGATCAGTACCTTCGTGTATTTATGTTTTTGTTTAAATCTTTATCCTTATATATACAGCTGCGTGCAAAAGTATTAGGCACCCCTATTGTTAGTCACTATCTCATTAGATAGCGGTCAAGTGTGTGTTTTATGGTTTAGCTATTGTATTAGCGGCAATTTTTAACCAAATTAAGATAAAAGAAAATATTAATGACATCCAGGTGTGCTCCTAAGCGGTGTTTCTTCGAATTTGCTTTTTTTGCGTTTCGGGTTATAGTGTGCTATCAGTGCTTGCAGTGAACATACACGTCTTCTACGCAACTATTCCTTTCACAATTCTAAAGACTTACATTTAACGTGTTAATCATGCCGAAAAAATCTGAACTTAGTGCTGAACAGCGTCTAAGAATTAAGATTTTACATGAACAAGGCATGTCTCAGGTTAAAATAGCCCGAGAAGTGAAGTGCTCGCGATGTGCAGTTCAATATGCTATAAATCGCTTCAAAGAGACTGGCACCCATGAAAATAGACCAAGAACATGCAGAAGAAAAATTACTACTGAACAAGAAGATCGATTGTTGATTAGGCAGTCTCTACAAAACAGGAAAAAAAGTGCTTTAGAGCTCGCTGCAGCATTATCTGAGGCAAAAGGCAGCTCAGTGAGTGTTTATACTGTGAGAAGAAGACTTCTTAAAGCTGGATTAAAAGGATGTAAAGCAAGGAAGAAGCCGTGGCTGTCAGAACACAATAAGAAAAATCGGTTGGAGTGGGCACTCAAACATAGAGATTGTTCAGTGAAAGATTGGTCCAACATACTGTGGTCAGACGAATCTAACTTTGAGGTATTGTTATTTATTTTATGTACAATATTAAAACACATAAATGATTTTAAAATAATGTACTGCAAGAAAAATAATAACTTTGAAAATAAATGTTTTTTTTTCGTTTGGCATAGGTGTTTGGAACACCCGGTGTTACTTATGTTAGGCGAAGGGTTGGCGAAGAATACAACCCTGAATGTGTGGTTCCCACTGTTAAGCATGGTGGAGGCTCATTAATGATCTGGGGCTGCATGGCTGCCAACGGAGTGGGCGAGATGGTGTTGTGTGAGGGACGAATGACTAGTGTTAAATACACTGAAGTTCTGGAAACAGCACTAGCAACGTCGATAACGCAAATTTTCGGTGATACAAACACCGATGGCCTGAAATTTCAGCAAGACAATGCCACTTGCCACAAGTCCGCGCATACCATGAAGTGGTTTGCTGAAAATCATATTGATCTTTTGGACTGGCCACCACAATCACCAGACCTCAACCCGATTGAGTATATTTGGTCCATTTTAAAGAAAAATATCCGCAGGCACTCGATTAGCAATAAACAAGCTCTATTGGCCGCGTTACAGCAGGAATGGAAAAATATATCAAGAGAAGAATGTTTCAGGCTGGTAGAGTCAATGCCAAAAAGAGTGGCTGCGGTTATTAAGTCAAAAGGTGGCCCTACAAAATATTAATTATTTTCTTAAAATAAACCATTGTAATCATAAATGCAGTTTTATTTACACTCGCTATACTAAAACACCCTAAAACTTGTCTTACTGTAGGGTGCCTAATACTTTTGCCCGTGGCTGTATAATTCTTCTGTGAGTGTGTATGTGACTGAACTTCTTTCAAACGACTGGACCGATTCTGATGAAAGTTTTTGTGTGTGTTCAAGGGGATCTGGGAATGGTTTAGATTCACAATTTTGTCCACTGAACAATGTTTTTGTTTATTTCTTGATTATAGGGCGATACGAAGTTCGCCGGGTCTTCTAGATTATATATAGAATTTAAGACTTGTTTTTCATAAACATATCCTTATGCTACATAAAAGTTTATTGTGACCCTATTTATCTGTCTGTGTGTGTGTGTCAGTATATAGATATGTATGTGTGTGTGTGTGTGTGTGTGTGTGTGTGTGTATATCCCATTACCTCTTTATCCATGTCGTATCTCCAGTCTATGAGTGAGTCCTCCGTCAACCCCAGGTCAGCACACGGTCTCAGCAGGTTGTCCATCTGATCACAACATAAACATATATTAGAACATACTTATATGTTAATATATATTATATATAAATAATATATAATGTGTTTTTTAATATGAGGTGAATATCTCATCTCTATACATGTATTAATGACTAATGGTATTTCTAATCACTCATCGGGAAGTTTTTTTTCAATTGATTTATTTAGAACTTACGTTTGTATATACATATACATATTTTTTATTATTTACAGTTTAAATACTAATGTTAAAACTTTTAAGTATATTACATATTTAAAACATTTAATAGATACCAATGTATCGAATTTAAATGATTATTAAGAGAAAATTAATGTGTCTATAGTGGAGACTAGTTTTGTGGAACAAAGTATTGATGGCCAACAATAATGAAGACGGACAGATGAGATGAGATCTCTGTTATCAGTACTAGGAGCTGCTTATCAGTTACACACAGGGTTAATGAGCTTTTTAAGATATGATAACTGTGGGTCAGTGAACTTGATTACATTCAGATGATCTAAATACATTGATCAATAAGGCTTATGATTATTTACATTGATGTAACATTTTATATCAGTTTTTTTAGCATAATATGTTTAATTAATAATAATGAACAGGAAACATAACATATATTTATAATTCAATATAATATATGTTTCCTTAATAAGAACAGGGATATATATCATAGGAGTAACAAGCATCGTATTCAATAATAATATATATGTACATATATTATCTTGTAGCATTCCATAAAATTATATTAAAGTCATTTATGTATGTCTAAGTATCAAACTGAATGACAGCAACTAATATAATAAAGAAATCTACCTATATTATACTTGACATATTATAATAACAATACCGAGCTAGCATAACTAATATATAACATCCTACTAATATTATAATTGCGAAAGTTTGTGAGTGTGCGTGTATATTTGTTACTTCTTCACGCTCAAACGGCTGAACCGATTTTGATAAAGTTTTGTATACAGGAAGCTGACGTCCAGGAATAACACATAGGTTGCTTTACATCCCGGAAATCCGCGGGTAACACCGCGGGGCGCAGCTAGTATGGTATGATAATATTATGATATGTTAATTTATGTTTAGTTACCAGTAATGGTATAGGGTTCTGACTGCGTCCCTCAAGACCCTCGGCTAAGGACAGCAGGTCCGTCTCGAGCAGACTCACACCTTGAGGAAGATTCTGTAGCCTGGAAATGAGAATACATAGCGCAGATCAAGTATTTGTATAGCAAAAAGGTTATATATGTTTGAATATTTGTAATTTGTTGATATACAAGTAATAATATATGTATTCAATAAAACTATGTTTTTGTGGTAAGTAACAAGAGTGAATTACAGAACATAATATATTAAAGTGATCTACCTACTGTACTTGAAAGCATACTATTTAACAGTATTGAGTAAGTATATATAGAATATATAATATGAATTATCATTGTATTGAACTAGTTGATGTGTGTGTATGTACATATGTATGTAGGTATGTGTAGGCATGTCTGTGTGTGTGTGTGTGTCTGTGTGTGTATGTACCTTGCTTTCAGCATGTCATCGATGGGCAGGTCGTCTGGAATGTGTTTGAGGTAGGGCACATTCCCAGCTAACATGAAGGATGTCACCATACCGCTGGGGCCATTACCTGTAACATACAATGAAAATTGTTATACTATTATATTTAAAGAGAATTTACATATTTGACTTTAAGACGGTGCGTGTGTCGGGTCCATCGTTGTAGTGAGAGGAGCTTCAACAGTGACTGGGACTTGTGACCCAGGTGTAGGTTTAATATATATAGAGAGACGAAACCTCTCATCATTCAATGTATTCACGGTGCGTGTGTCGGGTCCATCGTTGTAGTGAGAGGAGCTTCAACAGTGACTGGGACTTGTGACCCAGGTGTAGGTTTAATATATATAGAGAGACGAAACCTCTCATCATTCAATGTATTCACGGTGCGTGTGTCGGGTCCATCGTTGTAGTGAGAGGAGCTTCAACAGTGACTGGGACTTGTGACCCAGGTGTAGGTTTAATATATATAGAGAGACGAAACCTCTCATCATTCAATGTATTCACGGTGCGTGTGTCGGGTCCATCGTTGTAGTGAGAGGAGCTTCAACAGTGACTGGGACTTGTGACCCAGGTGTAGGTTTAATATATATAGAGAGACGAAACCTCTCATCATTCAATATATTCACGGTGCGTGTGTCGGGTCCATCGTTGTAGTGAGAGGAGCTTCAACAGTGACTGGGACTTGTGACCCAGGTATAGGTTTAATATATATAGAGAGACGAAACCTCTCATCATTCAATATATTCACGGTGCGTGTGTCGGGTCCATCGTTGTAGTGAGAGGAGCTTCAACAGTGACTGGGACTTGTGACCCAGGTATAGGTTTAATATATATAGAGAGACGAAACCTCTCATCATTCAATATATTCACGGTGCGTGTGTCGGGTCCATCGTTGTAGTGAGAGGAACTTCAACAGTGACTGGGACTTGTGACCCAGGTATAGGTTTAATATATATAGAGAGACGAAACCTCTCATCATTCAATATATTCACGGTGCGTGTGTCGGGTCCATCGTTGTAGTGAGAGGAGCTTCAACAGTGACTGGGACTTGTGACCCAGGTGTAGGTTTAATATATATAGAGAGACGAAACCTCTCATCATTCAATATATTCACGGTGCGTGTGTCGGGTCCATCGTTGTAGTGAGAGGAGCTTCAACAGTGACTGGGACTTGTGACCCAGGTGTAGGTTTAATATATATAGAGAGACGAAACCTCTCATCATTCAATATATTCACGGTGCGTGTGTCGGGTCCATCGTTGTAGTGAGAGGAGCTTCAACAGTGACTGGGACTTGTGACCCAGGTGTAGGTTTAATATATATAGAGAGACGAAACCTCTCATCATTCAATATATTCACGGTGCGTGTGTCGGGTCCATCGTTGTAGTGAGAGGAGCTTCAACAGTGACTGGGACTTGTGACCCAGGTGTAGGTTTAATATATATAGAGAGACGAAACCTCTCATCATTCAATGTATTCACGGTGCGTGTGTCGGGTCCATCGTTGTAGTGAGAGGAGCTTCAACAGTGACTGGGACTTGTGACCCAGGTGTAGGTTTAATATATATAGAGAGACGAAACCTCTCATCATTCAATGTATTCACGGTGCGTGTGTCGGGTCCATCGTTGTAGTGAGAGGAGCTTCAACAGTGACTGGGACTTGTGACCCAGGTGTAGGTTTAATATATATAGAGAGACGAAACCTCTCATCATTCAATGTATTCACGGTGCGTGTGTCGGGTCCATCGTTGTAGTGAGAGGAGCTTCAACAGTGACTGGGACTTGTGACCCAGGTGTAGGTTTAATATATATAGAGAGACGAAACCTCTCATCATTCAATGTATTCACGGTGCGTGTGTCGGGTCCATCGTTGTAGTGAGAGGAGCTTCAACAGTGACTGGGACTTGTGACCCAGGTGTAGGTTTAATATATATAGAGAGACGAAACCTCTCATCATTCAATGTATTCACGGTGCGTGTGTCGGGTCCATCGTTGTAGTGAGAGGAGCTTCAACAGTGACTGGGACTTGTGACCCAGGTGTAGGTTTAATATATATAGAGAGACGAAACCTCTCATCATTCAATGTATTCACGGTGCGTGTGTCGGGTCCATCGTTGTAGTGAGAGGAGCTTCAACAGTGACTGGGACTTGTGACCCAGGTGTAGGTTTAATATATATAGAGAGACGAAACCTCTCATCATTCAATGTATTCACGGTGCGTGTGTCGGGTCCATCGTTGTAGTGAGAGGAGCTTCAACAGTGACTGGGACTTGTGACCCAGGTGTAGGTTTAATATATATAGAGAGACGAAACCTCTCATCATTCAATGTATTCACGGTGCGTGTGTCGGGTCCATCGTTGTAGTGAGAGGAGCTTCAACAGTGACTGGGACTTGTGACCCAGGTGTAGGTTTAAGGGACCACATCTAACGCGCGTTAAACGCTCACCTCCACCGTCCAAGCTCCTCTCCCTACCTAACCGAAATTTAAAAAAACTTACTAGGGCTGCCTTCGATGTACGTTCCAAGAATGAATTAATGTTAGTTCTGGACAAGCCCAAGTCTTTTAGTAGGTTGTAGAGAGATTTAGTTGTTATACCTCTCGCTCCCACCTCTACCGCTATAAATCTACTACGAACCTATTTCGAGTGAGTTCCTTTCTGAGCTCGTAATATTTGTTGACCTTGTTGGCATGGTCTTTGGGGATGTTGGTTTCCCAAGGAACCGTAAGCTCTATCATCACAACTTTAAAATTCGCGAATATATAAATATATCTGGTCTGGAGGAAAACACAAATATCCTCGAGGATTTTGTATTGATATGTATACTGGATAGACGGTTACATTGAAGCTTTGATTTAATATATAATAAATAATAATATAGATTATTATACATATTTAATATTACTTATGAGTCAAGTTTTCTTCATTATGTACATACATATAAATAATTATTTTTTTTTTACATGTGAATAGACAGTTAAAGTGATTGAAAAACTAACATATAATTTTAACGATAATTACATTCTATTGATGAATGTTTAGAACAATCTATTCTATGACTATCTCTAGAATAATCTTAACATTAGTTATCATCGTCACTACACACATAGCGTTAATAGTTCATCCCTACTAATATTATAAATGTGAAAGTAACTCTGTCTGTCTGTTACGCTTTCACGCCTAAACCACTGAACTGATTTTAATGACATTTGGTACAGACATAGAGTTGACCTTGAGAAAGAACATAGGATAGTTTTTATCCCAGACTTTTGAAAGGTTGTCTTGGAAACGCGATATAACTGAACTCCACGCGGGCGAAGCTGCGGGCGGAAAGCTAGTCATTAATAATCACATAGTATTAATTTATTGAATGAGAAACGTTAAAACGATACGTGTGTAGTGACGATACAAACTTGTACTAAGAGTATATATAATGATAATTAATAGATATAGAAGTTTATATAGGGTTGTATAGAAAAGATTACCAACTTGTTCTGAGACTATTGATATTTTAATGTTATTTAATTATTATTTACAAATCAACACTAGCTGTATTTGAACCTGCAACCTTCTGTATGTAACGTTCCAGTAATTTTAAACATGAACCTATCGTGGCACGACTCATTAAATAATGTTTCATTGTATATTGTCAATATCAATTTTTGTTAGAATTATTGTAATATTAATATTTATTTTTTTATATATTTGTGACTATTATTTCTAGTGATAATATTATTATCATACGTCTGCGATTAAAAGATTGATTATGTGTCATTTTTATTTATATGTATATATTAGAAATAGATATAAAAAATCTGCATTAAATAATATTATTCTAACTTATTAAATATATATTTTATTACATATAAATATATATTAAATATGATGATGGGCAATATTAATTACGTAATCATTAATTGAAGCCAGTCATTGTATGTATGTTTTATATATGTTAAATTATTCATTGATATGTCAGTTTGATTAAAATTCTTCACATGTATACAACACTTTATAGAGTTAGTCGTTTATAATCTGTGGACAGGTTTAAATATGACATTTAATAAAGAATGACAGATAGCATAATTTTATATAATTTCAAATAATTAATAAAGTCAATTTATATCTAATCAAATTTAGTGTTCTATATCTTGTAAATAAGGCGTGTAATATATTTATATGCGTAATTTGTAATATATATAAAGGTATACACATCATTAATATTTATAACTACATGACCTCGGCCGTACTGATTGTATCAATAATTTTTTCTATACATTTTGTCTCGAAACTCCAAACCGGACCTCATTTCGTGGAACACTGGCTGTATGCGGAAAACCTTCGGCTTATTGAATAATTAATAAAAAATATATTTGTGTAATACTTACCTATAACGACTACTTCTTTATAAACTATATCGTCGGACAGAGTGTGCTGGCACGGCTTCATGTCTCTCATGGCACTGTGTATGTGTCGTTTGATTTTCAACTCTATCGCACTATACACTAGCTTCTATTTCCAGTGCACGATCACACTGATGCGTCCCTATACGTTCTATTTTCAAATTTGTAATCCTTAATTTATCTATTCTACTTTTCTATGAGTGCTAGTGTTCTATTTTTGAATGTTCAATAGAACAGTTCTAATTTTGTTTTGTTTTTGTTTTGTCTAAATTGAAAGTGAATTTTAAATTCTGTTAAATGCTGCTAGTCTATCACAGGCAGTTTAAAGTCTTGCGGACTGTGTTAAAGCTTGGCGTCGATCAATACGGCTTGATTGAACGAGTTGTCAGGATCTAGAAAGAAATAAAACAAAATCAATTAAAAGTTTTATATATAACCTCCATGGTACGTGACACTGGCTGAATACAGTGCACGTTTTCGCATGGATGAATGACGTACAAAAAAAAAGAATTGCTTTAAACACATTTTTTGTTTATGAATGTTTATAGTGATCTGAGAAATAAATTATATTATTTCGATAACATCTTGGATATGATACTAAATGTTTACTTAATAAATGTACGGTTTAGTTTATTTTTATCATTGTTATGCAATATTTTATAAATAGTGTATTGTCTGACGATCTTTTATATCGTTTGTGGTTCAAATGTTATCTGTCAATGGGAACCGCAATCACAATAAAATGATAATAAAGTTACATAAAAATAAAATCATATAAGAATATGGTCTTTATTAATTTCTGATCATAGTCTGCTTGTTTAGCATTCCCAGATCATGTATCAATTGAAACTAATTTATAATGAGGTTAATAGCCTTAGTCTCTGTGATGTTATAAATATAGTCTAGACTACACAGTCTAGACCAGTGATTCCCAAAGTGGTCCAGGTGGACCCCCAGGGGTCCACGGGAGACTTGCTGGGGGTCTACGTAGGCGTGAACAAAAAATGGGGATCCACGAAAATTTATCTGCTTTTGATAGTAAAGAGCAAAAATGTAAGCATAGTTTTTATAAGGGCCTACCTACATTGTTTTAAGTACCTAACTAAGCAGATAATATTTTATTAAGGCAAGCGACTGTTACTTGTCCAAACTTGCGTATTCGATATGTACAATTTCGTGTACAGACTTGCAAAGCGCTATCCGCTCGACAATGCTTCTACCTTCTTGGTTCCAATTATTGACTACGGTGACTCCTGTTACTTAGACCTGTCGGAAGAACACCTCCAAAAACTTAATCGTCTTCTAAACAGCGGCATTCGCTTCATCTTTAAGTTCGACCAAGTTCGAGTGCAAGTTCGACCACGTTTCTCGTTTTAGGAAGCAGTTACACTGGCTTCCTATACGGGAACGTAGGTATACTAGGATTCTATGTCTTCTCTACTCTAGTCTTACCGACCCTAATGCTCCCACCTATCTATCCTCTAAATTTTCTCTTCTCTCCTCTACTCACGATAAGCCCCTACGATCCTCTCAATCCCTTACCCTTTTCATACCTCCCCATAAATCTGGCTTTGTTTCCAACTCTTTCTCTTTAGTCGCAGCCCGGCTTTGGAACACTTTGCCTGACTCTATTCGTAGAGCCCCTTCGCGCGATTCTTTCAAGCGTCAAGTGAAAGAATTTTATCTGTCGTCTGTCAACACTATGTGATGTCTTTTCTTCTGTACTATTGTCATTATTGGATTCATATATATATATGTATATATTTGTGTATATATGTTAAATATTTATGTACTTGTATATGTATTTGTTTGTGCATATTTATGTATATTATGTATATGTATATGTATGTATTTTATATCATGTATATATTTTTAATGTTTCCTTAACTTCTGTGCACACCCTACATACTTCTATCCTATACTATTCTGGGTTGGCTGGCAGAAAATGCTGTAATAGCGTTAAGTCCGCCCTTTGTACACCTCTGTTTGTGCAATAAAGAATAATAAAAAAAAAAAAATGCTTAATGCTTGTTCAGACATGAACTTGATAACCACTATAAATACTTGATGCCAAAGGCATTTCATTCATTTGTTTCCAAAATTTCTAAAATTTTATTTTACCTATCGGAATATAGAGACAGAACTCAGAAGTGACACAATTTTAATTTTTTGGCGACTTTAAGAATGTGGTAGAAATGTAGCAGCAGGGGGTCCACCGAAACCAGTAAAATTTTGAAAGTGGTCCACGAGAAAAATAAGTTTGGGGACTACTGGTCTAGACTTATGAGCGATACTAGGTATATCCGAGTCTCCGTATAGCGAATTTCTGTACTATTTTTTATCATGAACTATTTTTGATAAAGATAATGTTTTTAACATAAAAATAAGTGTTTTTTAAAAACAATCTTATTTTTTGTAAAAACTCACGACATTTCGGCAACATCTCGTCTGCCCGTGATCACGGTTGCTGAAAAGTAACCGAAACGTCGGAAGAAACTAGTTTAACAAAAATAAAGTCGCGTAGTATATCCGAAGAATATTAAATTCATTTAAATGAATATAACTCGTAAAAATCTTAGTTCTATTTGAGTATATTTTATTTTAAGTGAAAGTATTGCGCGTGTTGTTACAATGTTTTTGAGTCCATACAAGTGTGATCACGTGGATTCGTCCGCGATGCACGTGACTTTATGTAGGTGGGACATTAAAATAATGTTTTCATCTTTTAAAAGTTAAATGAAGCAAATAGATAAAAAATTGTTGTAAAAACTACATACAGCCGACGTTTCGGTTACTTTTCAACAACCGTGATGACAAAAATTTTGTTTTATAATGCTTGATTATTTTAGGTTTTAGTGTCAATATATTAATTACTAGCTTTCCGCCCGCAGCTTCGCCCGCGTGGAGTTCGGTTATATCGCGTTTCCAAGAGAACCTTTCAAATATGGGATAAAAACTATCCTATGTTCTTTCTCAAGGTCAACTCTATATCGCGTGAAAGCGTAACAGACAGACAGACAGGCAGAGTTATTTTAGCATTTATAATATTAGTAGGGATTTCTGTTTTTCATTCAATAATTTGAATTAATATAATATATTTGATTGAAACGATTATTATAATTATGTTTTATATATAGATGCTTATATTTTGTCAAGACGGATTATTTTAAATCATTTTCGTAGTTTGTTTAAAGCACGTGAGGTACATCAATCAGATGACCTAGTTCTGTCATACACTAAATATTTAACTGGGATAAGTCAGTGGCCTAGTGGTTAAAAGTCCCGCCTCTCATGCATGAGGGCGCGGGTTCGATTCTGACAACAACCAATGTGATTTTTCCGAGTCATACGTACTTTCTAAGAGTATTTAGACATCACTGGTTAATGCATTCCCAAAGAGGATTGATGTCAGGCAGGCGGATCGTAAAAACAATTAGACAAAACTATTCACAGCATGTAAGGCAGACCCTGACTAAAGCTGGGAAATTGCCAGGCAGAAGAAGATAATATTAAGACATTTGTTTCAAATACCTTTAATATTTCATATTAATGTATTTTTTTTAGTGTAGATGACTTTGAATTATTACAAGGTCAGTCATTATATATATGTATATATAATGAGTGTTCTTTTCACACTGGTCGTAAATCTTTATCCAATAATTTAACGGTGTATTATTTTACTATGTGTCATGATTTAAATATTTTATATACATATACAATTTGATCAATAACAATAGCGGTGAGAGAAAATATATTATTTAGATATCCCTACTAATATTATAAATGCGAAAGTAACTCTGTCTGTCTGTCTGTTACGCTTGCACGCCTAAACCACTGAACTGATTTTAATGTAATTTGGTACAGAGATAGAGTTTACCTTGAGAATGAATATAGGATAGTTTTTATTCCAGAATTTTGAAAGGTTCTCTTGGAAACGCGATATAACCGAAAACCACGAGAGTGAAGCTGCGGGTGGAAAGCTAGTATGAAATAAATATGTATAAGTTTAGGTTAATGCAGAGCCCGTGATCTCATTTAAGTACAGCTTGGTGGGTAATCAAAATCTCATTCAATATGTAAAACATATTATAAACGTGTTATATAAACAGCGATAAATTAAGTGTTTTATTATTCCATGTTTTGTTTTATTTTAAACATTATCTAATATATTTGGAGGTAGTTAAAGATAATTCGGTCCTGACTCGCTTCCGCAGTCTCAAGGTGAAGGGCTGGTAATAGGTTAGGATATATTTAGGACGGACGGACAAACAACAGAGACTTTACATTATATATATATACTTTTATATAGTTTTGTTATTGGTGACATTGATTTTATAATTTTATATACAGGGTGACTGGTGAATTACTATCAATATTTAAGGAGAATACTCGGTACATGATTCTCATTCGAATTATGTAAAAAAAATAGGCACTTAATTTTTGACAAAATTTCAATATAAATAAGTAAAGTGTTGACACGTTCCAAGTGTTCAAGTGTGGACGCGTGCGGCGGCGTGCTGATACAACACTACGTCACGACACGCGTATGTGTGAGTGTCAGTGTATACCTAATCTGTAGGGTGTTCACACGATGCGTAATTAATTACATAACTTTTGGTTAACTTTACTTAGAAGTTTATTAATATTTATGTTATATTAATTTTTATTTCGTCATATATGATCGTCAAATATCACGTCCTCAAATATCGATAGTAATTCACCAGTCACCCTGTATATTAATACTTGTTTAAGTCAGGAATATAGTGAAATCTAATACTAAAAAGTATTCATTTAAATTAAACTAATGTTATTTGTATTACTACGCGTATTTTAGATAGTTATTTCGCAGCAACCGTGATTACGGACAGACGGAACGTCGAGAGTATGTAGTTTTTATAATAATAAAATACGCGTAGTAATATAAATAATATTAGTTTCAATTAAATGTGTTTGAATAGTGAGTTGCATTAAGAATTAATATAGACTGGTCGTGACTTGTGTTGCAGGTTGTATATCATCTGTACAGACAGATACTGACCACTTGTTTTCTTCTTCTATCTGGCAATTTCCCAGCTTTAGCCAGGGTCTGCCTTACATGTTGTGAATAGTTTTGGCTAATTGTTTTTATGATCGGCCGCCTGCCTGACATCAACCCTCTTTGGGAATCAACATTAATCAGTGATGTCTCAATACTTTTATTTGTCACAAAAAGAACCAGTTATACGTTGACGTGTTTTAAATCATTAATTAATTTTTATTATAATAAATCTCGAACATTCATAGCATTAATTATTTATTATTGACACAAGGACATTAAATACCCGATGCTGAGGATTTCAAAATGCTTATAACGAGTCTGTATATAATACGCCATACGTAGCGTTTACCGTATTCACTCAATAATTTACGTTAATACTATAATAACAACTAAGATTTTGCGAGTATTCGGATATACTACGCGGTCTGTTTTGTAAGAAACTACATACTCTACGTTTTGGTTACATTTCAGCAAACGAAAAAATATTAGTTTCATTTAATACTATAAAGTTATTTATGACTAAAACTGTTAACGCTACGTATGTAGTGACGATGGAAACTCGTGGTAATGATACAGGTTTCAACAAGCCGAGGTCACTGTATATAATGTACGTCACTACATTACTATATAAAACATAAAAAGGAAACAGGAACACATATTTCATACTTCTGTTTGTTTTGTAATTTATTATCTTTATACTTGATTTTATTATTTATATTATGAATTAATTCTTGGAACGTACTTCGAAGGCAGAATTAATATGTTCTTTTAAAATTTGGTACAAAGAGGAGCTTGTACGGTGGAGGTGAGCATTTAACGCGTTAGATAGGGTCCTTTAAACCTACACCTGGGTCACAAGTCCCAGTCACTGTTGAAGCTCCTCTCACTACAACGATGGACCCGGCACACGCACCGTGAATACATTGAATGATGAGAGGTTTCGTTTTGTAAGGAATGTATTGATTATAAGAATATTAGTTACGGATACCTAGTAATTTAATGTTTGTTAATATTTTATTTGGTAATTCGCCAACCAGGTATAGGAAAGTCTTCTTTTGTGCTGGAAAACACGTATTTTTTAACTTGGGTTTCCCAACCCCTAAAAGCTTTTAATCCAGTGGTGATACATCATATATGGCTTGACTATACATGAAGAGATAAGGATACTAGTTAGTAGATTTATGGCTTACAGGTAAACTCCAAAAATATAAATAAGAAAACGTAATAGATATTTATTGATTATAGAGCGATACTAAGTTCGCCGGGTCTTCTAGTATTATATAAAAAGCTAAAATTTTTCATATAATTTCAAATACAAAAGTCAGCTGCGTCATAATGATAGAATAATTGACATAACATAAAGAATGGAGTGACCATTAATGAGATATACATATACATATAATATATCAACATATTAAAATAGCAGCCGATATCAAACATATAACATATAATGAGGTTGACCTTACACCTCAGTCATACAATCATTAACATATACATATATATATATATGTTTTTATGTGTATATGTAAGCGAACCCGCGTACTAACAAGTGTTATATATTTAATATCTTAATCTTTAGACAAGATAAGATATATATATGTATGTATATGTTATAATATGTTTTATAACAACCCGAGCAAGACCTCACCGACGCACGTAGATAACGAACATGTGAAGAAATTTTTTCATTACTATTGGGTTTTTTGTTTAATTTACATGTTATACCTTTGTATAAAAAAAACGTGTTAGTTAAATTTTTTATAGTATCGGCTGTACGGATTTGGATGAAAATTAGTGGAGAGATAGCTTAGAATAAGGGAAAAGATATAGGATACTTTACATCCGATAGAAAAAGAAAATAAAATAAATTGATAATATCCAAAATGTGCTTGTCTACTGTCTTTATTCTGCAACTAATGCAGACGAAATCGAGGAAAAAAACTAGTCAGAAATAAGTAATATATGTAATATATAATATTGGAAGTACATAAATTCTATCGACTCCAATAATCTTACTACATGTTAGCATTTCACACTAAATACTTATCGTTTCCCGTTTCTCACTCAATAATCTACGTTAATACTATACTATAATGTGATGATTTATAAACTAAAAACTGTTAACGCCGCGTGTGTAGTAACGAGAACTAGTACTAAGCGTGCCAATTAATATATATTTAGAGCTGTTCGTACGTAATGTCGATGAGTGCTATAAGATACACTTATCAGTTTAGATTGAAACATGACTTGGCTGTTTGTGTTACATGTGAGCGGATTATGAGTGACACACACACACACACACACACACACACACACACACACACACACACACACACACACACACACACACATATATACATGTATAATATATCTTATTTATCTACCTAGCAATTTCCCAGCTTTAGCCAGGGTCTACCTTACATGTGAATAGTTTTGGCTAATCATTTTTACGTCCGGCCGCCTGTCTGACATCAACCCTCTTTGGGAATGCATTAATCAGTGATGTCTAAATACTCTAAAGTACATGACTCGGAAAAATCACATTGGTACTTGCCAGGTTCGAACCTGCGCCCTCGTACATGAAAGGCGAGCCTTTTAACCACTAGGCCACCACTTCATCAATATACTTGCAGAATTAAAAATGTCCAGTTCTAAATCCAGGTGATATATTAGAAATAATATATAACTCTACCACGTCGCTTACAGAACCCAGCTGTTGGATTTCCCACGATATAGATCCCCCATTTCATCCCTACTAATATTATAAATGCGAAAGTAACTCTGTATGTCTGTCTTTTACGCTTTCACGCCTAAACCACTGAACTGATTTTAATGAAATTTGGTTCAGATATAGAATTGACATTGAGAAAGAACATAGGATAGTTTTTATCCCAGACTTTTGAAAGGTTCTCTTGGAAACGCGATATAACCGAACTCCACGCGGGCGAAGCTGCGGGCGAAGCTGCGGGTGGAAAGCTAGTACATATTTAATATTGGCAACATACATATATATATAACATATACAATTAATTCCTGCTATATTTTCCCTGAGGAAAAACCGTCATATAATATATTAATATACATTATTGAGCTGATACATCCAGGTATAAGTTTTCAGGAGATCAGCTTATTCTAACGATAAGTGTCATCAAAAAATACAGCCACTTAAAATAACATAGATTTTAACTGTTTCAAATATATAACAATTGTAATAGTATATATAAATGTATATAAGTAATTATTATAATTAATTACAATAATATTATGTATTGGCTTATTGCGTATAACTTATAGGATACTCATTACAGAAGTACTTTTAAAGTTGTTGTCTGTCTGTACTTTTAATTATATTAAGAAATGTACAAATTAATGAGCTTTTTTTTATATATATTAATTTGGAAATCATTATAAAATACGTCACGTTTATTTATAATCTAAGTACTTGATAAGAAGTCGCAAGAATACTGATAAATAATCATTACGTCTATCTTCCGGAATAAAAACTATTTTTCTTACTTTATATTTCAGTTAACTATACTACTACTGTTTAGAACAGATTGAACTAAATATTTAAATATTATTAAAAACTTATATATTCATGATTTTTTTGAAATAAACGTTTCTCGATCGGTTTTTTAGTTTTCATGTTAATTTTACCAACTCGTACTTAGCACACGGATACGGAGATACGACCGGTTTAATTGTGAAACACTAGAGTTCAGTATTTTAAGGACACTATATGTAAAAATATATCAGATTTATATACAAGTTATACGCATATTAATAATTGTATATTTAAAACATAATTATATAATAATATAACAGTAACTGAATATTTAATGAAGCTCGCAAGTTGATATTCAGGTTCAAATAATGATGATCGTAAATTATAACTGTAATAATTCTTAAACCGCAATAAATTTAAAACAGCGTGAAAAAATATTAATTTGAAATACTTAGTTAAATTCAGAGTATATAAACGATAAATATATATAAGAAATAATGTTTTTTATATAATATATATTACCTTTAAGTTGAATTTAAATCCGTAATACACTACACTGAACTACGTTTAACACTCGTGGCTAGTTACATACACTACAGACGTCTTGCTCGAGTGACGGTCTGCCGACTACTGACTACTGAGTAGTGAGTAGTGCCGGTCCACACTCAATGTACGTATGTACTATTATTATATTAAAATTAACAAATTCTATTCAATTCGTAATAGTTGTAAATCAATAATGATTGTTGTCATATTCATTGTTTGTACTTTACTTCTATTCTAGGTCCTAGTATCAAAAATTCTTCTTTTCGTAATTATTTCATTTATATCATGAATGTGGTTTAAAATTGGTTATTTTTTAAATTAGTTTCATCCTAAGAAAAATAATTACAGTATGATATGAGACATTCGACATAAGTATACATGTGTAGTGGTTTGAAATATTTTTTTTATTTTAATTATAGTTTTAGATTTTTACGTCATTTTTGCAACAACTAACTATCTTACATTTCTGAACCCATATTTACCAAACATAGCTGAGATCAAATGCAAGAAACCTGGCTTTAATATGAAAAAATAAAAACAAATCTCAAATCCTTCGAGCCGTTTCAAAGTTACGATGTCAAATACAGCCATATGGATTAAACACAACACTCCTCTTTTTGTGTCGTAGGTTAAAAATAGAAAAGGGAACTACTGTAAAAGGAAGATAAACTACGTCAGACGTGATCTCATACGAAAAATCTTCTTTGATATCTTGTTTTAAATGAATGCCGTCATTGTTGAAACTAATGGGACATTATTTTACAATATTCAACTCATTCTGTAATATATTATGTCAACACAACCATGTTGATAAAAACGAATGTGATTTACATATTTTGGTTTAAACGAGAGAGCCAGAGAGGAGCTTGTACGGTGGAGGTGAGTGTATAACGCGTGTTAGATAGGGTTATATATAGATATAGATATATAGATAGTTAGTTAAACCTACACCTGGGTCACAAGTCCCAGTCACTGTTGAAGCTCCTCTCACTACAACGATGGACCCGACACACGCACCGTGAATACATTGAATGATGAGAGGTTTCGTTTCCTCAATAATATTTTTTTCCATAATATACTATCATATAGATTACAGCGGATCAAGTCGAAGTATGTCATAGACGCTGGCTTATCAGCTTAGTTGTCAAATGACGAGGGGCTCGACGTTATCAGTTATCTGATTGTGTTATCAATATTGATTATGTTATCATTACAATTAATTATATACTTAACACAAGTCCCCTCATGTGGGTAACTCAACGTGCCACTTATAAAATGATGACTAGACTTGTTAATTGGTAAACATATAGGTATTTTTCATTTATTAGAATAGGTCCAAGTTTCAGATGTGAGCCGTAACAAACGGACAGACAAAAATAATAATAAAAGTTATTCTAGTATATGTATTCTGGAAACATTTAATAATCTTTTTTTTATGTACCACATATATTATAGTCGCCAACGTCATTTAATATACTTTGAACTATCTGCAAGTCACTGTAGTAATTGTTTAGTTAAGTTCAATTATGTATTTACATAATATATATATTAATAAAAGGTATGAATAACTTTACTGTAAACATTATAGGTAATAAAATTTATTTTTTAATTATAATTTAGACTTATGAGACGAAACCTGTCATCATTCAATGTATTCACCGTGCGTGTGTCGGGTCCATCGTTGTAGTGAGAGGAGCTTCAACAGTGACTGGGACTTGTGACCCAGGTGTAGGTTTAAGGGACCCCTATCTAACGCGCGTTAAACGCTCACCTCCACGGTCCAAGCTCCTCTCTCTACCTAACACAATTTTAAAATAACCTACTAATATTTTTTGGAATAGATATTTTCAAATCAGTAAATATAGGTGTAGTATATAATATACTATACATAGCCATAACTTATGTGTGTTAATGTATAATATTATTTATATGTATGACTAATGATAGCTTTAATAATATTATTATAACAGAGTTATGAATACTTTCATTTTTTGTTATACATAACTTTATATACTTTAACTACTTCAAGTATATAATATATATACATACATATATTTTCCCCCGTATTTACCTTTTATTCAAAGTATATTTATAAAAGGCGATTTATTTTCGGATTTAAAAGTAATCCCTACTATAATATGTATTATAAATGCGAAAGTAACTCTGTCTGTCTGTCTGTTACGCTTTCACGCCTAAACCACTGAACTGATTTTAATGAAATTTGGTACAGAGATAGAGTTGACCTTGAGAAAGAACATAGGATAGTTTTTGTCCCAGACTTTTGAAAGGTTCTGTTGGAAACGCGATATAACCGAACTCCACACGGGCAGAGTTGCGGGCGGAAAGCTAGTCCTATATATACATATGTATGTTTGTACGTAATATGTAATTTTCCAATAGTTAAAGTTATCATTCCGTGATCTTCCACTCCACAAGTCAACAGGCGACCCCTAGCGTGATGAATGTCTCTCGTTGTGGGACTAGTCCTTATCACACGTCTTTACTGTCAGTCATGCAGTTAACTGATACTGAGTCAAGTTTTAATGCACTCTTATTCTTTGGTTTATATGGATTACAAAATAGATTATTAATACTACAATTTATATATGTATATATAATAATATTGTTTAATTTATTGAATACCTAGAAGACCATAAACAAAAGGCGAACTAGAATATTGATCGAATAAAACCTAGAATAGAGATATAAGTATGTTTTAGCATTCATAGGTATATAATATGTTATTAATTATATATGTTATCATTAAAGCATAGTTGAATTAAATACATCTATAATGATGGAATTGAACCTGCTACTTATGGCACTTGTGGCTGTAGGTTCTTTTCCAATTAAACTATCGTGACACATAAATTTGAACTCAAAACGGTTGCATATAATATTTTTAATTAATTATTTTCTATTGTCCGTCCGTGTAACCATAGTATCGGTAGACACAACAGTACTACGATCTATAATAATCTATATTTAACTAGCTTTCCGCCCGCAGCTTCGCCCGCGTGGAGTTCGGTTATATCGCGTTTCCAAGAGAACCTTTCAAAAGTCTGGGATAAAAACTATCCTATGTTCTTTCTCAAGGTCAACTCTATGTCTGTACCAAATTTCATTAAAATCAGTTCAGTGGTTTAGGCGTGAAAGCGTAACAGACAGACAGACAGAAGAGTTACTTTCGCATTTATAATATTAGTAGGTATATACTTCATAGTGAACACTTTCATATGTAAAACTTTAATATCGTTCACTTTAAAGGTCTGGCTGGAGGTCAGTGCAATTCATTATGGAGACTGTTTTAAATGCTTCAATTAAGTCTGCAATGAAATAACTGTTTAAAACATCGCTCTGAAGTACGAATATAAATTAAAAATGATTTGGAGAATTAACAGACCATATACATATACTCCTTGTTAAAAACCAATGTAAAGAGATTGGCTCGGCTGATTTTCATGTGGCTTTTATAATTAAAAGCTAATTTTCTTGATATCGTTCTTAGTTATATTTGGTTAATATGCGTCTAGTAAAGTTCGTTGCAAAATAATGTATGGCAGTTTTGGCAAATGAATATTCAACTAAGTGTTATTACTCGTGCCAATATAACGGACAAAAGATAATGCTTAGGTATTTTTTCATTATAGTATAGTTATAAAGTCAGTGGTGTCTTAGTGGTTAAAAGACCCGCCTCTCATGCACTAGGGCGCAGGTTCGATCCTGACCCTGGCAAGTACCAATGTGATTTTTCCGAGTCATATGTATTTTCTAAGAGTATTTAGACATCACTGATTAATGCATTCCCAAAGAGGGTTGATGTCAGGCAGGCGGTCGGACGTAAAAACAATTAGCCAAAACTATTCACAACATGTAAGGCAGACCCTGGCTATAGCTGGGAAATTGCTAGGTAGAAGAAGACAAGTCTATATCTATGACCTATAAAAAGATATACATATATTATAATATTAATATACATATATCTGTGTTATTTTTAGAAGACAATCCGTCAGTCTGTAGTATTAATGTTAAGTTATTTTTAGACAACAAATTCATTATACATTCGTACGTGTAACAAACACTCATTAGGAACTGATATATTAAAAATTATCTACATTTTATTTCAAGACTTGTAACGTGATCTCTTTGACATTGTCAAATAGTGTTTGTGTCACAACAACGAAAAAATGAATTTTAATATCACTATGTATATATTAAAGAAAGTTAAAGCTAAAGTCTTATATCTTAATAGTATATATCTTAATATATCAGAGGCCACTGCTGAGCAAAGGCCTCTTCTCATATGGAGAAGATTTGAGCATTAATCACTACGCTTGCTTAAGACGGGTTGGCGATTACAAACTTATAATTTCAAATTATAAGTCCCGGTTTCCTCATGATGTTTTCGTTTATCAGTCAGTGGTATTTAAATACTCTTAGAAAGTACATATAAATCGGAAAAATCACATAGGTGCTTGTCAGGTTTCGAACCTGTACCCTCATGCACGGGAGGCGGGCGTTTAATCACTAGACCACAACCACTCCAAATACAAGTAAATGTTTTCAATTAATTAAAAATGAAGTTACATATATTTATATCCAATTAATTACATGAATCATATGCTTGTTACTACGTCCAAGTACAGTAGATTTCCATTAATATATTTAAACCGGGTGTCAATGATCAACAATCATTGCCACGGACCTAAGACAATTCTTATCAAATTTTTTGTACTATACCTGACCCTGGGGTCACTTGGCGAGTTTTAATTAAACGTTTTATAGAGGTCACTATATTTTTATTCGAAACTAATCAATATTTGTTATCGCATGGTTATCGATAGGTTATAATAATCGGTATTTTATTGTTTGATGTTTTTTTTTGGTATCACGTGCTGGGGTACTGTAATGTATTATGTAGTGTATAACGGCGTGGGTCACTTAAAATAAAAGGTCATTTATAAGTAAAAGAAAGATAATGTATGGAGATAGTAGTGATAATTTTTGAACCTTGTAAGTTTATTGAACTTGTTAAGATTTTGTATAGACAGATTTATGAGACGAAACCTCTCATCATTCAATGTATTCACGGTGCGTGTGTCGGGTCCATCGTTGTAGTGAGAGGAGCTTCAACAGTGACTGGGACTTGTGACCCAGGTGTAGGTTTAAGGGTCCCTATCTAACGCGCGTTAAAATTTTAAAAGAATCTACTCATATATTTTTTAATAATAATATAAATGTTATTTAGACAGTTTCAGCTATGGTTTAATGTCAGATTTGTGTCTTGTGTATTTCCAAAAATATCTGGTTATAATTATTGTGACCTTTCACCAGTTATCATAACTTAAAAAGCTCATTAACCCTGCGTGTAACTGATAAGCAGCTCCTAGTACTGATAACAGGGATCTCATCTCATCTCATGTGTCCGTCTTCATTCTTGTTGCTACGGCTGTCTTATACAATAGTTCATCATATACAGGGTGACTGGTGAATTACTATCAATATTTAAGGAGAATACTCGGTACATGATTCTCATTCGAATTATGTAAAAAAAATAGGTACTTAATTTTTGACCAAATTTCCGTATAAATAAATAAAGTGTTGACACGTTCCAAGTGTTCCAAGTGTGAATGCGTGCGACGGCGTGCTGATACAACAAGACTCCGCCCCGCGCGAGTGTGTGTGTGTGTGTATATACCTAATCTGTAGGGTGTTCACACGATGCGTAATTAATTACATAACTTTTGGTTAACTTTACTTAGAAGTTTATTAATATTTATGTTATATTAATTTTTATTTTGTCATATATGATCGTCAAATATCACGTCCTCAAATATCGATAGTAATTCACCAGTCACCCTGTATATTCATGACCTCCAGGCTCCATCCAATTTTAATTTTATTTTCTGTTGATCGATTTCGTTTTGTTGCCAACCAATGACCGTGATATATTTTTTTGTGCACAAATACTTCTTTGTATTATAAATGGGCAATAAATCTAATTTATATAAATAATCGCGTGTTTCAAGGTATCTGATCAAAGGAACTAATTGAATGAATAGGTTTTGTAGAGATAAAATGTTTTTTATTCCTTCTTATACTTAATATACCAAAACAATATTTGGTTTTATATATGTTTTATTAGCTCGTCTTTTTTTGCGGTAATGTCAATGACCTCACATGAATTAAATTACCGCGGATGCGGCCCAAACTCGATATTCCTGTGTTAATAAAATTATAAATTGAATTTTATTATTAAGAAATAGTTTTATGTGTATTTAATATATTCTTAAAGATTTTCACATATTACTTTTCTTAGCTTTCCTTTGTGAGATTTTTTTTTGGTGCTTTTAAAATAATACTGTTTTTTTTTTATATTATTCTCTGAAACTTCAAATACTTTTATCTAGTCTATACGTGAACACAATAACTGTACCCTTAATACAAGTGTATCGTAACTACATACGTAGCGTTAACAGTTTTTTATAAATTACGTTACAGTATTAACGTAGGTTATTGAGTGAGTGACGCCAAACGACTCGTGTAGTCGTATAATGTGATAATGTCTACTGGTGTTAAAGTTGCTGATTCATTCTTTTAATTAACTAAAAAAGATTATTTTTTTGATATTACATATAAAAACCATTAGATTAGCTTGTGGTAATGCATTATTTTTAAATTATATATTATACTAGCTTTTAATATATGTATAGAGATAGAAATATATATGTATAGCTGACCAGGCGAACTATTTGGTCGAATGAATTCAAAAGTATCCTATATCCGTTTCCTGATTCCAACCTATCCGTCGAAAATTTTCCAGCCAAATCCGTACAGCCGTTCTTGAGTTATAAATAGTGTAACTGACACGACATTCTTTTATATATACAGATGTATATGTCTGTCTGTATGTTTGTTATCCTTACAGTCAGAACTGACTCGAAGCTTATTTTATGTATCAAATTTATTTAAACTACATATAAGTTTATTTTGTTTACTAATGTATGTTTGCATGTGATTCATTTCTAATCGCTATCTCTGTAACTTATCAATATTTTATCAACGCTCATCATATTGGAGAATCCACTTATACATATATTGTTTTTCCTGTATATAATATAAGTATTTATATATTACACAATAACTATTAAAATAACGTAATTTTCTTACTTTTGGCTGCTTATATATTATAAAAAAAATTAAATTACCTCGAGTTATTAATTTTTTTCATTATAATTATTTTAGCAACACATAAAATGAGATTGCATTGCAAAATATTACGCAATGTTAATATTGCAAGCAGTATTTTCATTAATACAATAGCGAATTATTATTTATTATTATAAGTTCTAGAAGGTTTTAGTTATTTTATTTAATACTAGCTTTCCTCCCGCAGCTTCGACCGCGTGGAGTTCGGTTATATCGCGTTTCCAAGAGAACCTTTCAAAAGTCTGGGATAAAAACTATCCTATGTTCTTTCTCAAGGTCAACTCTATCTCTGTACTAAATTTCATTAAAATCAGTTCAGTGGTTTAGGCGTGAAAGCGTAACAGACAGACAGAGTTACTTTCGCATTTATAATATTAGTAGGGATATGTATTTTTTGTATAATGATTCTCGTTATAATATTACCTAGATTTTTCAGTTAGATACACTATCTGGACGGTTGGCAGTCAGCCATGTACATTTAGATTGTATATTTGAATGCAAAACTTTAATATATCGAGGAAATTTCGTGATTTACAATAATTTTATATTATAATATATTTTTTGCAGCTAAAATAAGATCTTAAGAATGGGTTATTGAAAACTGATTAGACTAAAGAGACATAATATATTACTAATCAAATAAGAAAAGGAGTGTGGTATATTTTATAAAGAAAATGGTAAGTGAATAATTCTGAATATTATATTGAAATAATATTTCATGTAAAAAATATATGTTATATTGTAAATAGGCAATATGGAAAGGTTTTTCCTTTAAACATATAATATATGTTTGTTTGCCAAGATTAAAGCATTATACTAAACTGTTGTAAAGTATATACAATCATACATATATTCATTTAATTAAATATTATGTGATGTGTTCCAAGAAACACAGAAATTAATGCTAATAAAATCAGAGGATCAGAATATTAATGATATTTCTCTATAAAATATTTATATATATTTTATATTTATGTATTTTTTATTTATTTCTTTTCTAAATCTGTAGTAATTTACTTCTTTTCAGCGATTTGAAAATATAAAAATATACCAAAAAGTAAGTTAGATAAAAGTTAAATTTATTGTTTAATTTTTATCATATATGATTTTAAAATTAACTATTAAAAATTAAAATGTCCTTTTGACAGAAATTTAAATATAATATATCTGTTTACATTAACAATATTTAATTTGATTTTAGAAAATGATAATTTTGATATATTATTTTTTGTCATATTATAATGCATGTATACCTGGGTATGAAAAACAAAAAAATGTATTCTTATTAGAAATATTAAGTACTGTGAAAACATAAAACAGACTGTGACAATGATTCTTTAAAATAAACTAATAATTATAGAAATCTATAGGAACAATAGATTTTTTACAAAAACAATTATAATTATGCAATTTTATTATATTACTTAACATCTTTAGTATTGAAAATAACATAGGTCAGAAAATAGATTGATTAGCAGAAAAAGAAACATCATAACTTAGATGATTAAAATAAACATGATAAGTAACAAGATGTATAAATAATTATTATTTATTTCTTTTAATAATTCCAAATATATGTATTTATTAGTAAGCTCTTTAAATATGGTTCACCGACATAACATAGTCACTAAGTAGATATATATTATTAAATCAGTATTAGTTTTTCATTACATAACATAATGATTATGTCATCCGTATTGTATGTCTATGTTATTATTGTAACAGAATACAGACATACAATACCATTGACATACAATATCTGATATTATTGAAACAAAGTTAAAACACATGTATTGTAGAAACATATGAGAATCATTACTGTTTTGTATTCACAACCATAATATTTATATTACAACGCTATCCAAAGATTAGTTGTGGCTAAAATTACTAATCAGATATTTTGAATATTTAGAATTAATCAACAATTATTTTAATTCATAATTATTTGTTTTCGTTGTGTAGTTGTATTTAAAAGTTTATAAGTCTTAATTGGAACTGAAATTCTAATTTTAAATTAGAATTATAACTGAAATACGTATTTTTATTTGGAAAAATTCTCCCGTACACTTATAGAGAATATGCTTTACATCACACATGTTTCTTAAACAAGGAATTTCCTAGAAGTACGGACCGATCGTTGAAATGTATTCTACTAGGTATGATGAGTTAAAACTTTGTAATACTAACCACTATCGTATTCTCCGATACTGAAATAACCTAATGAAAACAGAAACACGCCTGCCGAAATCACTGACTACTAGTAAAATTTAAAACAAGATTAAAAAAATATAACTTACCTAATAAGCATATGCGTTAATAAGACGTAACTTAATATATGTTCACTAATATATTAATAACAATTACAAATACTAATTCACGGCAACTACACTGTTCACGTTGATAATAAATTAAGAATATACTAGAAAACCGTCACTGCAATGGGCTTTTGATTTGTTCATCATCTTTTTTTCATGCACTGCATTACCGACACCTTATAAATATTTGAACTTGTAGACAGCTCAATTCTCAAACTCTAGTTCCTATTTCGGAGTACTAAGTACTCAGATGGCGCTTCTTCACCAATATTTTAGGATATGTATACATTTGGTTACATTTATATAATTATTTTAAGATAAAGTAATAATTTTATAAGTCAATGAAAATTAAAAAGTAAAATAAAATTTATTAATATTTATAATTTTATAAAAAAGAAAGGCTAGTATTTATATTTAATCTGTATACCAATTACTTTTTAATTCTGTTTCTTATTGTTTTTGAAATTGTCGTACTTAGCAACTACTTATTTAAAGGTTTTTTGTCGATATTCATTATACATAACTATAAAATTAATAACACTATCATGAGTATGATATTTTTCCCTTTTTATTTCATTTAGTGTTTGTGTATATATTTAGTGAAAGGAACATTTTTAGTTAGAAAAATATAACCAAAGAAGAATTTCATTCTGTCAAAATGTCGACGGCGCGAACCGTTCGGTTAAGTCGTGAAATAAAAAACATGAAAGAGAAACCTGTATGGGGAATAACTTGTCATCCTTTGAAGGAGGATGTTTACGATGTGCTCCAGGTGAAGATGGCAGGTCCGCGAGGATCTCCTTACGAGAAAGGATTATTTGAACTCATCATAAACATACCTGACAAATACCCGTTTGAACCTCCACAAGTTAAGTTTGTCACGCCTGTGTATCATCCGAATATTGATAAAGGTAATATATATTTTAAATTTATAAATAAATTTTTGATTGAAAATATGTGTATGTATGAATGTGGCTCACAAAGAGTTCAATTTCAGGTGGTCGTATTTGCATGAATATGTTGAAAATGCCAACAAGAGAAACAGAAGGTTGGCTTCCAACCATCACTATAGAGACCCTGCTCATATCAATACAAACACTCCTCGCGAACCCTAACCCCGACGACCCATTGATGATGGAAATAGCAATGGAATATAAATCCGATATTGATAAGTTTAAGGAGAACGCTAGCAAACACACAGAACAATACGCTGTATAGGTTTTAAGACTTAGTGAAGTAAGTTTTAATATGGGAAAATTCACATTGAATGTCGGTAGTTATATTGAGAAGATTTGTAAGGACGAAAATTTATTTATAATGAGTGTGTTACCTCGTGATCATGATAGTTTTATTTACATTAAAGCTTAAAGCTAGAATGCTGGTCGAGAATATCATATATATTGTGAAATGCCATTTCTAACATTATTGAGACTCACAAAAACTTTATATATGTGAAACTTTAGCTTTCCATTTACTATGTTTTGTATTGAAATTTTATTTCATATATCTATATGTCTTGAATTTAGCATTAGTTGTTGAGATGTGTTCCACTGTTATATACAGGGTGACTGGTGAATTACTATCGATATTTGAGGACGTGATTTGTGACGATCATATATGACAAAATAAAAATTAATATAACATAAATATTAATAAACCTCTAAGTAAAGTTAACCAAAAGTTATGTAATTAATTACGCATCGTGTAAACACCCTACAGATTAGGTATACACTCTCACTCACACATACGAGTGCGGCGGCGTTGTGTTGTATCAGCACGCCTCCACACTTGGAACACTTGGTACGTGTCAACACTTTATTTATTTATACGGAAATTTTGTCAAAAATTAAGTACCTATTTTTTTTACATAACTCGAATGAGAATCGTGTACCGAGTATGCTCCTTAAATATTGATAGTAATTCACCAGTCACCCTGTATATTGTCCCTTAGCTAATGACACCTTAAATTCAAAAGTTGGATGAAGTTATGCATTTGTCAAACCAAAATCGTCAAAATAAGTATGTATAAATAATTATGTATATATAACTGCTAACTAAAGTAGCACTTAAAAAAACACACAGATAGTTTAAAGTAAACATTTTGTTTCATCTCCTATAAAGTTGGTAAAAATGACTTAAGCGGTGTTGTTAGTTAAGGGACAATATGTATATATAAATTAAGTCAGTGGTGGCCTAGTGGTATAAATGCCCGCATCTCAAGCACGAGGGTGCTGGTTCGATCCTGGCAAGTACCAATGTGATTTTTCCGAGTTGTATGTACTTTCTAAGAGTATTTAGACATCACTGATTAATGCATTCCCAAAGAGGGTTGATGTCAGGCAGGCGGCTGGTGGTAAAAACAATTAGCCAAAAACTATTCACAACATGTAAGGCAGACCCTGGCTAAAGCTGGAAAATTGCCAGTTATAAGAAGATATTTTATTTATTTTATTTTATTTTAGGGAAAAACAAACAATAAGATAAACTTATGGGATATGAATATACAAGATTACATAATATATCAGCTAAGTTTCCACCGGCAATTAGACACATATTATTAAAATTAAAAAAAGACTAACATACATAAAATCATTTCTGATTAATTTCTTCGGCAGTTATGAATAAAATCTAACATAAACATAATTAAATGAAACAAAATTTAAAAAAAAAGAAGTAACAAAACACATTAAACAAAATTGAAGGCAATTAATGGCTACATCGGTTAGTTAAAGGCAAAACATTTATACACGTCAAAACAAACTATGAATTGATAAATTAATCTTATTAACTTTTATTTTTAAAAGAATACATTTTTTAGAATAATATCTATATTTGAATAAACTTTATTATAGTTTTGGCAGCTACGATATAAAAAGATGTTATTAGTACTTTTAGTTTTACAAATCGGCATATTAAATAATGGTTTATATCTAGATTTTGGTTTTTAAGACATTGTTAATCATTAATATTGGTCTGTATGCCAGGACACCATTTATTATTGTTTAATTGAAACATTAAAATATATTTATATTTTTAGTTAGTATGGTGTTCACTTTATTACAAATTGTCAAAATTAATTATTTCTATGAGCTTTCTCCTTATGATATATTTATTTTATATATTTTTTCATAAGTCATAGTAATGTAAAACTTCATAGCTTTAGACAAACTCTTATTTTGTCTGTCTATTTGTGTAAATCCCTACTAATATTATTAATGCGAAAGTAACTCTGTCTGTCTGTTACTCTTTCACGCCTAAACTACTGATTTTAATTTGGTACAGAGATAGAGTTGACCTTGAGAAAGAACATAGGATAGTTTTTATTCCAGACTTGAGAGGTTCTCTTGGAAATGCGATATAACCGAACTCCATGCGGGCGGGAGGCTGGTATTTTATAACTGCAATGTATGTTGAACTGCTTATATATGTATTTTCATAATAAATTTTTATGTGTGTATTTTTATAAAAATGTACATAAACAATGCATTGTTCTTAAATGTGCTACTTTAAGATTTTAAGTGTAAATAAAAATATTTCATTCTAAATAATGTATGGTGAAGTGAACAAACAAAACTAATAAAACAATAATGTATGTTTTATTGCACTTTATAAATACATATATCAAATAAAATTTTACCCCAATTTTATTATTTTAAATCAAAAATTTTGTGAAGGTAAAATTAACCAAATACTGTATACATATACACAACTTGACAATACACACCAAACACAATTTATTAAGAGATATATTATGTATATATTATTATAAATACAATAACTTTGTAAGTTTAGAAGATAAATAATATATAGTTAATATAATTTGAGATCAAGTTTTACATTAATTCATAATAATTATACACTTAGTTTACAGCTTAAGCTAAAGGAAACACTCAAATACATTAATTTATTGTTTTATACATATTAAAGAAAATTATAAGTAGAATTTATTAATACATGAACAACATTGATATTTCAAGTTCATTATAAATTCATTGTAATATTGATACAGATTGCGATTTCAATAATTTCTCAAACTTGCATTTATTATTATATGATAGTAATTAGCAAAGAAATGAAATCATCTAAATAATATTGAGCCTTAAGGAAAAACAAACATCTCCTTGTGTGTATAGTTTAAAAACATAGATGAAGTAGGCCGTCATTATACTATGTGTTGATCAACCAGTATCCGTACTACTTTCATCACCAGAGCTTGCACTCTCTGTTTCCGAGGACGAGCTGCTTTTTATTTTACGTAATGCCTCAACAGTATTTCCATCGCTTCTCTCTCCGAGGACTTTAACATTTTTCTTCTTTAATTTCTTATCATTAATCGGTTTGAGCGTCTCCGTGGACACTGTGGCCACCATTTTTGATTCTATTTTATTTTCCGTTGGTACACATTCATCTGTTTCAATGGGATTCTTACTTGCCTCAGCTAGAGCAAGAGCTTCCTTATAAGCTTCTGGATACTGTGAGCTGGAATATAGTGTTAAGTTAATAGATTTCAACAGATTACAAAAATTTTGTAGCATTTAAGATAAAATAAAATTTAATGCTGCTCACCTTAACTTAGTTTTAATTGCTCTGATTTTCTTAAATATAAATTCTAAGTCCTTTTTCATGTCTAGTAGTAGTTGTGTGTGTTTCTTAAACTCCACGGAAGCAGCTCGGAGCCTGCTGGCCGATAGCTGATTACAGTTTGTCAACATTTCTGTTGTCTTTTCAAAGCGTTGCAACCTGAAATGTCATTTGAGAAATGAATAATAATACAGTACAACAGATGTACCTGTTATTACGCGACTAACGAGGCTAAAAGTAAGAATAAATAGGATAGATGGTTAAAGATAGTTCAAATCTAACATCTAAGAAAGTCCAAAGATTTTAATATTGATTTTATATTTTAATTTGTTTATGTGACAGTTTTACATACATAGTTTTTTGAGCCCTTATAATAACTTCCACGTCAGTCTGATCTACCATGCCAGCAAGACCTTGCACAAATACTTCTGGAGCGGAGTAGTTTTGGAAACATTCTATTGAAAAATCACTTTCCGGCGTATCGTTAGCCATTACTACTTTTATAGTCTGGTATAAGATTGAACTGTTATTTATCCGACAGTAGGTCCTGAAATATATCTCCTAATTTTCTTTTATTTAATTTATTGAATTTACATGGGTATCTCAGGTCAAACAATTAAAGTGACAAGTGTAAACTGTCATAATTAATCAAGATTACAGCTTCAA
This sequence comes from Danaus chrysippus, assembly GCA_916720795.1. NCBI lineage: Eukaryota > Metazoa > Arthropoda > Insecta > Lepidoptera > Nymphalidae > Danaus > Danaus chrysippus. Next base: position 8,421,931 of record CAKASE010000066.1, on the reverse strand, counting down.
TTTTTTTCTGTGAATGTTTTTACGGCTTTAGATACGAGTTGTTTTGAAACTGAAAAACTTCAAAGTCCTTAAATGTTGCTAGCACATGTTTTTTTTAAACAATGTTGAATCTCAAAAGCTCCTGTTGTAAATAAGAGATTTTAGCATTTATATTTTAGCATTAATTTGATTTATATCTATGTCGAAACAGGAAACATATGGAATAAATTAGAAAATAGATCCCCATATAATAGTTCTTGACTTTCGTTCGAAAAGAATATCGTAGTTGTAGTTTTTGGAATTGTTTAAGGAATAAAACTTAATATGTAGGTAAACTATAATTGTGATTTTATATTTAAATGTGAAGTAAAATAATCACGGGCGCCAAATAACTTTTTTATTGTTTATCAGAAAGTTTTAATAATTTGTTTACTAAACCTATTTAATTTTATAAAAGGTATGTATTTTATAATTCTGGTAGGTTGTTTTAGAAAAAAAATTGCCGGTTACGTCATTGTTAGTAGAACAAAACATTTGTTATTTGTATTCTGAGATCGAGGTATTGTAATAAATTCTATTGGTTAGGATTTATTTGACTCAGACCTTGAACTTCGAGATTGAATGGGACGCCTAAATGTTGATCATCATCTTTTAGATTTCTTCGCCAAACATGCTTTGATATTATGTTGGGCTTATCTTTATTTAAAATTCTACTTTTCTGCTGCAGTGTTAAAGGTAAAATCCTTTTCTGTGATCTCAGATTAATTTCTCTTAAATTTAATATATCCTCGTAAAAATTTTTAGGAATGTAAATATGTCGGCTGTTCTTCGTATGAGGAAGAACTTTAGTTCCACTGCCCTCGCCAAAAATTATTTTGACAACTTCTGATTTAACGTCGTTTTCTTTTATAAGCCCCTGCTGATATTTACTTTTTAAATTCTCTAAACTCTGTAATTGCTTGAAATTTAAATTTTCTTCTATGGGAATTTTATTTTGCTTATTCTTTATATAGAATGTAACCAAATTAACCACTTGATTTTTTAATGTGACGTAATATTTGAAGAGTTCGGCTGGCGATACATTAGCATTCCTAACGTTCTTATCTTTCGCTTGTCCGGAGTTCATTATTTCTGCGATGAGTTCTCTCAAGTGATCTGTATTTTTAGGTCCGGATGATAGTTTACCTGTATCTGTGTCGAGTATGACGCTGTTCCTCGTGAGGTCCACGAAGTCTTGTTTGCTAAGAAGGTCGTCTATTTCATTTGGCTCTAGTACAACTATATCAACATCGTCGCTCAGTTTAGTCTTCTCGTTAAGCCGGTCATCGTCGTCGTCGTCATCTTTGTCTACTTTTAGTTTAACGTTCCTATCTTCGTTGTGACTTTTTTTATGCGCATCGTCTTTGGCGAGCTGTTTGTTTATTTGTTTCACCAGTTCATCGACCTCATCAGCTGCTTCATCCTCGGCCCTGTTGCCACACCGTCCTCGGGAGCACCCACATCGACCGGTCTCCTTGCAGATTCTATCAGTTTCTGTGCGAAGGAACTTATCAAAGTCTGCATCTTCCCTCTCTCTCTTGTGTTGCTTCCCATATAAATTTAAAGTCTGTATGTTGAGTAGATTAGGATAGCTCTCTAGTGTCTTCTTTCTTTGGCGATGTCGCGACTGCTGAGGCGGGTAAAACCTCCCATAAGGTAGATTATCTATTCTATCATAATCATCTTCATCCTGAAGTATTTTTTCCAGCTGTTGTAGGAGGCTCACGCCACTTGTACAGTGGACGAAATTAATAAGAAATATACACACTAATATAAAGTTGGCCAACATTGTCGTTTAGAGTGTGTTCGATAGTGTCAAGTTAACAGTACAACCGGAATGAAATCGATTATCACAGCTACATCATAATTAAAAGCGGTTAAATTAAGCGTGTGATTCAATTACGTTTATTGATCAATGCACGCGAAATACTAGAATTAATAGTTTTTTTGATTCTTTGATTTTTTATGAGTAGTGGTTGTACTTACGTGTATGGCATGGGTGACGTAACTGTAGGTTACTGTTACACATGCTTTAAATAAGCATGATTTTAAGCATGCTCAATACAAGCATGCCTGTGAGCCGTTTATATTTGCGGAAAATAAGCATGCTTTTCTCGCTCTTTTTCAGTTCAAACAGTCATGGATGATCAAACAGCTATCCGTATAGAGATGAATAAGATCAACCTTTTGCTGGCGATGCAATGCATCAAGAAGCTTATGTCAGGTCGCCAAAAACAGAAAAGAAATATAATGATTTTGGTCCGTAATTGGATATCGAGAAGAGAGAACATGGGAGCAAGTGCTAAATTACTTACAGAAATACGAGGAGACAGTGTTTCAAAGGGGTTTAGACGTGCTTAAAGCACGCCTCCTTGCACCCGCGCCGCTAGTAGCATGCTTAAAAATCGCGCGCCTGTAAATTTTAAAGCATGCTTCGTATAAGCATGCTTATTTTAAGCAACACTTGGACACGCATACTAGTAAACAGCACGTACTCAATTAGAGCATGCTTTCGTGCTTGAAATAAGCATGTGTAACAGTTTTTTTTTCTGCATGTGGTGAATTGACAACGGAGTTTTGCTTTCAAAATCCAAATAACTAATGGCTATCTTTGTAAATACAAATTATTATTATTGAGGCCCTTACCTTGGACCTTATGAGTCTAATCCCTCAAAATGTCTAACAACTTATATGTTATTGTCAAATTCTCATGGATTTTGAGTCATCTTTCATGTAACTACGAAATTCAATGACACAGAGTTTATATGAGATTTTGAATGGAGTCAAAAAAAAAGAATTTTATTGAACTTTCTCTTGATATATGCTTATGGTATTGATATGAAATTTGTGGTGAGATTATAAAAAAATGTGTTTTGACATAGCTAATGTTTGAGAGGAACGACCTCACATTTTTATTCTGCCAGTCGTCAGTGGCGCCGTAGAAGACTTGTGTCTTCTATGTTAATGTTTTTAAATTTATTACACTGTCATCCCCAAGATATTACGTATAGTATTTTATAATCATAATTATCATAAATTAAATACATAATTTTTAATATCAGTATTTTATTTATTTATTATCTCCATTTACCGCCGGCTGTAAGAACCCCTCTATCTTCATTTTAACCGGTAGTGCGTAGTGCAGTAGTATTTCCTTCTCAGGTTTCAACACTATTCTCCGCGTCTCCTGTCCGTGTAGTCTATGCACTATGTCCTGTAAACGTCTTGACCTGTTTTTTTCTAGTAAATCAGTATTATTGAAGCTCTTTAAGTTTCTCTCGTAATCATGAATGCTTGTCTCATCGCTGACCATATTGTCGTGATAGGCAAAATCTTCTTGTCGTCTAAGAGATCGTAATTTAGTTATCAAGGTGTTAGCAATCTGATTAGCGTGATCCTCTATTCTTCTAATCAAAAAGTTCCTTATTTTCTTTCTATCCTTCTTTGTGCTGAAGAGGTCCATCCATGATTTGTCGTCTTTCCCCCTTCTTCTATATTCTTCTGACTGCCGGTCGAATGCTGTTTGTTCTTTGTATATTTTCTTCTGTCTTCTTATGAAGTTCGTCAAGTCAAACCTATCGTTTTGTTCTCCGAACGTGACGTCAGGTTTCATTACATTTTCCATCGCATATTGACAAAGAACCGGACTTAAGAAGAATATGAACAGATATCTCTGTAAGGGAGTATATTTTTAATAAAAATTTCACTTAAAATCTTATTTTTTAGGCCACTATAAACTAACCATTTTCTGTTTAATCTGTGATACTTTTTTCAATTAAAAATATTACAAGAAACTTTTGTACAGAACATTATTAATTTGTTTCGTTTATTAATACAAGAAATAAATGATATATGTTGACAAAACCACGTCAATTTTAATGAATAAATGTTTTATGAAATGCAGAGTTAAGTAGCATGTCCAATAATAAGAGTTTTAATAAGATTTTATTTTAAAGCCAGAAAGTCGTATAACTTGATCATAATTTCGGAATACATATTGGAACACAAAACTATTATACAAAATCTATATAACTTTTTTTAGGTAAAAGTATATAAATTCTGTGTCATTTTATTTTATCTGTGTCACTATATTCGTTTCCTTAAAATATTACCTATTGTTAGTACAACATTATAATTGTTAAATACCAAGAAAAAACGAAGTTAATTATAAAAATAGTTTTCATTTATAATTCCTCATGAATGCGATATATTTAAATTCAAATATTCCTCCATTCAAATAACAGATTATGTAATATGAGCGGTACAATGTAAACCGTAACACATAAAACTAAACCGATGATATCCTCGTTGCATGCGGCGGGAAAAAAATGCAAATGGCGTCGTGACGTCACGCGCCCAGATGCCAGCTGATGTTGTTTTAATTACTGCGTTCATGTTTTATTTCATTTGGAAGCTTTTCCGCGCATCTGGACGCTTCTTTGGATGTACGATTTATATTTAAAATAGATACGTGTTCCACCGACCTGTTGTTATGTATTTATTTATAATCAAACTATACTTGACGTTATATAATAATAGTGACCACAGATACTATTACAAAAATTGTTTTTTTTTGAAGTTTAAAAAAAAAGAATTAGGTTCTTACTTTAAAACCTATAAAAAAAAAACAAACTAAAGGTGGGGTGTTTTTAATATATATATTTTTAATTTGTTTAAGGTTAGTGAACGTGATATTCTTTTAATAGTAACTTGTATCTGATGAAAGCCACGAGCCGCCTGTGAATCAGCAGAGGTGTGCTGTTAGAACGAAACTACGGTTGAAATGACGCGCACTGACAAACATTAGAAATAAAACTTTTATCATATACTAGTAAACCCGGCGAACTCCGTTTCGCCACCAGAAGGCTTTTGTATAACATTTCGTTTGGTGATTAAAAGATGAAGATTTTTTTGTTTTATATTTGAAAAGGAAAATTTTTATTTCGTTTCACAACAGTAATGAATTCATTTTGATTACAAAAATGAAGTGTTATTTAGTTGAACTTCTCTAAGTAAATGAAAGTGAATCCAAAGTAGATACCGAATCGAAGCGTTATACGTGTCCGCAAATTATCCGTTTCATTGTAGTGGTCCTTTGTAAACCACATTTTTTGTTTTTTGGTCTAACTTTAACACAAATAAAGCGTATGGTTTCCAAACTCGTGAACACGCAAAATATAACTGCCCATGTAAAAACAATGATTTTCTAAATTTATCCGGCAAAATACTAAATTGTTTTTGAGAGTTCAAACTACAAACACAACACCGGTTTGTCACAGGAAATTAACTGAGAAGAGAACAATGAGTAGCTGTCAAACAATAAATCATGCACCGGCACCATCTACTTAAAAATACTTAATATTTATTTGTAGTACATGTTATGTATGATGGCGCTGTATGTGACAAAAGTTTTTCCTCCTTTTCTGTTGAAATTTTTTGTTGTCACGGAGCCCGAGACCTTTCCAACGAATGCAAAACCGTGGAAATTGGTTCTTTCGTTCTGAAGTTATAGCGTCAGGATTGAAAACCGAACTTATTTTTATATAGTAGATTTCTTACAAATATCTAATTGTCATCCATATTTCATTACATATCTGTCATTATACGTCAATTGCATAGCTATCAATTGTGTTTCGTTATTCCACGTTTTATAGTAACTGACGTTTCATGTCAAGTCCCACAGGAATGCTGTCGAACGGGATAAAAAGTATCCTATTGGAATTTCCTGGTTCTAAACTATCTCCCTGCCAATTTTCAGCTAAATCGGTTAAGCCGTTCTTGAGTTATAAGTGCAGTAACTAACACGACTTTTTTTTATATATATAGATAATATTAAGAACTGAAATTAAATATTGATAATAAATTTAGGTTGTGGTTAAAGCTGGGAGGTTGTCAGGAAGAAGATGAATAATAAGAATTTATATTAGATAATAGTTTTATAATAGTAAATAAGATTATTAATGTTAGTTGAGTCAGGAACTGTCATTACCTGGTGAATGAGATTTAAGACTTATTCGAGTTTTATTCATTTAAATGAAACTAATATTATAAGGATTCGTAAGTTTCGTCTGTCCGTGATCATAGGACCTGAAAAGTAGCCGAAACGTCGGGAGTATGGCGTTTTTTACAAAAATAAAGAACTCGTAGTATATCCGAAAAATTTTAAGTACTTTCTTTTAAACAACCTGGTGAAAATGAAGATGCTTTAGTGTCAAGTGTCCCAAGGCCTGGAGGAAAACTGATACTACATGAGAGGTTTGTTACTTATAAGCTTATTCTTTTGAGTTCTTACTCGATTGCGAAAGAAAAGGGTTGTGTATTTCGAGTGTATATATAAAATGATTGTTTATATACACACAAGTATATGGATAATCGTTTTTAACAGAAAAAAGTAATCTAAAATACATGGAGTTTGGCTCCAAAATATTGTATTTTTATTTATATGAAGAACCTTTACTGTACATCTTCCAATCTCTGTATTAGTTCTCAAATCACACGATCTCTCTATTATAATATAAAGCCAATTCCGTGTCTATCTGAATACAATACCACAACAATGATAGATTCAGTTTTAAATAGAGTGAAACATTTGTATATACAGTGTGTTGTGTCCACGGGCCACGCGCCACGAGCCACGGACACTTGAACAAACAGACGGCTTGTGTTACTAACGAGTGAGGAGACACAAATAATTATATCGAAGTATAATATAGAATAAATGACAGAAATATCATATTTATAGTGCTGGCAGCATTCATTTAAAAAATTGTTTTGACTCTACGATATTTTATTAATCGGCTGGGATCAAGAATATTAACTTTGTTTCACTACGAACTGTCATCTAGTGATAATAATTACAATTAAAAAAGTCCTTTCAGTCAAACGTTTCCGCGAACAAAAGAATATTAGACGTTAGGGGTCTTGGGTTCGATTCTAGCTTGCCGAAAATTATTTAACTTTTATGTATATCATTTTAATTTTAATTTAAAAGAAGGCGAAAGATTATAGAAAATCGTCGTCGTCATCATCATCATCAGCCTATCAGAGCCCACTGCTACGCAAAGGTCTTTTCTCACATGGAGAAGGTTTGAACATTAATCACCACGCTCACTCAAGACGGGTTGGTGATTTCAAACTTATAATTGTGAAATTATAAGTCCAGGTTTCCTCACGACGTTTTCCTTCACCGTCTCTCAGTGATGTCTAAATACTCTTAGAAAGTACATACTTATGACTCGGAAAAATCACATTGCTACTTGCCCGGGCCAGGATCGAACACGCGCTTAACCATTAGGCCATTTAACCATTAGGCCACCACTGACTTGAAAATAAAACAACATATTTCGTTATTAAATTATAAGTACTATATAATAATCTTAATATATTACAAAGAACTAATAAGTAATATATTAAAAACAATTGTACGTTTGTCTGTACATCGTATATGTCATATAATATTTAATGTAGCACCTGGTACCGTAATAGTGTATCGGGAAAGAAAAACGTGTTGATGACAACTGTGTGTGTAATGACATGACATTACATACAAAATATATTATTAGTGTGACTATTATTACGTACATACAATGAAAAGGAAAGGATTGACAATAAATAGATCGTTTTACAACTATGGTCTAAAATTAATTAATTTCAAATATAAATGTCGTTTGTTTTATATGTAAATACAATTCTGTGAAGTATAAAATATATGTTAAATGCTCAGCTCAACCAACAGCTACGTTGTGGATTAATTAAAACCTATATATCACAAAATTTCGCTCTTCAACGTAATCCCAACAGTTTAAATTGTTCCCTTCGCAAATAACCTTTACACAGCCGTTCAACAAAGCCCTGTGTAGTTGTTAAAATAAGAAAAAATCTAAATAAATCTCTCCTGAAAGTAAAAAGAGGAATGCACGAAATGTAGGAACCATTTTCCTAAGCTGAAAGCTGTGTCGGTACACTAAAGATTTCAAACTAACAAAGATTCTGCGAAAACAAAATTCGCACCCTATTAACGGCGGCGGGCGAACGGTTCCATTTTTAAAAAATCACTTCCACCGCATTCCCGCCCTCAGTACTCGCTCGGACGTGCGAGCGGAAGGACGCTTTGGGTTGTGTGTGTGTTGTTAAACGATAGATTAACTTAATAATATTGTGTTTTGATTTATTAAATATATGTTGTTGGTTGTGCTGTGAATATAAATATAGCTGTTTAAACAAGCAAGAGGTGAGTTTATACAGTTTAGCTTTTTTTCTGTAAACATTTGATAAATGACGAAATTTGGTTGATTGTAGACGATAGAAGGAACAATCTCTTTTAATATTTTCAAAGACTTATCCGTTTTCTACAATAATAATTAAAATATGTCAAATAATTAATAACTATATATTCTGCTAAAATAAAAAATTATGTATCATTATATCCTTTGACTTAAATTTCATTCTAGTCTTATCTACCATCAATCAATAGATATATGTTGATATTTTCAGTATAAAAAAATTTAAATAAAATTTCCCTACAAAATATTTAACTAATCTCTTAGAGTTATTTTGACCCATTTTTTAATTAAACAAATAAGATTATCAGAAAGAATACCAAAAAACAAAATCTATACGTAGAAAATGTCTGTAAATTTGAACATTTAATGAAATTCAAGACATTTGTATTATAAATAATGTGTTTATGATTTCGTAACACCAAATTGGCGATATAGGTTTTAGAGAAATATACCTAGTATATTAATTAATTACAAAGATCATGTACAGATCAAATGGAGAATATCATTTTACATACTTTTACTGTTAAATCATAAAATTAAAAATTAATTATGTTATGTTTATAAAAAAAGTGACAAAATCTGAAAACTCTTTCAAATAAGATAATCTTAATTATTATTATTTTTATTAAGTGTTTGACGAAGTTATTTGTAATCAAAAATATATATAAGATCAGTTTCAATAGTAAGTGTAATGTGTTTCGTATAACGACATCGCTTCGTATAAATATAATGTTATTACTACACCTGGGACCTGGAGCCCTCACCAGCTGAGGAGTACTCTCCACATGAGATTATATATATACATATATATGTATATATGTAAGTGTTTCTAACATGATTCATTTCGTTTATAATTTATAACAGTCTTTCTATCGTTGTAGTTAAAATTTTAAATGAATTTTGATTCCAAGCAAACCTGAATTGCTGAAGTTATGCTCCAATATGTATATGTATTTATATATGTATATTTATATAAAATGATTTTAATGGAACTTGCCTTATATAAATACTATTACATATCATAGTATGATCAAAAATATATATCATTTTTGTAGAACATACATACTAGTAGCTTCGTCTACGTAATGTGTAATTAATCAGTTATGTATATTATCTCAATAAAACATATTTTTTCATACAACAACATTACTAAACTCAGTCGATCGTTACCATCAAACTGTAAGTATGATCGTAAGTCGATCTGTCTCCGCGTACCACCTGTTTCTTCCTCCTACTTCTGTTCTGTCTTAACACCTGTATTCTGTAACCGATGTTTCCAGCAGTTCACGATTTGATAGATTTTTGTATGTATATTAAATATTAGTGTTTTGTTCTCAGTATAATCTCTATATGAGATCTAAGACTTTTACGAGTATTCATTTAAATGAAACTAATATTACATTTTATATCTTCGTGATCACGGTTGATGAAATCTAACCGAAATATCGGAAGTATGTAGTTTAAAATAATAAAATTTATAGTACATTAGAAATTAAGTTTCATTTAAATGAATAATCTAAAAGTCTTAAATCTCATATTAGTGTTAATGTTGCTATGTTAAAGTAACAGTCTGTTTGAAGTAGTTTTAATATAATAAAATACGTAGTAATAATAATATTATTTTAATTTAAATCTCTATATAAATGTGTGTTGATCCGAATGTTCCATCCTTACTTATGATGCGGGTCTGCGGGCCTCGTGTTCTTGTATGCGGGACTTATACAATTCATCAACATTGAATTCGTATCGCGATAATTTCAATTTAATACTATGTGCTCCTCTTTTTTGATATTTTCATTTTCATTTTAAATAATATAATAATTATATATAATCTGATATATAATTTATTTTCACATATTTAGAATTTTAAGGAAACATGCCTAGGATTTTAAGGCTATGTTTTTGGCAATATATATTTTCTTTTTCGATCAAACTGAATTAAATATTGTATGTTTGTCTCCCTGTTCTAATCTATTTCTCCACCAATTTCCAACCATAATCCGTACAGCCATTAGAGTTATAAATAGTATAATTAACACAAGTTTTTTTAATATATAACATATATTATAGAGGCAGCTTCTATTTCAGTAATCGACAAAAATCCTTATAATTATAATGCGAACGATTTATTTATTTATATACATATATTAATAGTTTTTCTCCGTGTCACCAACAGAGTCGGAAGTCCAAAGTGACCCTTAATTTTACGCTCTGTTCCTTGCCCTCCTCTTTCAAATCTTACTACGTCTAAGGGTGACTACACACTTGGTAGTTCTTACCAACACACGAACAGTCCACTCGTAATATCAAGAAACTATAAGAATATACATATCAATATATATTTTTTAATTTAATTATCATCAGAAGTTCATAGTAATATTATAATTGTTGTCTGTCAGCGTTCATATTTGAATTGTTTTAAATTAATTTTGTTTTGGAAATAAATTTAATTTAGCAACGGACCAGGATATGAGTTTGTGACCAGACTAAGTAGTAAATTTTGGTATATTATTGTTTTTTGAATACTATCTATAATATATAAAAGCACATACATATATTTATCTTATGTATTCTAGTACATAACTTGTCTGTCTGTATTATAATAATAAAGTCTTATATATTTATGTAATGTTTATATATTAAATAATATTTTAATGAATATTATATTAAAGTTTCCTATGGATACGTGTTATACACGAGAACAGAAATGACTTTAAATGCAAAAAATAATTATTATTTATTCATTAAAATTTAATATAAGTCAAACATATGTTATATATTATCATATATACGTTTTCTATCTGTTTCACTTTCGCGGTCCAACCATCTGTAGTAATAATAAATCTATTTTGAACTCAACGCGCCACCACATAGGTATATAACATATTATGTACAAAATACATAATAACACTATTATATAAGAATTAAAATATTAACAACATTTTTATTGAGATATATTCTGTTTTAAATATAAACATATATTTTTTAAGTACTATCGTATTAAGTATAATTTCAAATGTTAAGAAGTATAAATGTTTTATATGATTTTAATATTATACAATATACCTTACGATAAATAGTGCGAATAATTGTTTTGAAATAAATTCTTTATAACAATAGAATAATAAAAAATATGTATATATAACATACGAATGTAAGGCAAAAATACATATTATACTAATTAGTAATTTCAATATAATTTTTTTCTACTATTATAAAAATTTTTGGATAAATATATAAAAGTTTTTTTAATATATTTTTGTTTAATATTATAAATGCTAAAGTAACTCTGTCCGTCTGTTACCTTCACGCCTAAACCACTACACCGATTTTGATAAATTTTGGTACAGATATAGTTGGAAACCTGGAGAAGGACATATGCTACCGTTTCTCCAGATCCTGAAATTACGCTGGTTAAATTACTCACCACATTTTTATATCGTGATACCTATTCATCATCTAATAATAATTAATTTATAAAAGTATTTCATTCTTATTTTAATTACGTTCCCGACCTCATTTCCTAAACTGCAGGCAAGGAACCAGGAAATGCAGTTCAGGTTCAGTGGCCGTAGTGAGAACAATTCTGATGTTCACGCGGACAGAGTCGCGGGTGAAGCTTGTATATAAAATGTAGGTGTCTGAATGTAATTTCATATTAAACAGCTGTTTAATAAACGCATATACAAGTGGAAACGATACCTGTACTAAAAATTCAATTGTTTATGTTTTTTCTGTCCGTCTTGTTGATTGCCTAATCTCTAAATAGCTGTGACGATTTTGATGAAAATTTAACTCATAGATAGGTAATGTTATTGGAAGTAATTTAGATTACCTATTAACCGACTTAGAAGGCAGGAAGTTCTCAATTTTTTTATGTTTTTGTTATAAATGAAATCCGATTTTTAATTACACATTTTACTTTACGTAGTTCCTTTATCACCAAGTCAAGTCTGATGAAGGGGTCCACAATAATCGAATTTCACCTTGTAATGATAAGGCGTATCTCAAAGGCATTAATATGCGGGCGAAGCCGCCGGCAAAAGCTATGTAATATATACGATGTGTGTGTGCGTGTGTGTGTGTGTGTGTGTGTGTGTGTGTGTGCAGATCGCACGCGCCGTTCTGTGTACACAACTGTTAGTATAACCCGGTCTAAATAAAACAATTATTATTATGACGTTAATTTAATCCATTTATGACAATTATTGAATAAAAATACAATAATTTTTGGAGGTTTTTAGTTTGCACAAACACGACGAATACTGTGTGTGTGTTCATGTGTTACAAGATTCAATAATCAAGACTCATGTTTTGTAAATAATGAGATATGTTTTTACTAAATATGGATGAAGTTTTTTCTTTGGATGAAAGAATAAATGTAGCAGAATCAGGTGTATCAGAAATGTTTTGTAAGTCATATTTTGCGATTACACATCTCGTCTGCCCGTGATCACGGTTGATGTAAAGTAACCGAAACGTAAGAAGTATATAATTTAAAAATAATAAAAAAATTGTAGTAATCCGAAGAATATTATGAGTAAAACAACTTGTTATGTAATATTACTTGAATTTTTTGTTTCCATGTAAGTGACTTTGTGTCTTTTTTGGAAAATAAAGATCTCTAAACCTATATTAGTTTCATTTAAATGAATACTCGCGAAAGTCTTAGACCTCATTATATCAGAACTCTTGATATTCCTAAGTAAAAGTAACAGTCGTGGCCAGTTATAGGAGGCTTGGTCTTTGTAAGCTAATATTATGAATATTTTTGTCCAATCTCTACTATCTTCTTCTTCTACCTGGCAATTACCCAGCTTTAGCCAGGGTCTGCCTTACATGTTGTGAATAGTTTTGGCTAATTGTTTTTACGAGCGGCCGCCTGCCTGACATCAACCCTCTTTGGAAATGCATTGATCAGTGATGTCTAAATACTCTAAGAAAGTTTATATGACTCGGAAAAATCACATTGGTACTTGTCAGGGCCAGGATCGAACCCGCGCCCTGGTGCATGAGAGGCGGGCCTTTTAACTATTAGGCCACCACTGACTTACAATTTCTGTTATCTCAGATATAAATAACATGAAGATGGACAATATTAGGAGCTAATAGATATATATTAAATAAATAAATGAATTATTACATCCCAAGGGGTAGGTACCTATCGCGGCCGTTCGATAGTTGGGTTATCGCGACCAAAACAAGGGAAAAGTCCGTGAAATATTAAAACTGTAGCTTGAATTAAAGCTCGGATGTAAAGGTACAGATGCAATGTGGCGCCATCTGTTGCTGGGAGTGGAATATCGTTAAAACTTCGAGTGGAAACTCACGTCGATACCATGAGGGCTGGGACGTTAAGTTTGTTTAGTACACACGTTACTCAAGCTTATAAGGAGCTAATACTACTATACTACTAAACTACTATACTATAGAGTAGTTTTAATGAGAAAGGATTGTGTGTTTGTCCGAGTTTGAAATGGCTGAGCTTATTGAGATGATTACTTTAAATGAAATTAATATTTTTCGGATATACTACACATCTCGTCTGCCCGTGATCACGGTTGTTGAAAAGTAACCTAAACGTTTTTACATGAATAAAGTCGCGTAGTATATCCGAAAAATATTAGTTTCATTTAAATGAATACGATTCGAAACTCTTAGATCTCAATATGAGATGTTACACAAAAATAACTTAATAGTTTGTTGGAAATATAGTTTGCAGTTTGTTTTGTTGGGTCATCTTAAATATTGTGATGCTGACAATCATAAAATTATTATAAGCATATCCTGGGTACGAAGTTAGTCGATAGTTGAATTGTAAGTTTAATGTTTAAAGAATATCGAAAACTAACCTTCAATTCTATTTTGTATAGATTGTAATATAAATGTATACAGTAATAAAATTTAGGCTTTCGCGAGTATTCATTTAAATTAAATTATTATTTTGCGGACTACACTACTAATGCTTTACTATTTAAAAAAACAAAATTAATCGAAACGTTGGGAGTAAGTATGTAGTTTTTACAATAATAAAATATGCATATGTAGTATTGTATATCCGAAAAATATTAGTTTAATTTAAATGTTACATAACCTTCTCCATGTAAGAAGACGCCTTTGCTCAGTGTACTCTGATAGGCTGATGATGATGATGATGAAATGTTAAATCATTATTTAAGTAGGTAGTTATTTTCGAGTATTGTGTGTCTAAGCTGTAAGGTTTGATTTGAGACCCGCAGCCCGTATGTCACAATCGACCTTAATACGTGTTATATATCTGCTTACTGTTCACTCTGACGTATTTACAGCACTCCTAACGTGTAGTATCATCGTATTGTTAGCATTATGAAAAAAAAGAGTTTCACAATATATGACGTCACTACACCAATCAATCTTGGGTGTATAATTGTATGGAATTTTTCCATAGTTTTAAATATATTGATTTCAATTGTCATATTAAATGTAAAAATGAAAAAACTTTTAGTACAGGTCGTAATAAATGTAGTATATAAGAAGTAGGATTCAGAATGAAATCTAAGACTCGGTAGTATTCATTTAAATGAAACTAATATTCTTCGTATATATGTACTAACGGGGCTATATTTTTGTAAAAAAAACTACGTACTTGATGTTTCGCTCACTTTTCAGCAGTCGTGATGAAGGGCAAGTAGTATTCAACCTGGTTATGAAAACCTGGTCTCTTGGAAAGTATGGATAGATGAAAATTTCTTCATCAAAAATTTTTTGAGATACGTCTCTCAAGTAAACAATTGAAGAATAATATAGATATTATATAAAGCTATTAATTTACAATGTCGATTTCAATATCACAATTTAAATAAGTAGGACTTTTTTTAGAAGAAATATATATTTTTCTTTACATATATACGAGTATATATGTATGTATGTATATATATGTTCAGTGCATCGTCTGTCCGTTCAGCAGCTGTGAACGTGATGTATCGTGGAGCAAGAATCATAATTACAACAAGAACTACCCATGGCGGAGAGACCGCTTACAATATATTCTAGTAGAAAATAAACTACAAGTTGATGTAGAAGAGCAGTATAATACATATATAACATAAGTACTAGCTTTCCGCCCGCAGCTTCGCTCGCGTGGAGTTCGGTTATATCGCGTTTCCAAGAGAACCTTTCAAAAGTCTGGGATAAAAACTATCCTATGTTCTTTCTCAAGGTCAACTCTATGTCTGTACCAAATTTCATTAAAATCAGTTCAGTGGTTTAGGCGTGAAAGCGTAACAGACAGACAGAGTTACTATCGCATTTATTATTAGTAGGGATAATGTGTTTATATAAAATTAATATGTTATATAAAGTTTTGTGTCAGAATATTTCTAATGAGGAATTTGATAAATGAATGTAGCTTTGGCGCGATTACGATATTAAAATTCATATTAACTTTATAATTGTACACTTTTTTGGGTAAAAAGAAAATGTATAAATAGTTATTACTTTATGAATATCGCAATATGATGATAATATATAAACGGGAACGTTTCTTTGTACACATTCTTGTGTTTTTCGTCGTCTATACGAATCGAAATAATATCTAAGTATTAATTTCTAATAATCAGTTAGATTAATTTTACACATATATAAGAACAAAAAATGAGGTGTTTCTTAATACTAACATATTTTTATTAAGATAAATACACTCTTAATATATTTGTATCTATTTTATATATCAATTAATAAAGTCTCTAAATATTTTTGTGTCATTATATACAGTTAATAAGTCATATTTAAACAAAAGAATTTAACTAAACAGATGACGATACTTTTCATATAACAAATAAATATAAACAATATGCTTACTATTAGTTATTTTCACATTACATACGAAAAATTTCCCGTTTTTCATTCAATAAATTACATTAATAATATAGGTATTGGGATTTATGAATGAAAAAACTTTTAACGCTGCGTATATAGTGTTATGAACTATGTAGTACTAATGATTCAGATTTATATAATGATAATAGTAAGTGTTAAGTATATATATATAATAATATAAATTATTTGTGAAATGTCCGTAATACTGGGGTCGCTTGTTTTGTAACGGAGATGATGCGGGCACAGCCTACATCTACATGCGGGGAGTAGCGACAGAAGAAACATTACAATAATATATATTATATAGATATATACATAGTGGCAGACCCTGGCTAAAGCTGGGAAATTGCCAGGAAGAAGAAGATATATACATATATAATACATTTAATTAAGTTATATATATTTATATTTCGGAGACATTTCAATCAATCCAATATCGAGATCAAACCGATCATAGTCACTTATAATATACTAGTTTTTGGCCGCGACTTCGTCCGCGTTAATTTCGTCATTAGTAATATATGTATACTAGACCGGGCGAACTCTATTCCGCCTTAGCGGCCGTAAATAACCAGATATTAGAAGTTATTAAGACTTTTTGTTTCTTTTTCGATCGAACAGAATTAAATATCCTATGTCCGTCTCCTCGTTCTAATCTATCTCCCCACATATTTCCAGCCAAATCCGTACAGTCGTTCTTAAGTTATAAATAGTGTAACTAACACGACTTTCTTTTATACATATAATAGTCACATTAGATATAGGATATATATG